>JAKWJA010002489.1:52302403-52833047 GCA_027704765.1 Solanum habrochaites | reverse complement strand
GAGTCCTCATGTGTGAACTCGGTTGTAGTTATTGATGATTCATGTTGTTATTAGCTACATGTTGAGTATTGTAGTTGATTTACATCTGTATTGATATATACTGTTTCCCGATTTTGAGTTGGCCGATGAGATCTACTCAAACGATGTGGTGTATGACCCCTACTTTCATGTTCCTCTTTGGTATTTGTGTAATGCAGCAAACGTTCCGTCAACTTCAACTCACACAAAAGGATCTAGCCAGTCTTCACTTCATCGGAAAATTCAGGGTGAGCTCATGCTCGCTGCTTGGACTGGGTCTTCTCCTTCAAGTCTTGATGCCTTGAACTTCCGTCATGGACTAGCTTTTTGAGTTTTTTGTTCTAGACATTCCTATTAAGTCATTGAGATGTATGTTCTTGTGATGATGACTTCCAGATTTGGGATAATAATAATAGTATGGACTTGTTTTATAATGAGTTTAAGTCTTTCCGCATATTTCTGTTGATATATCTTGAAATGTAAGGTTAGTGGGTTGGTTTTCGCATCACATATGAGGATACTGGGTGTGCCATCAGTCGCGTCCTGCTTTGGGTCGTGAACAAGAGTTCTGGTAATTTGGTAAAATAATAATGTTCTTATTTCCTTACTTGCTTCCACGTTTATATTTTCCCTTTTATAGTAATATTCTCTAAATGCCATGTATATTCATCTGTAACACATGAGTACATTATTACCAATTTTGCCATTAAATTTCTATTTATAACTTTTTTTTCTTATTTTGTTCTTCTACTCTCTTTCTGTTGTCATACTTACTAAATCATTCTTATAGCTATTCATATTATTTAATATGTCAAGATGTGGCGTTAGTGTCTCCATTAAATTTTTTATTATTTCTTAAACTCTCATACTTTCATCTGTTTAATTTTGTACCATAATTTTACTTTCCTTAAGTGTTTCTTTCTATATATCCGGTGTTTCCTGTCTTCTATTTTGTTATCTATTAATGGTTTTGATAGATCTCCCCTCCATAATTGAATTCTTTGATTTAGATCTGCTACCCCCAGTCTAATCTAAAAAGTTATGTTGAGCCTTTTTGGTTTAAGGGTTTGTCCAGTTATTTAATATTTTTATTGCATAAAGTTTTTTTCTCTGGCATATTTTTCCTAATGTGCATGATAGAGGTGGATTTAAAATATTTTAAGATTTTTTACTCAGCCTATGTACGAGGTTTTTCATTCATGTCATATCTCCTGTGTTTTATGTTCTACAATTTATGTATGAACATCTTATCTAAAAGTTCTGTATAGTTTCAACTATCTCTGAGTGTAGTGTTCGTCTAAATTATTGTTGCTATCATCAATTCTTACTTCGTTCTGGTAATTAGTTCGCAATATCTATTCAACATATACCTTTGCAGACTTGATTTGTCATGCTATCTAAATTATCTGATTTGATTGCCGATTTCTCCATATTTTATGCTTAGTTTATATGTTTAGTTGAGAGAGTTTTTTGGTATTTGAGAAGAGGTTGATAGCTTTAACTTTTTTTTTCTTCATTCTTCTCCGCATTGCCTGCCTTCATTTACAATTTGAACAATCTAATATACTAAAATTCGAAGCCTTGCACATATGCGCCTACTGTAAACTTTAACGAACCATTACTATTTACTTTATACTTAAATAAAAACTTTACAATTCCGCGATACATTGGCTAATAAAAAGTCAATCTTTCTACAAAGGAATCTATCTTTGCAAAATCTATCTTTGCTTTTACTTTCATTCACCAT
Organism: Solanum habrochaites; assembly: GCA_027704765.1. NCBI lineage: Eukaryota > Viridiplantae > Streptophyta > Magnoliopsida > Solanales > Solanaceae > Solanum > Solanum habrochaites. Next base: position 52,831,282 of record JAKWJA010002489.1, on the reverse strand, counting down.
TCTTATCTCTTTGTTTCGGCCATCTTCTTTATTGTCTTTTTCTTCTTTTGTCGGGTCTCAAAGCTGCTATTTTTATCTTATTCTTGCTTATCTCTCGTCTATTTTTTACTCAAATCAACACTTGTACAACATTACCTCTCTATTCAATTTGAACAACTGTGATCGACTTGGAATAGACGGTAATAAAGGGGGGGGTGGGGGGGGGAAACGCGAAGGGAGGAAAAAAAGGGCGTTGAACAGCAACTTAGGCGTGTTCGGGGGAAACTTGTGTTTCCCACACTTCCAATCCTAAAAGACCCTTTAGACCACAAAGAAATGACTGAATGTACTTTGCTCATAATTGTGGAACATAGGACCTATCCTAAGATTGTACATTACCTAAATTCACAGAGGAAACAGATATCAAGAACATAATTATGGAAATGAAAAATATACACAATATAAATGTCGATTAGATTTAGAAACGAAGTAGTATATAATATGAAATAGTCAGAAAATGAAATAAATTCTTACTTCTGGTAGATTAGTTTATTTACTTGATTACTTTCTTCTCATTTATCTATAATTGGCAATCTTGCTTAAATTTGTTATTTCATTTCCTAAGTTTTCTTTTTTTGTTCTTTTTGTTTTTTTTTTCTTTCATATCTTTCTTTTAACATGGGTTAATTCTTTTCTAATTCTACAATTTTCGTTATTTTTTATTTCTTCGATTTGTTGTACTTCTTTTTTACTTGATGTTTTATTTTTTCAATTTTCATTTTCTATCTATTTCTTCATTTCTTTTGCACCATCTCACCATAAGGCAGTTAAACATATCTCCATTTTATCGTTCTTTTTCTTCTAACATTACACTTAATGTCACCTATTTTGTTATACGTCTTCCTATAGTAAGAAAATTTATCCTTAATTTTTATCCGTCATAGTTTTCAAATATGTTTTTCATCTATTGCATATTCTTTTCCTTCTTCCTTATTATAATTATGTTGTATTTATATTCTAGATTATTATTTGTAATCTAGATATATAACGAGTATTTTCTCTTTGTGCTATTATAGAGTTTTCACAAATTCCTGCAATTATTACTATTTCGTCTATTTGTCTATGATCTTAATGTACAAAAACCCTTTGTTTTTTTTTTTTTTTGTTTTTAGAAGGTTTCGATCATTAAAATTATTTGAATAAACTTCTGGTTCGACTGCTCACCGATGGACCGTCGAGGGTCTTCGTGCCAAAACACTTTCCAACTAGACATCTGGCTGGGTATTGAGATCGAACGCTCTGAACTCTCACCGACGGAACTGCAGCACGACCGTCGTAGACAACGACGGAACCGTCACAAACCTTTTTACTGAATTGTGACTCTCTTAACTTTTGTGACGGACCGCAGGACGGACGCGTCTAGACACGACGACCGTCACACAGAGTTTTGCGTAACCCAACTGGGTCGGATTTCTGCTAAAGTTTTTTAACGGAGGGGTGTTTTGGACTATATCATGACAAACGTTTATGAATTAGTGGGGTAAGTTTTAATAATTTTTTTACTTGGGATTAAGAGATAACTTATTTAAAACAAAAATGGGTTACTTTTATCATAATGACTTATATGATAATTAGGTAAAAGAAAAAGACTCTGGAGAAGAAAAATAAAAAGAGCAGAGAGGAGAACGAGCGATAAAGAAGAAACGAAGATGAAAGCAAAAGGCATTGGGAGATAGATTGTCTCGATCACGATTCTCGTGGAGGTAGGTTATTTTTTATTTCTTTCTTGATTATAACTCTAAATAAACGATTGATTATGTATTAGGGTGTATTGTTACATTCTTCTATATCCTTTATTGTCGTGTTTGTATGTGTGATCGTATAATTTGGTGGTTAGAATGATGAGACTGTGTCTTCAATCTAAAAATCCTATCTATTAAGATGACGCTTGACATAAAGAAAAGCTTGATACTAAATAATGAATAAATGGATCGGAGTGTCACATTCCGACACGTAGCCATTAGGGGATGGAGTGTCACGTCCGACCCGGTAGGAATCAGGATCGGAGTGTCACGGTCCACAGTAGCATTAAGGGGAACGGAGTGTCACTTCTGACACGTAGATAATGGATCGGAGTGTCACGTTTTTACACGTAGCATTAGGGTATCGGAGTGTCACATCTCCGACACGATAAATAAGAGAACTAATCGTTGAATTATGTTACTATCTCAATTTCGAAACCTCTTTCCCAAATGAGTATGGTGTGGAGGCGTGAGTCTCATGTGTGCTTGGTGTTGTTGCCCAATGGTTCTTGTACTTGTTGCTTGTCACCTGTTAAGTATGGTGGTTGCTTTTATACTATTTTTTCAGTAATATAGTGCTTTCTATTTTTGAGTTTTGCCGTGATACCCTACTCATAATGGTGTTCCTTGTACTGACCCCTACTTTTATTCCTTCCCTTCTTGTTTTGTTTTTGTGGACTGCACAGCCATTGCACATTGACTTCGACTCGTCCCCTCAACTCTAGCCATCTTCAGCACGTCAGATTTTTGTTTTTCATCAGGGTGAGCTATTTATTCCTACTAGCTCGGGCTGGATTCCCGTTCTTCACGTCTTGAGTCTTTGAAGTTCGCACATTGGACATCTTCTAAAAAAAAAAAAAAAAAAAAAAAAAAAAAAAAAACTTAGTTTAGTTCTTAAATACTCTAACTCAGTAATTTTTGGATAGATGTTTCTTGAGTGATGACGTCCAGATTTTTGGGGATGATAAGTATTTACAATTAAGCAATAAGAAGACTTTACAATACAACCACACATATCATTCGCTATTAAGATTTTCCTACAATAGTATAAAAACCATAAACCTACCTCCACCAAAGAATTTGCGATCAACAATCTATCTTCTCACATCTGGTTCGTTCTCTCTCGTGATCGAAATCGTTCTCCCTCTCTCCGTTCTTTCTATTTTTCTTATTCAAACCCTCTTTCTGTTACCCTAATTATCAGATAATTACGTATAAAGAGGCAATAATCAACCCTAATTAACTCAAGGTTACGTTCTTTTAATCCCAAGAAATTAGACTGATTAACATTACCCTCTACTTATATTAAGTAGGAAATCGTCCAAACGCCCCTAAATTAATTTCAAGTGTTTGGAACGAGACCCCACACGGTCCGTCCGTCCATGACGGTTCGTCGTGGGGTCGTCACTCGGCCAATTTTTCGAGAATAAAAATTTGGCTGCTCAAACTACTAAACAGGTCGTTCACAAATAATTTCGTAATGTTTTTACATAATAATTTTATCTTTTGATATTGTGTTTTTGATCTCTATCATCAAAATGATATTCTACATCTTTCTCTTCAGTTTTTGTTGTAATGGTTTTAAATTTTCCTGCTAATTTTGGACTATATTCTATTACGTGGTACTAATCTCTAAAAAGTTGTAATTTTTTTTGTATGTAATTGTTCATCGAGGTTATTATTTTTTGTACTATATACGTTTTGCATTTTTTTTCCTTTTTATCTATTTTTTGTATTCTTAGGAAGGTCTATGTGTTTTTTTTTTTCATTATTTTCTTCTTTCTTCTTTTTACTAAACTTATTATGAGTGTTGTTATTATACGTTATTTGTTTTCTAATAATCTTATGGTGTTCATCTTGTGGTTTAGATAGCATAATATATCGCAATAATCTACACCATTTTCTAGTTGTTTAAAATAGTTAGCATACAAATGTTGGAATCTACTGGTGCCATTTTTATATCCAATGGTAAACATTCCATCATAAAATCCTTGTGGTACTGTGAATTCTATAAGTTTTTAGATTCGGCTTCTAATTTCAAATGATAAAATCTTGTTTACAATCACATTCTAAAGTACTTATAATCCTTGTATTTGTCTTATCGTTAATATTTTATTTGGTATGAATAATTAATCTGTTTTAGTTTATTGCATTTAATTTGCTATAATCATTACCAAGCTAAACTTTTCCTCTTTTTTGTTCACTATATTTGTTAACAATAAATTGCCGGACTTGTAGTTTACTATTACTTTCTTGTAAATTCCATTTTTTAGTAATCACTTACCATGTATTTTAAATTCCTTTAAATCATTAACAATTATGTTTTTAATTGGTTTTTTTAGGGTTACTAATCTGTTTTCACATCAATCAGATCAATTTTAACTTCTGTTTTTAAAATGTTTTTTCCCATCCCTTGTACAGGGATCCTTCGTCATAAAGAATTCTAAATTTTTCTTGATTATTTTTACTTTAATCTGAGGAAATATAATTAATTCTATTCTAAGGTCTTCTTCTTTATATTTTCTAATTTTGTGTAATTTTTTCACTGCCAGCTTTAATCCATATGGTTGTTTTTTCTTCTTTTGTTACCTCTCTTGTTGCTCCTATCTTGTTTACATGTGTTGTGACCCTCCACCAGTGGGTTTTGTTATTATATGTGGATATATGTCAAGCACCCAAATTTGGTCACGAGTGGCAAACCCCAGTTAATCCTACTATGGAGCGACCACCAATCTAAAACCCCACATTTCCAACCATAATAAAACAATAATATGCGGAATACTTAAAATCATTAACGAAATCATTAATAACTCTAAATTTTAAATACTTATCATCCCCAAAATCTGGAAGTCATCACCAACAGAACATCTCTCCTCCAATTACTAATCTAAGAATATCTAGGAAGCTAAAATAAATAAACAGTTAGTCCATTCCGAAACTTCAAGGCATCAAAGACCTAAGAAGAAGATCCAGTCCAAGGTAGAAGCAATAGCTCTACCCTAGATCGGTGACGTGATGACATACTTGCTAGAAGTTGCGGTTGAGTTGAGAGATACACGTTTGCTTGCACTCCACAATTAACAAGAAAAACAATCAAGTAGGGGTCAATCAGGCACAATTACGAGTAGATATCATCGGCCACTCAAAATAGAACGCAATATATGGTCAATAATAACGGAAAATCACTAATATTCTTAGCAGTGACACAACATTTACCATAACCCTTGGCCACACCACCAAGGCACATCTATGAGGACTCAAGCCTCCACAACCCTACTCATTTGAAAAGCATATTCTTTAGATTGAGTATATGTCCACATATTTCCCGATTCATTCCTCTTTATATCCTGGTGTCGGAACCGTGAAACTCCGCTCCACTACTATCCTGGTGTCGGAACGTGAACACTCCGATCCACTACTATCCTGTGTCCGGAACGTTGACACTCTTATCCTGACATTTATTACCAGAAAAACTCTACCTGCATCACATTACTAACAAGGCTCGTTACTAATGTATAATTTTTTCTAAAATGGCATTCTATAACATATCCTTTTGTTGTTAGTTCAAAATTATAATAAATTTCGTTTACAGTTAATTTTAAACATCCCATAGTTTGGTATTTTTATATTTTTTTTGCCTTGTCATGTGATCATACTTCATTATTACATAATTCCTGTTACTACTACTAGTGGTGTTTTTTACTTTTCCATTTTTCTTCTGGTAAACATGTATTTACATATATTACCTCTTGTCTCTAGCATTGGTGTTTAATATCTGTTATAATATCCTATCTATTATTATCTTCGCGCGAATTATCTATTTTCATATATTTTTTATATTAAAGTCCGTTTTATTATGCTTTTCTATTTTGATACTTTATCGTTAGTGTTTTATCCTTATCTTATATGGTGTTTACTTGTTCAGCCATTTTCTTCCTAATGTTATATTTTCATTCCCTTGATCTCTTTTTAAATTTTATTATCATTGGTATAACCTCCTAACCTATTATTTCTTGTTCCGTTGTCCCTTCATATTTTTAATACTTTGGTAACTCCTGATATGAGTGTTTTCCTAGTTCTTATGTTTATCTTCCTTACTCACTCTCTTGTAATTATCTTTCTCTTGTCATGTATTTTTGTATTAAATATTTTTTCTTTGTCGTTGTTCCCTTATTCCTGTTAATAATAATGGGGTGGTTTTATTTCTTCTTCTATAATATTTTGTGAATTGATATTTATTTCCTTTTATAATTTGAAGTAGCTCATTTTTTGATGAATGTTTTCAGTATAATCTTATTATTATCCTTTTTTGATGTGCTTAGATCTTTTTTTGTACTCTCTCTAATTCGTTTCTTCTATATCAATTTCGTTACTAACTATAGTCCATTATTATCTATACGGTAACTATTTTTTCAAGGAGTGTTCTATTTTTAATTTTATATTTTATTTTTTTGCTGTTATTGTATGTTTTGTGTTACAAGACATATAAAGTACTTACATCTGGCTAAAATATTTTACTTTTACTTTCCAGATGTGCTAGCTCTATTCCCTGACATTTTCCAATAGATACTAATGATTTATCTATGTTTCCTGTCATTAATTGCTACTGATAATTACGACTTATTATAACATTTAAATTTTTGGTATATTAATAAATTAATCTTTTACTGGCACTTCTTATACTTTTTTCTATAGGTTGTATAATTCTATCATCTGCTAATCTATCTATAGGTGTATCTATTCCTTCTCTAAAACATGCTTTTATTAATCATTTCAATTCCTCCTAATGTACATATTTAATTGATTTTTTGAATTTATTTCTTTGTATTTCTTTTCATTAATTATTCTCTTAATTATTATTGGCTTTAGCTTTTCTTTGGTATACTTACATATATGATGTGGTTTCTCTTTGGCTTACTACATAATATTCTTTCTTTTTTCTTTTAAACCATTTTTTATTTTTGTTTGGCACTTCTAGTCTTTTTTCTACAACACTTAGATGCTATTCTTTTTCCCTTTTATTTGTTCAATATACTGTTACAAATAGTATTTTTTTGTTCTAAGTGTCTTCATCTTGAATTCTTCTTCCATATCCACCACTCTCACTCGCTCCTAATCCTCCTGCCCGCCGAAGAAAAAGCCAAGCCCCGTCCTGCTTCCTTTTCTTCTGTTGCTGTTGACCAGAGCCGCCGCCCCCTATCCTCTCTCTGTCAATATCTGATTCTCCTAAAATAAGGTTAGGGTTTATTAATCATTAATTGTTTTTCTTCAAATTGAGCTATATTTTGATTTTGTAGCATTTAATTGAAATTAGTTTATTGAATTTGATTTCTTGATTGTTAAATTGCATTAGGGATGCTTAGTTTAGGATGAGTGAATTTCTCTAATTTTAGATTAGTTTAAATTAGGGTATTTTATGACTAGTCTTGGAATTAGGTCAATTTGGAGTAAGGTTTTGAATGTTGTATTTTGGACAGCTAGTTTGAATTAGAGATTTGGGAGTAGTTGATTCGGGTATTTTAAAGACTTGTTGAATTTGGGTATTATGTTTCAGTTCGTGTTTTTTTGATTTTGAGATTTTAGATTATTTTGATTTGATCATTTTAAGATTAGTTGGAACTTGATTTCGGACTAGTTTGACTATTTGATTTAGGTAGTTTTTCCTTGAAATGAGGATTTTAGTTAGTTTTCTTCAAATTAGAAGTGACTAACAAAAAATTAGAAGTTAGACAGTTAATGTTAGGATTAGTTAACATGATAGTGAAATTGTGTAATAATAGAATTAATTCCTTGAACTTAAATTAGAATTCTTAACTTGGAAATTCCATGAACTTATTAGAAATTCTACTAGAAATTAGATATGACTTGAATATATATATATATATAAAAACTAATTAGAACTTTTCGTGCTAGGCAACTGAGAAGGCTCAACATCCAATTCAAAAAGTTGATACAAGACTAATATGGCTTCTTTCATCGAATCGGAGATGGGGTGCGTCAATAACCTTCTAAAGTTAATCCCACATTACATTATTTTCAATAATATGTTTGTGTCCATCTAGTTATTGATACTTAGCTTAGGTGTTACATAATTTTTTTTGTGTGGCGAAGTGTTTTTTACACATAAGTATCAACACTAATTGATCGTAGTATGAATAAAATTAATTTTTCTTCCAAGATCGATTTGTTCCATCTAGTTGATATTAAGCGTTGATTTCAATTAGGATAATGTGTTTGTTAGCATAAGTACCAAACACTAGTTATCCTATTGATAACAAATTCATTTCTTGCAAGATCGATTTGTGTCCTTCTAGTGTTGAAACTAAACTTTTAATTCAGGAATGATGTGTTGTTGTCATAAGTACCAACAACTAAGTTGATCTATTGATAAAAAATGAATTTTCCGTGCAAGATCCCATTTGTGTCCATAGTGTTGATGAAGCTTTTAGTTTGGAATAATGTGTTATTGTTTTAACATAATACAACACTAGTTGATTCCTATTGATGACAAAATTCAGTCTTCTTGCACGATCAATTTGTGTCCCTCTAGTGCTGAAAGTGAACGCTTTACTTTAGGAATATGTTTTGTGTTAGATAAGTACCAACACAGTTGATCCTATTGATTAAAAAATTGATTGTTTTTGTAAGAATCAATTTGTGTCCATGCTAGTGTTTATTTAAGCTTTAATTTAGAATAATCGTGTTGGTTTTAGCTTAAGAGTACATACTAGTTGATTCTATTGGATGACAGAATGATTTCTTTTCTTGCAAGATCGAGTTTGTCCATCTAGTTTTGACATTAACTTTAATTTAGGATAATGTTTTTGTTTCTACCATAAGAACAACACTAGTTGATCCTCTTTATGACAAAATGATTTCTTGCAAGACTGATTGGTGTTCATCAGTGTTGATATAAACTTTATTTATGAATCATGTTGTTTTAGTAAAGGCATAATACCACACTAATTGACCTATTGATGACAAAATATGATTTTTTCTTGGCAAAATCGATTTGGTGTCAATACTAGTGTTTGACCACTAGTTTTAATTTAGAATAATGTATTGTTTATTGGGGTTTGTGTGGCATATGGTCTTACAATTACACATAACAACCATTCTCTAATTCAGTTGCGTCTTATTCATGTTGGCCCGATATTTCTACTCCGTCCTAATATGGAAAATGTTAAGTTCCTTGAGGTTTCATTCACAAAACAATCGACAATTTAAATTTTTGTAAACTCAAATTAAACACCAAATAGATCAATCAGCAGGGATGAAGCCAATTCGAATACTATCAATTGTTATCGATTAACCTTTTACTCTTGTAATATAATGCAAACTCCATTTTTTTTCTGTTTTCATATTGATTAAAGTGCTTGCTCAATTTAGAAAAGTACTTTTATCACATTATACGTGAGTGGGGTACTCTCTCTAGCTCTTTTCCTCTCTCAATCAATTAAGCTTCAGGTTTGGTGTAAGGCGTTTTGCTCTACAACCAAACCACCATCAACCCGTAAAATTTAAAATGTTTATTTATCCTACTCTACTACTTCCAGTCCACCACTATGAGAAAGAACAAGTAAAGTTCTCTTTTTTAAAAAATTATGTATAATTTCATTAAGATTTTAGGATTAATATAACGTTGGTAGTTCCTCGAAACATTATTCACACTTTGTTTTGAGATGAAATCTTCCTTAAATATGGCGTAACCAAGAGCCAAAATGGGGTGGGAACACACTAGCTGAATTATTGCCCCTCAACATAGCCGGTGGTGATGGAGATGTACAAACATTTATTCTAGGGGCTTCTGATGGAGATCTTTTAGTTAAGTCATTCCTAAATTACCGATTATTCTTTGTCTTACTTATGGAATTAAAAAGTATACTGTTCAGGGTTGAAGGATGTAACACGTAAAAAATCAGATAATTTTTCTATAAATGGCTACAACAATCAATCTGCATCGAACCAATCACTGAAATTAGAAAAAATGTCCAGGAATATTCACAAGATAGAGGAGTAAACTGCCACATGGGAGAACACAAGGATGATGAAGATAAGAGGAAGGAAAGGGTGAGATAAGAGAAAGTGGAGGGCACAGGGAGAAGAGCAAAGAGAATCATCGATGGGAGATCATAAGGGTGGAGAGAGAAGAAAAGAAGAAAAAGAAGGATAGAAGGATAAAAGCCATGGCATGGTAGCAGCAGCAGCAGTCGAAGCGACACGTGGAGTTACATCTCATCTATATTCACTTATCCGTTAATTTGCTCCTACCTATATTCAGTTTTTCAATTCTGGACTTCATTCCCTCTAATAATCTTTCCTTATGATCATAATAGGGAAAATCAATCTATTTTTAGATTTCAATATTTAAATGGCGTGATTTCATTTCACTTTTCATACAAATGAAAGGTTTTTATTATCTATGCACTAACTATATAAGTCATAATTTTGGTTGATCATATTTAATGGATATGGATGAGTGCTGCTATCTGGTGTTATGCTGCCATTATCAAAACACGTGACTTTTTTTATATCATTATTATATTACAATATATGAAAATTCAAATGGTCGCTTGATGCCCTTCTTAACTATGTTAACAAAATAAATTGTAATCCGTGCAAACATATTGTCAAAGAGAATAAGGATCCACATATCCATATAATCAATCATTTCATATATCATATATTATTATTATAGTGGAAAACCTCAAAAGTTTAAAAGTTCGAAAAAAAAAATTTTGTCCATCAAATACTGCACACGATTTATCATCAAATACCTAAACTACGTCTCTAAAAAATGTACAATACCGTACAACACTTTATAATTTAAAATAAATTGTAAGTATCTTTAACTCATGAAAATTATTGTACGTCTTTATTCAAAATTTTCTGTCTTACTGTGCGCTTAAGTATACCATGCAATTTTCCAAATCTGGTTATATTGTATCTTAACATACATTAATCCTTCAATATTTACTACTTAAATATTGTGACAATATTTTCCATCACAATTAATTTATTGGAAGAACCCAAAAGTTCCTTAAACTGATCCTATCATTCTTTCACATATTACTTACTTAAATATAAAGAGTAAAATTTAATTGAAGGAAATTTGAGTGGCTAGAGTTGAAGATAAAATGAAGAAAAAGATTTGTGAAATCGAATAAGCCAGAGTTATGAAAAGACAAGTATTTAATTCAACCTTGGGAGGGGAAATTCCTCAAGAAAGGACTATACTATGCAGTTCCTGTATACTTTGATATTTTCAAATCTTAAGAAAGTTATGCTATCTTGATGTTATTTCGTATATTATATATATGTAATTTTTCTTTTAAATAAGGAGGTTTACATATGAGTTCCTACAAAAAGCTCTTCGTTTCTTTTACTTCCTAATTTCAGGTCTATATGTAAAATATATGAAAAAAATTTGACTCTTCCGTTGGGATAATTTCTTTCACTTGCCTATGGAATGTCAGGTTAATCCTCATGTTGAATTTGAACACAAAGATAGAAAAGCAGTAGTAATTTAAGTTTCTTGCTCTTTTTTCTAATATTATATATATATAATTTAATTTCATGTATTGAATTCATATCATACAAAATGCTAAAACTGGGAAGGTATTAAACCAAAAGTTAAAAAAAAATCAAAAGTCACTTGAAATATCCTATCATAGTTGATAACCCTCACCATTAAATTGAACAAAATTCATGTGTGTAACAATTTATCTAAGACATGTAGTTTTGTTTTTTTTTTCCTCTTGTTTTAGTCAGCCATTCATTAAGCAAATTACACCTTATTGACCAAGATGTTCATAATTCCCCTATTCCAAATTTTCTTCCTCTATACTACATTTTTCTTTTGATGTAATTAATAGTAACTCCCATCAACTGGTATTTTTAGGAGAAAGATCATTGCATTGAAAATTCGCTCATGACGAGATAGAAGTGTTATAATGATATGGAAGTGTTATAATATAATAATGATAAGGCATAAATGTGCGACACACATTCGTAGAGATTGATATTATTTACAAGTGGAAAATGTAAAGTTAAATTATCATTTTACTCCTATACTAAATATTTTTTCTTTTATAAAACCTCTAATTAATAAACTATTAAACATTAAATTGTAATCATGTCATAATATTCTCAATACTTAAACTGGGAAGTGTGGTTAGCGGGCCAATCTGACGTCAAATGTTAATCATGTAATAATTATAATATAATTTTTTTAAATATTTAACAAATACCTCTAATGACAATCTTTTCCATATGATCCCCATAAAGTTTCCTTATCACGGATAAAATCTTCTGAGTAAATTTGAATTGTCAACTAAATATATGCATTCTAATAATAAAGGTAAATCATAAATTTTAATACTTTTGAATTTATCTTTCGAAAAGCCAGTTACACCCATTTGAAACTATTGACCATCTATTACCAATCTGACCTTGTTAAAGTAATATTAATTCCCCTTTGAGAGACATGGCAGAGAAAGTGTTTTTCACCTTCCTTAGGTGCGTGAAGAGAAGAAAAATATTAACATAACAAATTTTAAAAACACGTGACACTATCTTTTGGTCATTAATAGAATTAATGTATGTAATATTTAATAATGTATTAATTTTGTCAATAATTATATATTCTTTTAATTTGTGCCCCATTTCTTTAAAATATACATTTTTCTTTATTTTGACTCATTCTCTTCAACAGTTCTGTTAAAACTTTGTCCAACCATTAAACACATCAAACTACCTTAACAGAAGAACTCCAAAAAATAGAAAGGGAGTGGAAATAAAGATGGATTTTTCATCGAAAGGTTAATACATTTTTTCAATTTAATTTACTTCACTATCTTCCTGTTCAAACTCAATCGGAGGATCCACCAAAGAATTATTATTGAAAAAAGCAAATTTCATTGAAAGATAATGACTTTTATCGAAAATCCAATGATTATTTAATGCATACACAAATTCATGATTTAATATTGCTATTTCAAGTCAATGAAGAAATGATTATTCTATGTTTGTCTTCACTATTCTTATCAGAGCATCAATCAAAAAGTCATTTTGTCTCAAGCCGTCATCATTATTTGATTATTCACTACGCACAAAGAATACAAATATAATTTTTAATTTGCATCCATAAGTATCAATAATTTTAAAGAAAAATATAGATCGAAAGTAATTTTTTGTTTCACCGGCAACAATGGTGTTGCCCCCGTCCATCACCACTGTCAAATCTCTTACTTGATAATCGATCGTCTTATTATTTCCATCTTGTTTTTCCCCTTTTACTTTAATTTATGAAAAAGGAAGAAAATATGAATTTAAAAAAGTAAAGAAATGGAGAGGGGAGGAAGAACACAAAGTAGAATAACTATTTTTGGAAAGTGTGAGAAAATATTAAGGGAAAAGGTTAAAAAATATTATTTATTCATACAATGGCGTGTATAAACTTATCTCACACAAACTGAGATTGGTCTTCGGAGGGGTCCTTAATAATCACTTTCCACAAGTTCAATTTGTAAAGGAGGAGGTCCTCACGGTATTTAGTAGTAATTTAACTTTTCGAGATAAATTCAAGAAAAACCTAATAACCTTTCGGATAAAAACGTTCTACAAAACTTAAAAAAACTAAGTCACTATTTATCTAATCCATTGTTTTTCTAATTAATTCTTCATCTTGAGTATTTTTTTTATTTTTTTTAACGGTAACTAGTATACTTCCAAAAATTGTTGGCACGTTAGTTTATAATTAACAAGTTTTCTAAAAAAAGCCAAAGAAGCATTTGGAAGAATCAGATTAGAAATAAAACTAATAAAAAAGAGGGACGAATTGATTTATTACACTAATTGTACGTCTAGATATTAGTCATGTCTTGAATTGATAATTATCTATCCCACAAACGACACAACATGAAACTTTCAAATTTCATTGCATTGCTTTGGACTGTCATTAATTATGAACTTGTATAAAAATTGCAAAGTCGTGTCTATTTTTTAAAATATTCACAGAACCCTATCAATTGTTTTATTGAAAAAAGGTTCTATAATCTAATTAATACAGTGCATTTAAGATGCAGTTGTTCAATGTGTTGAAAATTCCTTAATAAAAGTGGGACGATTGTTGAGTAGTTAATGAACTGCTCTAATTTTTTATTAGGGGTAAAAATATATTTGTTTTAACAAAATTTATAAAAAATATACTTAAATAATTTATATTACAATCAGAAAAAATCTATTGTGGTGTGTATATTTATCAATAATAGACTCCACAATTAAATTTCCTAGATAATTGTTTTAAAAAAATAATATTTACGAATATTAAAATTGAACTTTTCTAAAAATAAAATATAACCTTTTTTTGTGTGCTGACATTTTTTAGTGTTTATTGTAAATTAGGAATGTGCTTTCAATTTTTCGATTTGATTTTATAGTATTTGATTTAAATTTTTTGATTTTTAATTTTGTAAAAGTGTAACTTGATTCAATCCAAATATTTTAAGTGGGGTTGGGTTTATTTCTCTATGTGATCGGATTCCAACTTAATCCTAACCCCCCCCCCCCCCCCTCTCTCTCTCTCTCTCGATATATAGATATATATAGATATTTTATATATATATATATATAATATATACTATAATATATAATAATATATATATATATATAATGAGAGGCTTTTAAAATCCGAAATCAAAGCAAGGAAAATCAAATAAAAGTAATTTATTAATTCAAAACCAATCTGAAAATCTAAAACCATCAAATAACAATTGTAATTTGATTATTTATTTTAATTCGAATAGTGCATACTCAAATTGATGACTTTTGTCAGTGTTAGTGTTTATGTAAATTGAGGACTTTTGTCAGTTTGTATAATTGACGTTTTATTTATTTTAATTCGAATAGTGCATACTCAAATTGATGACTTTTGTCAGTGTTAGTGTTTATGTAAATTGAGGACTTTTGTCAGTTTGTATAATTGACGTTTTTTTAAAGTGTATGAATTAATTTGTTTTATATATATGTAAATTGATGACTTTTGTCCGTGTTAGTATAAATTGAGGACTTCTGTCACTGTTTATACTGTCATTTTATTTTTATTTTTAAGAAGTGTATAAATTGGTATTTTTAAATAGTAAATTTGTCCTAGATTATATTTAAAAATAATAATTTATTTAACGTTCATTGAAGTGGAGTTAAATAATCAATCGGTCTTTATTTAACATGCGTATTCTTATTCAAATTTTGAATTTAAAATATTTACTTAGTTAAATAATATTAAATATTTATGATTTCATGCACCCTGTAATGTTAATGTTACTCCCTAACAATCCCTAGGAGAGGATGATTTTAATGCTTATTTCTTTTTTATATATAAAAAAAGCTTAGCCATACATAAGGAAAGAGGTAACTACAGCTATCTTACTTTTTTTGGTCTTGTGAACAAGACTGATGTCACTCTTATTCATAAAACACAACACCCTACCTCTATCAAGGGGTATAGGCCTATATCTTTGTTGCACCACCTTGTATAGAATCATTTCCAAAATGCTCACCCGCAAACTTCACACTGTAATGGAAGATCTAGTAGACCTTAGTCAGGCTGCTTTTGAACCTGGTAGAATGTTGCATGATAATGTGATTATGAGTCATGAATAGGTCAAAGGATATGACAGGAAAGGTATTTCTCCAAGATGTATGTTTAAAATTGACATGTAGAAGGCATGTGATTCATTGGAATAGAAATTTCTGAAGGTGGTTGTAATAGGAATGCAGATTCTACAGAAGTTTGTAGGTTGGGTAATGAATTGTGTAAGGACAGTGTCATACTCATAACTCAATCATGATAAATGTGTCTTAATCCAGCATTCCAAGCCAAGAAAGGGGTGAAAAACAGTGGTCCTATGTCACAAATCTTTTTGTTCTGTTGATGACTATCACCCCACTGCGTACACTTAAATAAGACGAACCACACTTTCAAAATCATCCTAGAGGTCACAAACCCTGACACATTGACAGTTTAAGCTTTGTGAATGATCTTCTTGTTGTTTAGTAGACGGGATGTTGCTTCCATCACTATTGTATGAATGTTTTTTTACAATGCCATAATTTATAGCTAATTAGGCTAAGAGTTGTGTTTATTTTGGATACAACAAAAAATATTATAGCACACAAAAATTTAGTAAACGAGATCTTTCATTGAGATATCTTGGGGTGCCTTTGAGTCTCTAAGAAGCTTTCATAAGGTCAATCCAACCTCTCATAAGCCAAATAATTCATAACGCATATTAACTACTGGATTCCTATCTTGCAAGAAGACTAATGAATAGGTCTTCTCAGCCATGCAAGGATTTGGTCACATATATTCCTAATGCCTAAGAAAGTTCTACAAAAAATAGAATCAATGTGTAAGAGGTTTCTATGGAATAGTAACAAACAAGGTAAAGGGAAAGCACTCATTGCTAGGGAGACACTGTATTTGCCAAAGGCTTCTGGTGGGCTTAACATCACAGACATATATGTATGGAACAAAGCATCTATCTGAAAGCATTTGCGGAATCTATACAAAAAGAAAGATACATTATGAATTGTATGGGTTCATACATTTTATCTGAAGGGTAGGGATCTATGGGAAGTTGAACCCAAGAATGCATCATGGATGGTGAAGAAAATACTGAAAGCGGGACAATGATTACAGAGGTCCTGCAGAAGGAGCCTTTATGTAACTGAATCAATGGAGGAAACCAACTTCCATCATTAGACAAATGTGAAGGTAGCCTAAAAGGGGGAAGTACATAAGGTAACAATTGAGAAGAGATTGACCTGCAAACAACCTTGATAGTCCTACCATGGGTTTTGCACTATATATTGGTCTAATATAGAAGGTTGTACACAAAGGCATATTATCAACTGGAAATTATAAAGAGGCTGAAGGTTTTACATTATGCAAGGCAGAAGTTGAGACACATAAACATTTGTTTTTTTCCTGTAGCTTCTCAAAATTAACATGGCAAAAGATGCTCAACTGTCTACTCATTATAAGAGATTATCAAGGTTGGAATGAAGAACTGAACTGGGCCCACAAGGTATGATACAAGGAAGTCCATTAACGCAGATGTTTAGAGAATATATACTACATATGGAGGAGAGGAACCTTAGAATTTTCCAAAAAAAAAAAAAGGAACAGAGACATGATTAGTAGATTAATTTCACAAGAGATTCATCATAAAGCTAGCATGATTAATAAATTAGCAGGATATATGCAGAATCTTAATTTTTACCCCTACCCTAGATTATAATTGTTTTTGAATTTTAGTAGGACTCTGAGAATGGAACTTGTCCTATCCAGTATTGACATATCAGGTAATAAAGTTTGAAATTACCAAAAAAAATGAATCAAAACTATAAATGGAATAAATTAAATGAATCATTAATTATAAATAAAACTTCAATGTCAATCATGTAATATGGAATTTTCCTTTTATATGAAACAAACTAAATGAATCATTAACCACAAATTAAACTTAAAATTATATTATACTAAATGATATTTTTTCTTGACAATTTCCTTTTCTTTTCCTTACTCTTCTCTACTTCTTCTCATTTTAAGTTTCTCCCAATACCGTCATTTTCTATTTCCGTCATTTCTATATATCATTCTTAACTTCTAATCTATAAATTCCTTTAAAGTTACTTATCTCCTTCTAATTATATACGAAAAAACTTCCACGCTCAATGTTCTCTCTAAAGGGATTCATCATTTTCTTCTACAATGAAGAAATGATAAGAAGATGGAAGGAAAAAAAAAATACATTTATACAAGAGTTTATGCTTATAAAATATGTCAAACCATTTGTGACTTCAAGATACATTAGACACCATTGACCATCTAATCATGCTTTCGGTTGTTATCACGATAAAAAAGAAACTCTCCTGTAAACCTCTTCAACAATGATGTATGTGTAACATTCAACATATGATTTGTTTCATGTCCAAATGACTGAGGTTTTGTGTCTGCAAAGGTAATAAACAAACAACCTGGTTCTTGCCCAAATGACTGATGTTTTGTGTGTTGAATGGTAATAAGTGTGTGGACAATATAAGAGGATTAGAGGAGCATCAAATAGTAGCAATATCGAAATTTGAAATTACAAAGTTGTCTTTGACTCATGTTTAGGCCATGAATATTCAATCCGATAGTTTGTATGTTTGTTCATATAGTATTCAAAAGTTATTGGTAAAAAAACTTCAAATTCTATAATTAAGGGATGAATAAATTCTCTTAAATTTTATGAAGAAATGATTCATATACAAATATATAACTCATGTTGGGTTGGTTTTGAAACATTTTGAATGGGCTGAGTTTTAGAGGTTGTGGGATAATGCTGCGTAAATAATAACTCATATTTATTGTGACCTTTTAGAGGTTTTGGGTTGCTGCTATATTTATTGTGACCTTTTTGACGTTTTGGGCTGCTGCTGTGTAATGAAACTACTTCTATTTAGTGTGATATTTAAGAGCAACTTACAAGAATGATTATATTTATAGGGTTATTGAAGTTCAATAGCTATAAATATGTTAGTTATTAAAAATGACTACACTTTATCTCAATTTCTAAATGTATGTTTGTATTAAATTCATTTTTTTTATTGTTATCATTTATTATTTATACAAAGCCCTAAATAGGTTATGACAGGTTTTCATAACGCCCAAGTTCAACCTTTTATTAGGTTTCAAATACCTGAAATTTCATTAATTAAATTACCACTAATATTACATATTGTAATGTCAATATGATCACTCCACATAATACCATCAAAGTTGTATTTATATTCCGAAATACAATTATTCACTAAATACTTATATAAAGGTATTCATAAAATTTTGAATTAAAAAGAGCATGCATGTTTTTTCCTCATTGTATTTTTGCAAATGTATTTTATTTAGATTGTATTATACACTAAATACATTTGTAATTACATAATTAAATAGGAAAATGTATTACTTGACAATAGCATTGAATAACTTCCAATTCAAATTGGTTTTCTATTTATAAATCTTAAATTATTAATATATCAAGAATACAAGTACACAACAATACAAAAGTAGTAACAATTTCAAAATATGAATAAACAACAATTAGAAAATGAATACACTAGTGTTAAACAAAACCAACCAAATTATGAATAATAACCCCATGTAACTATAGCATAGGAATACATTGTTTGTTAAATAAAAAATGGTATAAACTCTTGAATACCGGAATTGAAGATGATATATTTATCTCGAATAACAAAGTATAATGATGAACTTCCTCCAACTCGTAGATCATTAAACCCCCTAAAGTTGATTTTGAACACAACACTCATGTATCCGAGCATACATACCAGGAATACTGTATTCTTAAATTTAGTTAACAGCATGTGGAAGCTTCTCCTTCAAACTATGACCTATGTGCTGATTTTTGTTTATATGATTGTGGAGCTTCAATCGTCTACTATTATAGAGTTACATTTTGATCATTTCATACTCCTACAAATGGACCAATATATTTTGTCAAAATAGCATCTACAAACTTAAGTTAATGTATCCAGGTACTTATAACAACATTAATGATTAATAATTAACGATTGTAAACCGTATAGAATTTTTACAAACGATCACAACAATTTTTAAATATGGATACACCACTGTTAAGATATATCATAATATATAGTAATATATAGTAATACTAATATATATCATATCTATATATATAATCTAAACCTAGTATATATCGTATATATATATAATAAAATATATATAGTTGAAAATTACTAAAAGTGTGGATATCAACGTCTATAAGTAATGCAACTATATCACATCTGCTTAAAAAACCAATAAAGTCAATATTTTTTTGACATTTTATCTGTATATTTTGACATTTTAGTGTTAGACAACTCAAGTATTTATTATAAAATACAGTGTTACATAATCAACGCTTGTATTTGCTCTATTACTCTTTGTAAATCTGGATAGAGCACCTGTGTATCCAGATTTAATTGTATTCACAAATCCATCCATTTCCACTCTGTTTTTCATATCACAATACAAGGAATTTATGCATTAAATATTCGGTCTTGGTGTACATAATGTTAATTCCATATATAACCTTAATCTCTTTTCTCATAGTCCTTGCTGTACTCTCTACTACCATACGGTATTCCAACACATTCCTACTTCAACTTTTGTCCATATGACATTACAAGTATCTATGATCATCATTTATCTACACTATAATAATCCCCAATTGGACACAGATTTGATAACCCTCCATCTCTTTTGCTCATGTTCTCCTTTAGGTACTCCCATTTTTCTTCACTATATACATAAATATTCACTTGGTTTCTAACTATTATCAATACACGAGGAAAATCCATACTCACAATGTCACACCATAACCAAGATAATATAGAGTATATACATGATACTTCAACTAAAAATATAGTCAAACCAAATCTTATTTCATTGCCTCCGGTCTGCTGGGATTGCTTCTAATTTGTTTCATCCCACTTGAATCAAGAGTGTTGCTTCCCTCTTTTTTCAAGATTCAATTTTCAGTTTAACACACAGATGGTTACTTTCTCCTCTTTTTCATAGATTAATCTTTCAGTTTAAAGGTTTTGAACCTTCGGTTTCTCTTTTACTAATTTTACATATTCCGAATTCCTTCAAATATATTAAAAGTATGGGTCATTAACCCTTCTTTGTTCCTTCTTCAATTTCCATTATTGTAGCAATAGAGCCCTGAAACGTTTGACTTTTGTCTAAGTACTATACCAAAGCAAAAAAATGAGAGTTCATTCAATAATTTCTCATATCAATGTATACCTCTCGTGATCTTCTTTGGGATACAAATTTTATGTCATTGTAATTAAAAAAAGAAATTCTTCAATCAAACACTTTTAACAATAATGAAATTAAAATACATATAATACAATATTCCTAAGAATGATACAATGTATTAATAATTAGTTGATGAATACAACTCACAAAAATTGCTCCTAAAATGATGCAATAGACTTTGAATTGAAGGTATAAAAGGAAGAAAATCAGAAAATATGTGATACCAAGATTTTGATGAAATTGCCAATGATAACGTAAAACATGCATGACATGATTAATTAGGAATGTAATAACTTCCCTATTTAATTCTTATTTCTATTAAATAAAAAAAAACTATTTATTGCCTATATGCAACTTTGCTATTTACTGTGGAAGTATAATCATATAACATGAAAAAAATTAAATATAGCTTTTTTTTTTTCTAACTGTAGATGATAGTTTGTTAGTTTCAGTAGTTTTTTCTATATACTATTGCCTATAAGAAAATATAATTTCATAGATATTATATAATGGGGGACAGAAAATATTTTTGTAATTAATAGAACTTTAATTACTGACAAAACACTAAGTTGTCACCGTAGACATTTGGTGACATATCATTTAGCTATGAATGCTTGACAATTTCTTTTTCATCCCGAGAGTTCTTTTATGACGAAATACCTATTTTAGTTTACAAATTTATTCGTAACTGAAAATTAAATTTATCATACTGCAACATGGTTCTATTGTGTTTTATGGGAGGCTTTAGACGCGATTCGATGTCCAAGTTTTGGTTTCTCTAGTTTTGGAACATATCTATACTTATTGTGAACGAATATTCTTTTGCTCTATGTGCATCACCTGACTATGAATTAACTTTGGGTTATTTTATTTTCCAGTGTGGCATTTGGTTGGATTTCCTGTTATTTTATGTGATTCTACTCATTGATTTGGTTTAACTTTTGGTCATATTAATTTACTTTCCAAATTCAGTAGGTCATGGCACCAACTAGATACTCCTTGTTTCGGTACTCATTCTATACTATATTTGTTCTTCATGCAACTTTGAGCACCAGCTGACAACGTTGATCTTGTATACACTTCTAAGGACACGTGGAGATAGATGGTGAGTTAATGACATTCTAGTTTGACTCATCTCTATTTGTTTATAGCTTCTGATTAATTTTTTATGTTCGAGACAAGTATATATTTATCTTGCTTATTATTTATCTTGTACTCGTATTTAGTAGCTTAATACCATTGTACATTAGGCCGTGTGACTGAATCTTGTTTTATTGATTATAGTTATGTCTTTTCACTATTCCGCTGTTTATTTTGTTATTATGTTGTATTTTCTGTTAGATTTTGGATTTCTTCCCACTAGGTCAGTTAATTGCAATTATGGACTATAGGTCGGCATATGTACCTGCCAGTGTTAGCAGGTGTCATCGTTACTTGAATTTTTGGGTCATGAAATGAATATTACGTAAAATCACCGATTGAGTAAACTACTTTGCTAGTTGACATTTAGATCATAAACTTCATTATTTATAATATTGTTGCCCCATTTAATATTTTTTGACCTTACTAATTATAGAGTATTTGATTAATTACTAATAAGAAGAAATATATCGTACGTTGTAGTATTTTTATAAGGTACATTTATTGTGGTTCGATGACATTATCTTTTGTTGCGTCAGAGTTGGACATGGGGTATGACGTACTAGCATAGTTACGTCTTGTTTGAATTTTTTGGCCATAACTAATTTTTTGGCTTCGCCGTCAAAAGTGTAGATCAAAAAGTTTAAGTCATCGATATATGCATTTTCCACTTACACACATTAACAAATTTTATTTTTCTATTGGATATTCCAATCATAAAAAATAAATACATATTTTTAATACCTAATCAAAATACGAAATGTGTGTAATTCACATACATATAATGTGACAAAATAACAAATCAAATAATCACATGTGACGTTTTAATTTAAAATAATTATAAAAATAACTTTTATATGTAAATAGATAAAATCTAAGAAAAGAATTTCAACTTTTTTTTTTTTTGAAAAAAAAACTACATAACCCTCACCCCTCCACCACACCCCTACCGCAGCCCACTCCTGCCCACCTTTCTCTTTCTTTCTTTTTCCAACTAGTTTTCCTGCCCACCTTGTTAAACTTCCGTATGAAGTAATCATTTTTATTTCTCTCTATGCATTTTTTCTCATTTCAATTTAACTGGATAATGTTTTCTAGAAAGATCTGTTCTTTTTGGTTATTGTTATTTTGAATATACTTTTTTTTTTTGCTTTTGTTCAATATTTGGGAAAGAAGGTGTGTGGATTGGAGGAGATGAAGAGGGAAAGATAATATATTTGAATAATGAACTTCATTTTTCTAGCGAAGAAGATGCGGATGGTTATCTCCATTTTTTCCGGCAAAAAATAAGTAGATGATCATCTCAATTTTCCGGCAAAGAACATTGATGCTGATCTCTATTATTTTACAAAACAAAAAAAATTAAGATTAAATCTACATCTGAGAACTAATTAAGTACTATACTAAGATCAAACATAAAAAAGGTAAGAAAAAATTTGTAAAAACAAATAAAATGGTGATATATTATATTGTGCAGACCTGGTGGTATGAAGACGTAGGTATTGGACATCTACAGAAAAGAGAGAGAGTTTGTTCTTATAAAAAAAATTAAATAAGTAAAAGAAATACTAAAACGATATAGACAAATGTTTATATATTAATTTCACGTGCCCAACAATTTGATAGGGTACAAGTATTTAATAGATACTTGGTTAAAGTTCTAAGTGATTATACAAACAATTTTAAGAGTTAAAAAATTACATAAGCCATGAAATAAGTCAACCACCACTGTTGTTTCTTTAGGATGAACAATGAATTCTACTTAAACGATCACATTTGAAATCTTTTAACTCAATGTAAAAGGTAGCATTCAATAAATTGAAAAAGTGACAAATGTACCCCTGAATAATCGTAAACGATAAGTAAATATCTTTCGTTATATTTTTGGGACATTGGTTCTCCTACCGTCCTAAACAGAAGCATTATGCCTTTCACTACACTTCTACCACTCCTAAATAGGAACACATGGCACAATCTTATCCGCCGATAAATTTCGTATCGGTGGATAAGATTACGACATGTGTATGTTCCTTAGTATAAAGTGTATACATGCTCTACTTTTTAGATGGCAGGGGCACCATTGACACATGGTATTTGTATAACATTTACGTTAGTCGGAGGTATATTTATCTTTTTTCCCTTCAATAAAATATGAGAATAATCTTTCCATAATTAGAATTCAATAAATATATATCGGTTTCCTAGTATTTTACTCAACCTTTAAAGCATTTGATAAAAGAAGAAAATGGAAAGCATTTTACTTTAAAAAAATCATAGGAAATAATAAGCTATTTTAAAAATAATTAAAGTTTTAACTAAAAGAAAAGAAATAATGTAGGGCCGCTCATTGTGCGAATGTGTCTTTTACGTAGAATCATAATAACTCTGTAGAGTGAATGATGAAAAATAGATGATGGCAGATGAAATAAATAAGAAATATCCTAAAGATGTGGTAATTCATATACTTTTGAGACTTTCAGTGAAAATTCTGTTGAGATTCAGATGTGTCGAAAACTTTTTACACTATCATACAATCTTCAACTTTCACCAATCTTTATCAGAATTGGAGAATAAGATGGACAAATCATAGCATTCTGTTAAAGCGCTCCTTCAAGGAAGATATTGAAAGATATTAAGCTTTACTTTCTTTTCTTGATAATGACGTAAAATCGATTTATCCAAATGTAGATGTGCCTTATATAACAAGTGAATTGCGTATTGACAATGATAAACTGATAGGTCCTAGGCATGGATTAGTTGCTCTAATGGATCCAATTAACACCATCTTGTTCAATCCATGTACTAGAAATTATAGACTACTCCCATCCAACCCATTTAATGTTGTTCCAAAAGGATACCATCGATGGATTTAAAGTGGAGGATTTGGTTTTGACTCGGTAGTAAATGATTTCAAAGTTATACAAATCTCTGCAGTATTCACGAAATATTATTACGGGTACCTTAAAATGAAGAGAGGAAGGTTCAGGTTTATGAATTGGGTATTGATGTTAGGAGAGAATTGGATCATGTTGATCAAAAGTTGCCTGACTTATTTTGGTTAACGCTTTCAACAATTTTATTAAAGAACTCACCATGGATGTCAACATCAAAGAGAAAAATACTTAATTGTTTGTTTTTCGAGTATAAGCAATAAGGAAATCTTAACTAACGCACTATGATAACCATCATACATCTTTATATTCCCTTTCTTAGCCCTCCTATTTAACTGAGTTTTCTAAGCTTTGCTAAATTTGTATACTCAATTAGAGACCATGATTGATCCTACAGATCATTTTATTGAAATTTGGCTCATGAAAAGACATATACCAAAATAAGTATAAATAAGAGTCCTTATAATGGACATATAACGCGAATAATAATACTATTAGAGGTCTTCCCACGGAAAATCAAACAAAAATTAAATGCCCACTATGCAAGATTAGTAGTTTAATTACTGAGATTAAATCGAAACTACAAAAATAGGATCTTTAACATTCTATCATCATTAAATTTTATATACACATGAATAGAATTGAATTTTCACGGTTGTCCAGAAAGTATGATAGTTATAATTTACACAGAAAACTTGACTCCAATTCCAAGAGGAAGCCAAACTAGTACACAAGTTCTCAACTTTTAGTGAAGGTATAAACCTCTAAACTTTAACTTGATAAACTCTTTCATCAAATGTACACCTTTCTTTATTATTGGAATTCTAGTAACATAGCACTTTTCTTTCTACTTTTGCACATGTATTATGTTGTTTTTACTAAATATACTAAGAAAATTTAACGTTTAACTATTAGTAGATTATGACAAAGTATAATATGAAATGTCTGGTGGTGTTATCTCACTCATCATCTGAAAGCGATGGCATGACAAAATCTAGTGATGTTCAAAAAGAACTATATGTTGTTCTCATAAAATATAGCCATATTTTGCAAGTAGTTACTGGATTCTTCTCTATGTATGTGTGGATTATGCAGCTATTAGAGAAGGCACCTACAATCATGTAGTATAACATTAATAAAATATCAACGTGTTGCATGTATAAGGGTGTATGGTTGCAACATCATCATTTTCTTTTAGTGATTTGAGATTTTGTTGTTAATGGTGTTTACATTATAAATACATTTTGTCCAGTCAATGTCTTAATTATTTTATCCAGTCAACTATGTTCCGTGTTAGGATTGGTCCCTGCATCTCTATAATTGGTTGATGAAGGATGCAATTTTACTGGATATGGAGCCTATTTAAATATTTTTGCTGGTCAAGATCTATATACTGGTAATATGTTGCTTCCCTTTTTACAATAACATGTTCTGTTAAGGGTGTGTCTTTGTCATAAAAGAGTTAAGAGTTGTGAAGGATCCATATGAGAAATGGATATATTATCAAGTTAGCATGTTAAGTGTGCTAATTTGTTAATAATGGAAGTTGCATTTAAAGGAAGACTATATATTCATAACTGTAGGAAATTTTCAAAATAAATGTTTAATGGTTTTTCCATAAAGGAGGAATAAGGGATAATTGTCATAAAATGAGTGTGAGTACATTGAGGTTGGGGGGAAACCTCTTATGGTAAAATTTCAAATGAAGTTGTAGCAAGTACTTGGTACCATCGGAAACATAATTTTAATTGTTTTGATGCTTTTAAGTTTTAATGTTGAGGTAAAGCTCTTTCTATAAGGCTACTGATTGATGTTTAGGCATGGAGGTGGGAGCTTTAATTCCTAGTTGATAAAGAATGCAAACTTTGAAGTATATTTTTCTAGATAAAAGATAGTTAGTGTGAGGGATTAGGTGGTTTTTTTGAAGTACCTATCCAGTATAGAGTTTGCATGAGGATATATTGGGTCGTCAATGAGTCTTAATTATTTAATAACCATCAAGCATGTTTGTATACTTCAATCTTAGACTTAGAGTACCTAAGCCTCTTTTAGATTTACGAGATGTCATAACTCATAGTATGCCTTTTAAAGAGATTTACATTGCCCAAAGTACTCTATAAAACAAATCCAAAGAGTAAGCCATCGTAATCAATAAAAAATGCCCAACTAATAGTTGGGATCGAATCCCACAGGTGATATAGTGCAACGAATTCTATTAAGAAATTTAGTTTGAACAATTCATTTGTGATATTAAGAACAATGGGTGGATGATTCCACAAAAATTACGAAAAGGGTTTTGAAATCAGTACGTTACAATTATACTAAGATTTTAGAAATTCAAATAAGTAGAAGTAGTCTAGGGGTACGGAGACTGAAAATTGATATCACATAGGGGTAATTGTGTTGCGTTGTAATAGTGAACACTGATGGATATGTTGTGTCATCTTCAAAGACAATAATCTTCTTTCTATCTCATAGAATCTCCTTTCAGTTGAATCTATGTGTAGAACTGAACAAACCAATACCTTACACTATACTCTCTTTCTATGCATAAATAAGGAAAATAGATTTGACCCATAGTCTCTTTTTCAAGTACAAACACCAAACTAATTATCCACTACATATATATCTTTCGAGCATCAATCGGAGATCAAAAGTAGGATTAAGTTTGAAACTTTAACCTATTAGATTAACCCCATGCTAAATAAATTAAATCCTGAGATTAAAACAACATAATAGAGTACAACACAATACCCACTACATGAAATCAAATACCCAACCCCATAATTACACCCCTAGACTATGGGGTTTTAGTCACTCATAACATGTGTAAATAAATTGAATCTCTCATGAAAGCAATCATGGGTAATATGAATTAAGTCATTATAACCATTACCCACTTTGAATTGAACTTCAAATTTTCAATTTTAAAAGAAAAGTTGCAAACCCCAAAACTAAATGTTTTCTTCAAAAGTTAAAGTGTTTCTCTCTCTAAATCTCTAGAGAAAAAGTGTTTAGACTAGTCTCTGTAAAATATTTAGCATACTTCTTTCTATCCTTTTTATGCATACAATAGTTTCCAAAAATTGGCCGAATTTACGCTGAACCATTTCGGTTATGTTTATGCCGACCTGGGAGTACCCCCTAGAAGTAACACGGCGTACTTGACCTCTCGAAGGTCTTATACACGCCCTTAGCAGTCATTCATTGCATTGTTATACAAAAAAGTTTGGGAATTAAAACTTTTTCATAATATAACACAAGACTAAAAATTCATCTCATTTAAAAACCATTAATACAAAGTTAGGACACTAAGTCTCATTTTTCCATCTTACACACAACTTCAATATAATAAGGACACAATCTTTAAATACAAAAGAATATTACTAATCTATTACATGAACTTAAAGAAACTCTTAACATAAAGGTCCTTGAATAATTAAAGACACACCCGAACATGAGAATAACAATCCAAGCTCATCATTCTAGGAGCCATCAACACCTACACTTTGTGTAAGAAGATGAAGAAGAATGGTATTAGTAAAAGAATGCACCAAGTATGATAACCATGCAAAAACATGTTTTAAAGAAGACATTTAGTTGGAAACCATGCATCATGTCATTTTAGCGCAACTTCTTAAGCATTTGATACAATAAGCATAATATAGTTCACATGCATCATTAGACATGGATACTATTCTCAATAATACATATAGTCATATATCACATTTAAGACATATTCAATATCTCTAATACATTAGCTTTCCTTTTTACCTTAACTCCTTAACTCAAGCAACCCTCAAGTAATACTTAGTCCAATGTATGAATAATGTCTCATTCAACCATTCATACCAAAGTATCACCTTAAGGTCACCAAGGGTGAACATCCATACAACCTTCATCAATACAACCACATGAATTCATAAGGAAATATAATATCATAAAACGTAACCTTCACATAAGACCCATCACCTAAAACAACCCCAAGTCACACTAGTGCAATGTGCAAGTAGCATTCCATAATAATATTCATACCAAGTCTTCCTATAAAGTCATCCTAGACTAGGCACATCATATTCAATAAGATAAAACATGTCACGTATGGAAGTAACACGGCGTACTTGACCTTTAGGAGGTCTTATACAAGCCCTTAGACATCTTTCATTGCATAATCGTAAAAGTAGCGGAAACTTTTGAACTTTTCATAGCACATTATATGCTAGAACATCACTTCATATTTGTGAAAATATCATAATACATAATTAGACTCTAAGTCTCATTTGCCATCTTAAGACACGAGTCAATAGAATAGAATAGGGACACAACCCTTAACAACATAAAATATAAGTCTAAGCTACTACATAAACTTAAAGAACATCTCTGACATAGGCAATCCTTGAATCATAAGGATCCCCTTACTTGAAATTGGGAGATCTATCCAACCTCTTTACTTAGGAGACATCCTCTAGCCATCAACACCTAGATTTTGTGTTAATGAAGAAGAATGGTATTAATACAAGAATGCACTAAGTATGACAACCATGCAAACACATGTGTTTAAAGAGGACATTTCATTTGACATCATGCAACATGTCCTTTTAGTAAACATCATGAGCATTGGCACATATAACCACAATATAGTTCACATACATCATATATAGACATGTACACTACTCATAATAGCACATAAAGACACTTAACACATTTTGAAGAATATTCATTACATAAAACCCATTCCCTCCCTTCTTAACTTTTTCCCTTATGCAACCCTCAAGTGTACTTAGTACAATGTATCACCTTAAGGTCACTCAAGGTAGTCTTTTATAATATGCTTCATCAACACAACTACATATATTCATAAAGTCATAAGCACATTATAAGACATAAGAACCATAACCTAAGACTACCCCCAAGTCACACAAGTGCAATGTACAAGTAGTATCCTACAATACTACTCAATCCAAGTGTTCCCAAGAAGTCACCCTTGACTAGGCATAACATACTCAACAAGTCACAACACCTTCAATTATTACTAGAAATAACGCCACATACTTCATAACATCATGTAAGGACTCATTCCTTTAGTACACTTTAGTCATAGCTTATTTAGTTCATATTATAAGCAAACCACACTCACAACTCCTTCACAAGCTTACTTGTTCAATGAACACATGGTGTCCCATACTGTCACGACCCGGATTTTGGAATCCAAATTGCAACCGGCGATTGACCGCTCAGAGGTCGCACACAAGCCTCTTCTTGCATTCATCACATTCATATGATTAATTTTAGAGGAAAATTTAAATTTTTTTATAGGTATGAAGCTTACATAGACTTAATATAGTTAATACTTTATTGCATCATATACTAAGCTCAACGTAAATGAAACAACCATCTATCATAAGAATCAATTCGAAATAAAAGATGAATATATCATAAATAGTTTGCCAAACACGGCCTTATTACAAATCTTCGAAATGAAAATACGAAAGAAACGCTAGGGGCAACATCCACTAGCTATATCTAAATCTATGTCTAGACTAAAACTGTAGCATCCTCGAAATCAAGAGGACCTACCAAATGGTTTGGAGAACGCTGATGTCCAAACCGCTGCAAGAGTCTTGAATCTGTCCTCTGAGATGCACCTATAAAATATGGAATTATTACATAATTTTACTAAGTATGGGTATATGCAGCAACACATAACGGTAATGCATGAACAAGAATGACTCTTTCTAGTCAACAACCTTTCTTAGAAGGTATAGTCTCTTGACTTGCCTAATTCGTAATAGGAAGGTCATATACCATGAATATGTCACACATCATACATATTCACATAACATACATTTCATGTTTCATATATCATACATTTCATAACCATGTGACCTTGGAATCATGGACGTAGCATTAAGACATTTCAAGTGAGGGGCCAACATATGGGACCTCAACCCGAGGGCCTGGCCTCCTTTAGTAAACATAGAGTGTACTTCATTCGTTCCTTCGTACTTCACATAAATCATTTCTTTCATTCATAGGCTGATGTAAACACCATCTATACCTAGGATGAAGTTTAAGACTCTCATCTGGATCATGAAATGCAATGAGCAAGAATGACCTAATGTCATTATTTGAGTCTGGTTTCACCTCCTGATTGTCTAGCACAAACACCTCGGTATCATTCATTTCATTATCTTTTATACTTTGAGGAACTTCAACCTTAACCGACAAATAATGTGAGCATCATGAAATTTGGTGTATCCCTCACACCGAAAAGAGGTGGAGTCACTGGCCAAAGTGAAACCAAAAACATGCTAGCTTTAGGGGTTCGAACCAAGCTAGTTCCCTATGTTGGCAACATAGTTCAAAGACTAGGAGATTTAGGGAGACCCATACCCACCTTGGTGGACAGTCTCATCTCATGAGATTTATGTGAACCTCCGCCCTTCTTGAAAGAAGGCATCACCACTCATAGCTAGCCTATCGGTGCTTAGTTTAAAGTTCCTATTCACATTCAACTCATACATCAACGAAGCTCACTTCTAGCACGAGGTAGTCATGGATCATTAGATGATTTCTCATCTTTTCTTTACGTATTAAGTGTGAATTGTCCTTACACTTACATATAAAAAGTGATTGGGATTTGTCTCTTAATGTTCAACACTCTCTTAGGTGAGTACTTTTTGTAACCTTACTTGGCTTGATTGAGTACGTGTCTCCACCTATTCATATAGCCTCTTATCATGTTCTGTCACCATTTTTCTTTAACATAATAGATTAACATAATTTACTCACAGCATTACAATGAAATGTTTCATTCTTTTATCATTGCCATGAAACTTACATCATTTAATGCCATGCACATGGCTTTTAGTGTACTTTACACTAATGGTAGTACCCCTTTTGGGGTACATTCAAATATAGGGCTTACCTTTCTGATTTTAAGTGGGTTTTTTAGATTTTATTTTGATACAAAAATAGGCAACTTAAATTACTTCTTAACTTGCCCTCTTATTGTGGCTTAGGTTCACTTACCCTTACAAGTACAGGTGGACATATGCTTCCAAACGCACAATTCCAAGGGCTTTAATTCATATGGCTAAGTGTTTCTGATTCTTTAAGTCCATATGTGTGCAAAGATTTATTACATTAGTACTTTCAGCAAGGAACCCGAGTTCGATCCCTAGGGCTGCGTATCATTTTATTATATGTAACATTTAGTGTGCCTCAAAATTTTGTTCAAGATCCGTGTTCAAATCCCTGTGGGCACCATAAAAATTCTTATTATATATGAGACTTATGCATCTCACACGTTGGCCTGAGGTCGGGTTCGATTCCCATGCTACTCACAAACATTATTCCTTGTAATATACTCAAGGACCTCTTCATCTAGTTGTTACAACTTGAAGGTCGCGGGGTCGATTCCTAGGTGTAGGCATTTCTTTTTATTTGCTTTAGCAGAGTCTTCTCTAATTAACATTTAGGTCCTTAAGTTAATTTTCTTACATTAGTCTAGACAATTGGTTTAGATTTTTATATCAACTTTAACAATACTTTAGCCTAAACTTATGTCCATATATCCGTACCATTTCTTTGTGCATTGATGTACATGGCCGAGAGTCTTAGACTCATTTTAATTCGGCAATTAGTATTTCATTTTAGATCATCACTTTCACTTACTTTTCATGAACATCACGGTTTCATCATCATATGTTAATAACACGACAATTACATAGAACATAATTCACCACGTTCTTGAAAACAATCCGTAATATGCATCTCATGGTATTAGCATTATCGTGTACATAAAACATACATACAATAAGACACACATAAAATGATCATACGCTGTCCGAAAATATCACATTGCACACAATCACAAACGTTCCTAAAATTGTCTACCAGCAAACATACCAATGCATACATCAACTTTTCAGAGGATCTAATGACAGGGGCATGCAACGGGGGCAACCTTAGTTTTTCGATTGGAATACATACTGAACCTTAGGGAACTCTTGGGAAAGGGACCAAGAGAGAAGAAAACCCATACCTTTTTAAACTTTGACAACCAGCCACAACCACACGTCCTAACCCACGCACAAACCTCTCTTCCAAGCCTTGATTCTTGTTCACAAGTGAAGTTCTTTACGTGATTTCTTAAAGCACTTAGGCGTACAATTTTTCTTTTCATTTTTGATGGATGAAGTCGAGAACTCTGTAGAACAGTAGGTTTATTTTTCTATTTTTGAATTACAAAGTAAAGCTGAAAAATGTTTTATGAAGAGATAATGAATTAAGAGTGCACATTGAGTACACTCCTAGTGGGAGTCGTGCGCCTCTTTCCTTTGGGGTTTTGTTGTTGACTTATTCAACTAAAATTAAATGATAAAATCATATTATAATCCAAATATTAAGTTACTATAATGCCCCTCCTTATTTTTGTCTAATTTAATCCACTAAAATCTCAACTATTGGCCTCAACTCGGCTCGAACCCAAAGTATGGAGATCGGTCAAACTCGGGTTCAACCACCGAGCTTTGACACATTTTGATTAATTGAAAGCGTTATTTTATTAATTAAATATCAACCTAGGGTAATTAATATACTACCCGTAGCCCCAAAATTTCTTTTTTACCCCAAGAACCCCTAAAACCTAGGACTAACCCTCTAAGTCCGGTTAAGACTCACCGGGTGAATCCTAGTGTTCAGGGACCTAACATGGCTGGAAACAACCTTGATTAGCTCAACCAACTCACCAAGTTGGTTGTCTTGGCTGGTGCATAGGTCCAGGGGTCTGGTTCCACGCGCATCAAGCTGTGTGAACTCGATCTAACCTATGCATTCTAGGTATGCTTAGGTCTTACTTAGCATAGTCATTTTTGGGTTGTTACATTATCCCCCCTTAGAAACATTCGTCCCCGAATGACACTACACATCATTTAATCAATGAGGGTGATTTCGAATCGAAAGGTACTTATCATACTTAACGTTTCTCTTTTGTGAACATTTGGATTCACATTATTTGGGGTGGGGACCTAACATTCAAGCTTATCTAAGGCTGTTCATACTTTGAGATTGAGAATTTCCTTCTAAATCACATTAACTAATGCACATTACAAATCATGCCGACACAGAAAAAATGCCTATGTACACAAAACAAAAATCAAAATGCAAACCAGAACTTCATTTCTACTCATATAGTGCTATTATAAAATATTACGTTAGTGAACCTATCACACCAAGTTGAATACAAACAAATAGAATTCAGAGGTCTTAAACATTAAATCAGACTTTAGGAGAAGGAATATATAACCTTAAGAATGAACACCAAATGAGGATAGCGGCGATCTCATATCAGCCTACGGCTCCCATGTTGCTCCTCAACAAGCGGATTCACCATAGGAATTTTCATTGGTGGCAACCTACCTTGTTCTATAGTCGCTTCACTTTGACGATTCTAACATTTGATTGGAACCTTTCATAAGAAAAGGTTCTCATCAAACTCCTAACCTCTCCAACAGAAAGGAATAGATGCTGATCGCCTAGACCACTTATCAATAATTGTGAAAACGTGAAAAACTGGATATGACACACCAAAAGCCACATTTGAGGTAAAATACTTCATTCGAGCCCACATTTTTTCTGCTGCAAGTCCTCTATACCTATAATATCAAAGATATCTCAAGTAGACTTGAATCACCCCACCGCAAATTATGAGCTCTTTTCTGTTGTTGCATAGGATTTTTGACAACTGTAAGCGTAGGCAAATTATCTCTAATCATTCTCACCTTCTCCAGATCATGATGGAATTCCCCCCCCGCAGGGCCAGGATGGCAAATTATCCTACCTCAAACCACCCAACCGGAGACCTACATCCTCAGCCATATAGTGCTTCAAAAGGTGCTATGCTAATACTGGAGTGGTAGCTATTAATGTAAGAGAACTCTATCAGCGGCAAGTGATCATCCCAACTCCCCTTGAAGTCAATAACACATGCTCTCAACATGTCTTCAAGGGTATGAATGGTATGCTCTACTTTTCCATCCATCTGCAGATGAAAAGCAGTACTAAGCTTCACTTGTGTACCCAAGTCCTTTTGAAAAGATCTCCAAAAATGAGAAGTAAATTTGGCTCCCCTATCCGAGATGATAGACAGAGGAATCCCGTGCCATCTCACTATCTCATCAATATAAAGCTTAGCATAATGTTCAGCCTTGTAAATAGACTTCAAAGGTATGAAGTGAGTGAACTTGGTCTTTTGGTCAACAATAACCCAAATGGAATCATGTAGTTTCCTAGTCTTTGGCAGACCAACCACAAAATTCATATTGATAGCCTCCCACTTCCATGTTGTAAGATCAATCATCTTAGTGAGACCACCATGATAAGGTGTACGGACTTAACCTTTTGGTAATTCAGACACTGTTCCACGAATTTAGAGATATCTCTTGATGTACCGTAGTTTCACGGTACTTTCAATGTTTTTTTCTTAAGTTTAGTGTGTGTCTAAGGACTTTTTATAGTAGTTTTAATGAATTTTTCTCTTTTTTTGCAGGAAAACTATCCAGAATGAAAACACGGAAGAACTGTGTTGAAATTGAAGAAGTGATAACCTACGGAGACATCGACGGTCCATCGACGACGGTCCGTAGGTGGCAACCATTGTCTGAAAAAATGCTGCTGAAGAAAGATCGGGGAATTCTAACCAAGTGTGGGGATACGAAAGCTATCGACGGACCATCCTCTCCACGACAGACCGTCCTGCACATCCGTCATTGCTAACAGAAAGTAGCCCCAGTAATCGTCTAGAAAAGATTCTAAGTGTGGAGAAACGGAAAGCATCGACGGACCGTCATGCACTAAACGAACCGTCATCCTGGTCCATCAATGGTAATAGTGAGTTGGAGAATAAATAAGCTGAAAAATATTCTACGTGTGGAATGACGGGAGGACTTGACGGTCCGTCGTGGCCTCGACGGTCCATCGGTCCGGTCGTCGACTCAGACGCATTTTTGGAAAATTTTCCTTAAATAGATTTCCTTTTTATGTTAGGACTTCTTAAAATACTTGTTAAAAACCTTGTCTTTGGGTTCGACTCTTTGGTATTTTAAGTTTTTATTATCCTAGTGTTGAACTTGAGAAAGGTTTTTTTTGGGAAAATTCGACTTTCCGGAATCGTTTGTTGCAAGACTTTGATTTTATTAAGTAATTTTCTAGATTTTCTTCAATCCTCATGAAAGTAGTACACGAATTTCTTGTCAATTTATATGAATGTGGATTGTTAACACGGGTAACTAATCCATAAAAAAAACAAAAAAAAAACTACGTGTTGTGGGAACCCTGGTAAAATAAATACAAGGGGAATGTGTGAAAAATCAACAAAAAAATAACAATCTAGAATAGTTGTCTTGCTGTACATGATAATTCTTTCATTTAGAAGTTTTTTTAACGAGTGACACGCGTTAAAACTTGCCTGTTGTTAATGGTCGGACCGAAGGAGGGGGGTAGCTAATAAGAAAAGAATTATCAATGTAGATTTAGTATATCCTATTATAGGCTAGTGTCGATTGGTGTTTTCGATGTAAAAACTAAGCCATACATCGATATGATGCTTTAATATGTAGGTAAAGGTCATGGTTTAGTAAAGCATACACCACGTAGCCGGACCAAAGGTGCGGAAGTGAAATTCCCTAGTTTGGGTCCAAGGGAATAGGGAACATAACTACCCCTTTGATTGCAAGATACTAGACAAGATTGTCATAGCTAGCTTAGGAATACCGGTTTATGAAACCTGTGGGGAACACTATGCCCTAGGTACTCTCATCACTTGATAAATATCAAAATAAATTCATACTGCTACTTGTTTATTAGAAAGATTTAATTCCTTTTTGTAGCATTTCAAAACCATAGGCACATGTCGGAAAACTTAAACTAGGCTCCATGAGGTCCAATTAACTATTCTAAGTCGGATTAAGTGCTAAATAGAACCGTTTAAGGCGTCTAAGAACCAAAAATATTCAGAGAACGTCCACTGAAGTCGGAAAGGTTTGGTTCATAAGAGGATTGAGTGGTCTTATCCCGTTTGGACTGTTTTAAGGTCGGAAATCGAACGGGGGTTGGCTGGAAATTCGGTGTTAAACCCCCGTCATGTTATTGTGAGGAGTTTCATGATTGAAACGTCCATGTACGGACTCCCCAAATGACCAATCACGCAGCCCTTGAGGAGGGCCCTTGTAGCTTGGAATGCAACACTGCCTGGCAATATGGCTTGACGAAGGGGTTCACCGGACGTCAGTGGCTCGACGGGGCATCAAGGCCACCATCATCCTACACTTAGAAAGATTCGTGAAGGCTCTTGCTTACCTAGCTACTGTTACAAGCGATAGAAGGGGGTTGACGGGGCGTCGAGGCCACCGTCACTTAGAAGAATGAAGAAAAACCCTGCCAACACCAGTCTCTGTCCGAACTTACGGATGTGCAACACGGACCGTCGACTCATCGATGGGGTCTGCGAATTCCTACATGTTTTGAGTTAAATTCATTTAATTTATTAAGAGGTTTAGGGGTAATTTGGGATTAAATTAATTAAGTAATTTAAACCCTCATATAAATACTCCAACCCTCATTAGTCTAAGGACAACATTCAAAATAAACTCTCTTCCTTCTCTCTACTTTCTCTCTCTATTGGAAGATACCTTTGGAGATTAGCTTGGGAGGGAGGTGGGGTGGTAAGGACCACATTTACCATCAAAAATCATCCAATCTTAAGTATGTGAATTCGCTTCTTACCTGTTTTTCCTCACGCCCCTAGTCCTTCTACCCTGCTCTCCACTACTATCTTTTATCCACGCTACTTTTCTATATTTTCTCTTCCATTCATCACTTTTGCCCCATTGTTCATCCATCCTTTTTTCCTTTCTGATTTCACTTTTGAGACCTTTTTTTCCTAGGGATCCGTCAAAGGTTTTCCAAAAAGTTGATTTACCATATGAGTTACCATTCAAGTACAAATTTATGTTATGAATACTTGTTCATCTCTTCTTTGGGTTATAGTGAGAAGATTATCAGGTATTTATAACTTGGTAGAAATTGATATTGGTTGGTCTAGATTGTTACATCATGGACCCTGAACCCTGAACCATAGGCATGATCTTGTATGAAATAGTTGTGGGTTTTATGCAATTGGTTTTATTATTGGTTAAATAATCCTTTAATTGTTGTTATTAAATTGATCATGAACGGAATAGTGTTGAATTGAACTCCTTCTGCTAGTTCTTGAGTATATCTAGGTTACGAGATAGACTTATATAATATGTTTCAGCTATGGTTTAGGATGAATCATGGTGTTATAGTGGACTCTTCTAAGGTTCATTATGAGTTTGGTGGTGATATTACATTGGTGTGATGACCCAAATTGGTTAATCTATGGGTTGACGAAAAGGCTCTTTAGGGATGAACTTTAAAGGAGAGTGTTGGTAAGTCTTGACTATCCTAATCCACTTTAATTATGGTTAATTGTCATCAAGTTTTGATGTTGTATTGAAGTATACCTTGTTAAAGTTATTGGATGGTATTGAGGATTTGAATTGAAATGTCTTATGCTTTGGTTGTGAGGTGCTTTAGGGTGGTGACATTGCCTAAGAATGAAATCATTAATTATGTAACCTATTAAGAGGTAGTGGAATGGGTTCGACCTCACTTATATGAATTGTGACTGAAATAATAGTTCCCGTTCAAATTCTTATTGAGCTAGATAATGAAATATTACAAGGTTTAGTACTATGACACCAATATGAAAAACAACCAAGACAAAGGCATTTCAAAAACGGGACCTAGTTAGCACCGAGTGAGTTTGCGCTTGTATGTTAGGGTGGCGGGGTTGACACCTTCTTACATAGGAAGGTAGGTTTACTACGGTCCTCACGGGGTGGATT
Organism: Solanum habrochaites; assembly: GCA_027704765.1. NCBI lineage: Eukaryota > Viridiplantae > Streptophyta > Magnoliopsida > Solanales > Solanaceae > Solanum > Solanum habrochaites. The sequence goes on along the minus strand of JAKWJA010002489.1, from coordinate 52,792,650 downwards.
TAGCCGTGACCCAAGGAGGGTGTTGATGTTGTTGTAGAGTTGATATTTCTATGAATTTAGTGCCCCAGGATCGAAATAAACTATGTCGCCCCCACATAGGATACTAGGCTAGTGGGATCACCTGAGATAGCTCGTTTGTGTTAGGTTCTACTTGGCCGTCATAGTAGTAGACCACCTTCCATCGAGTAATGTTTTAGACCTCGGCGTCCACATTATTATCATATGGGTCGTATGTCGGTTAAGGCAAAATTCCCTTAAACTAAAATAATGATGAGTATAGACTAAATTGGAAAAGTTGAATTGAGTGGTTTGGACTTTAGCTTAGGTACGGGTATGGGACTCTACCTTGTAAGACCCAAAAAGGAGATTAGGGTGCCTGAGATAATAGACTTTTTTTTCTTATATTTATATGTCCTAATCTTAAAAATATGTATAAGTCAGTAGTAAATAGTAGGGTTATTGGCAGTCGAACATAAAGGAACGGACTACGACGTTCGACAACTAAGTTTACTAGATGCCTATATGTGTTTAATATGTGTTTATGGGGGTTAATGATGTATAAATTTCCTATGATGTCTTATTATAAATTGGTAGAGTCAGTGCTGTAAAGTTTTAAGGATTTGGAAGTCGAACTGATGAAGGGACGACCAAAAGGTTGGGGACTACTAGCGCTATGCTCCTAATGTGTCCCTATGCATGCTTAAATTTCTAGGAAATAGAGTGAAATAAGTCTTGAAAGGGTTTAAATGATTTTTCATGTTGTTATATGAAGTTTTAAGAAGTTGGAGGGGGGTTTCAAACGACAAGAATGTCCAAGGTCGTTCAAAAGATAGCCCTTAAGATGTCAACGTTTGTGTCATGATGGGGCTTGACCTTTTTGGACGTATTGTAGGTGTTTTTTTGGATGAAATTTTTATTTAATGTGTATAAATTTTTAAGTTTCATAATCACGTTTGAAATTTCCGGGTACGACTTCTAAAGGGCCCTACAAGAGGCCCAAAAAGAAGGATCCAAAGCTGCCTAAAATACACTGCCTGGGCAGTGTCCATTGATGGCCCAAAAGATGGATTGTTGGTCCACCAACGGACCGTTGAGAGGGTATCGTCAAGGTATGCATGACTTGGGCAGGCCTTAATCCAATTTTGTCTAAGTATCAGGCGACGGAGGCCAGGCACGGCCTGTCATGGCCTCGACGCTGCGTCATTGCCATCGTCGAAGGTGGCCTACACAACTGGCAGCCTGCATCTGTTTCATTTTAAGGGGGTGAATGGACATTAACCCCACGCTAACTCTGACTATAACAGGTATTAGCTATTTCTGGGTTGTATATAAGTCACAAAAAACGTGATGCACCCCATTCTGGAATTCCTCACAAGTAAGAAAACCTTCCCTCAAAAAAATATTTCCCTTCAAACCTCCATTGATTATGAAGCTCAAGAACTGCTTGGAGCAGGGTTTCCTATGGGATGAAATATCATGTTTTAGCGGTTTTCAACTAGACAAAGGTAGGGTGATTATCAGTGCTCTATGTTATCTTTTATCTAGAGAGCTTATTCTCAAAGATTTCAAAAGCGAAAAAAATATGATCATAAGTCCTTCTTTGCTTGTATCTTGCCAGGGTTGTTTCTTTCCAAAAGGTTGTGAACGATATTGAATCAGGGATTAAGTGAAGTTAATTACAGTGTTTAACGTGATTTTACCCAATTGCATGATGAACCCATGCTCCTTCACCCAACACGATTTAGCCTTTGCAATGAGCTTTGTGATCTTGAATGGTTATCGAGTGAATTATGATTCTATTACGTTGAAGTTGAAAGTGAGCGTATCTGCTGTTATTTACATAAAAATTATGTTTGAATTGAGTGGAAGGATGCTATGAGGATCAATGTTGATGAAGATTTGAACATGATAGCCTATGTTTATACAGTTGCCTTGAAGTAGATGTGAAGACGGTTGTGTAGAGTTTTGATATGTATGAAATTCTGTAGATAATGTTTAGGATGATTATAATGGATAATGATTTTGTTAGGTATAAATCCGGTAATGATCAAAATTAATTAAAGGCTTCATGAATTTGATCTAGATTCCTTTTAGGCTATGAGGTCAAAAGCTAATGTTTGATGGGATCTCGAATTTGTGATTAGATGAAGCATGATTTTCGGCTTGATTCTTATCTAATTAGATATGCCTAATGATGTGTTTTTTGTATTTGTGATAAAATATGAATGATGATCAAAGTCTTAGGGAAAGTGATAGTATGGCAAAATGCCTCTATCATCTAGCGAATTGGACAAATCTAATGCCCACGTTGTAAGATTGATCTTGAAGTTCTTTAAGAATCATTTATTATGATTAAGTGGTGATTATCTACTCCGTTAGGACTCATGCCATTCTGATAATATAATTGAGATCAATTCAAGTGAATTGGTTAAAGAGCTATGTTCTTCGTTACCGTCTAGACATGTGAGGATTGCCTGTATTATGTTTAAAAGTATGATCTTGAGCGACTCTTGTACATGATTCTCAATGATTTTAAAATATATTTATCTTACTGAACTATGTATTTAAATTGTGATGAAACAGGTTTATTATATATGAGATATAAGGGTGAGAAAGTGGTAAGATATGCTTATATCGTCTACTTTCCGTGCTATAGATTTCAAAATTGATTGACAGCCTTGTATTGCATGTGTGGCCATGAGTCAACTTATGGTGGAGGTGGCTTATTTTATTGTCATTATAGATGTGTGAACATGGTCCATGAAGCAAAATTGATGATATTATGAGCATGTAATTATGATTTGAACTATGTAAAGTTTATGCCTACTTTCCTATTCAGTAGTGAGTTAGGTCGTATGGCTATTGTGTAAGCATGTTATATCCATGTTAGTATTAAAGTATAGGTGCGGCATTGATGTGTTAAAAATGGTTAAGTAACCCCCTTAACTATGTACCCCTATGTGAATGCTCATGACAACACAAGTTAGGAGTCCTAAGTGTAAAGGTTGAGTGGGCTTGTCTCATATGCTATGTGTGTTGTCGCGGTTTATGCTTGTAGGTAATTAGGGTCTAAGAGGGTGGATTGACTCAAGAAGTTATTGATAAATCATTATGTGATCATTTTGGTCAAGGTACAACACTCTCACTCACATGCATATTACAAGTGGATATGGTATGGAATGTCTAAATGAAAGGTTGTCTCATTGTCACTAATGTCTACTTACTATTGCATGTAAAGTTATATGTAGGTGAAGTATGTTACATGAATCCTTTTAGGATGAATTTATAGGTTTTTACTAAGTATGGGCAAGGGTATGGGACTTTGCCTATGCATTTCACATTGTACGTTGATAGGATAGTTCGAGTTCTGGTTTCTATATGATGAATATGTATGTATGAATTGTGTGACTTAATGTTTATGTGGAAAGGTTTGATCACTATATATTATACACACGTATAGGAAGTACTAGTCAAGGAGAGGGGACTGAAGGGTGGATTATTGCTGTACCCTAAAACTAGATGATGCTTTAGATATTGCTATATTCATGTAAATGGAATTCGTTTACAGTGATTAGGTTGATCAACTTCCATACAACCTACGATTTAAGCATATGGCGGAGACTTCTCCTAAACCTATGATTTATTTAAGTAAGTAAAAAACATAAATACATGGTTTTAAATGAAGGGAAACTTAGCTTAGCACCGAGTGAACTTGAATTGAGTGTATGTCCATTCCTATCTGTAGAAAGGTAGGTCACACAAATTCTCGTTTGAGATGGATAACACAATGCCTCCAATTGGCAAAATAGGGTTTCCATAAGGGAATAACGACAATGCTTAATCTTCGGCATAAAGAAGTTTTCACATGTACCTCCAAAAGTTCCATAAAACTTGTTGCACCATAGAGGATTACTAGACAGTGGGATCCGCTTAGAAAGCATGTCTCATTTGGTTCTATTTGGCCGGGTGGATTGGAACACCCCTTATTGGTTGTTGGGGGTCTATGGTGTGGGGTTCTATGACACCAGATCTGTTATCATCCACAGTCATTATATGTCGTTTAAGGCTATAGTTTCACTCAAGAAAATGGAAATGGAAGTAATGACTAGGGACCTAAAATGAATGACTTAAGAGAGTTATTAGGATAGTGGAAGTAAGGAACCATCTAGACTTGTACAAGTAGTCCTAGGAAGGTTCTAAGAAGGTGTCTAAAATATGCATCTCACTGTATAGTGTTCCTCTCATAACATTGTAGTATCTGTCTACTTTGTTATGAAAATGCTGCAGGATATGATCTTTTATGCCATGATGTGATCTTGTTGACTATTTGATGAAGGTCTTGACTTAAACTATGTGTATGTGGTAGTATACTTCTATGATGGTATGGTGTTGTTTGTGTAGAGGATATGTATGATTTCCTGGTAGTCCTAAAAGGTGAGACATTGGACCCCCACCCCCAAGTATCGTAATGTATTACCTAAGAGACTAAGAGGATTAAAAGGAAGAGAGTTCACTGTAAAGAGGACTGAGCTCACTGTAAATGACCTCAAATTGGACTTAAATTCTATATGATGCTTCTTCTATGGATGTTTGGACTTTGATTGTGTTTATGAAGTATATAAAATGATATGTATATGCTATGATAAAGGTTTATGATTGATTTACTCAAAATGGCAGAAAAGAGTTCAAAGAAAATGCCCTTTTAAATGCCATGTGTTTACATGTTGATGATACTTAGTGCATCTTGTACTATCCATTCTTCTCTCGTTTTTACACAAAAGTAGGTTATGAATGCTTAAAGGGTTGTCTTGAAGGGTGACAACTGTGATAGGCAATTCCCAGCTCAAGGAAAGGATCCTTAAGTCCAAGGATGTCTAATGTTGTATTTATTTTAAAGTCTATTAAATATAGTATATTTTGTATAGTATAAGGGTTCATATCCCTATTGTATTCTAAGTTTCTTGAGTCAGATGACAAGACACTTATAGTCTATATATGTATTATGAGTTATATTTATAGTCTATGAAGTCAGTCAATTTCTAAGCATATGGGTGCTATGAAAAGTTTTAAATTTTTTGCTAAATTTACTATGTCAATGCGATGAATGATAATTATGGGCTTGTATAAGACCTCTGAGAGGTCGAGTACTCCATGTTAATTCTAGGGGTGCTCCCCTATGGTGAAAAATGTGGTATCATAGCACGAGGTTTCTAAAAGTGGTTTAGGGTCCAAAAAGTCTCATATTGCCACGTCTAGTAGAGTCTTGCATCATAAAACTTAAATCTATAAGATCTCTCTCTTATGTTTTCTTGTCCGGTTGTCTTTTAGATGTTATTTCTTGGATTAGATTGCTCTATGCTTGAGGGATAAAAAGGTGAGTTTAAAATGCTTATATTTGTTTTATGCGTTGAATGAGTTATGTGGTAAGGTGACATCTATCCTTATTTGCTGATGTATAAACTAACTAAGGCAACTTGAAGGGTTAATTAGACTTAGGTAGGGTATGAGACTCTATTATGTCTTGCGCTAGTTGCCTGGATGGAGGCCTTAGGAGGTAATATTATGTAGGTATTGAGGATAAATGTAAAGTCCTTATGGGATGATCTCTATGCTTATAAACATGTAAATATCATATGTGTGCAAAGATATGAGTTATGCATGCATTGAAGCTATAGATGGTGGAGTAGGGGCTAATGTAGTTGATGGTGGGTTCTTGATTCGTAGGGTTATGGGGCTTACTTGATCATTGACATGTTACACTCTATGGGATTATTGATTCATAATTAGATATAATTACTCAAGATCATTAAGACCCACATTATAGTCTAACATTAGAGATTAAGGAGGATAGGGACTCTCAAGAATTAATATTAAACATCATAAAAATAGTATTCAACAGTAAACTCATTAGAGACTTAGAAATCATTGGTACAAGGAACCCATGCTTAGTTGAAATTGGGTTATTTAATCTTTGACTCACTTTTCAAAATCTTTTATGAACTCCTTATATGGAAGGTTAACTAAGTATCAACGATTATCATACCTTATTGATTGAAGACCCATGAAAAATTGGAGAATTAACCATAAAAATCCAGCCCCTAGCTTGAACTTGAGATTTGGTTTCCAACGGAGTTGAGGATTTGGAAGAGAGAGAGTTTGGATTTGATGTTTTATTGGGTGTTGGGATTTTTCCTTGGTAAAGGGGTTAAATAAGTATTAAAAACATATTATAACTGACACCCAATGTTCCTAAAACACAAGTAACGCTTTGAAAGTCTAAAACCTAATATAGGTCCTCACATGAATATCTAAGGTCGGTAACACTATTTTTAGATAAAAATATATATATATAAGTCATATAGGGAGTTTTAGATTCAAAACGTCAAAGAACGTCCAGAGACTAATATAAAAGGTGCTAATGTGCCTTAGGCTATTTCATGGGGTTTTAGGATTCTGAATTTGATGAAATTTGGTAAAAAGGTGTCTAACACTTATTAGAGTAGGTTTAGCGTTGAAACATCCGGATAGATCCCCAAGGATACATAAGGTCCTTGGAGAGATGACCCTTTCCATTTTACCCAAGCTTGCCAAATGCGGAACAGTGTTGTCGACAGTGTTCTCCCTACAAGTTGCAGGCAACGGGGCATAGGTCAAAATTCATAGTGTCTGTCGCAAATGACGGACTTGTAGTATGGCTGCAAGAGTCCACGACTGACCTCCTTTTTTTGGACCGTATTCCGAATCTTGTTTTGTAGGTTAGGCCTGCTCTTTCACTCTTAAGTTTAAGTGACCCTAATTAATTAGTTAATTAGTTAGGGGTTTAAATAGGAGTTAAGGGGTGGTTAATTATGTTAGTTATTAAGTATGTAAATTACCCTAAGCCTAAACTCAACTTAAACCCCACTTTTACCAAACCCAAATTGCTCTTCATTCTCTTTACTTTCTCTCTCTAAAGAAGAACTCGATTAAAGGACTAGGTCAAGGTCTAAAGGGAGATAGAGACCACTTTCTCCATTTTTGCCCCATTAATTTCCATCAATAACAGGGTATACAGTATCTAACTTTGGGATTCCTTCGCTAAGGGTTCTTCAAAATGGTTTTCAAAAGATGATTTCATATGGGGTTTCCTTAATACGAATTTGATCTACTAAATTGTATGGGCTATGGTTTTCTTTTGATATATGCTTAGATTATGATGTATATAATTATTCTGCTAGTCTTGACGGAGTTAACTAAGAGTATGAGGAATCTATCATGACTTGACCCCAATTCCCTCAACCCTGGTTATGAAATATGTGAATTGAATTGTAATGATACAATTGACTTGGTTGTTGTGTTAATTACTACTGAATGAATGTCTTGTAACCATTATGGGCTAGGAGGAGAAAGTTTATTTTGATTGATGGTAGAAGAAATAAGGAATGATGGATTAGAGAAGAGGAGGGGAGGTATTTAGAGTAAGTCATTGGTGATCTCAAAAACCTTTACTTCAATTATGAGTGGACACTATGTGTACTGTGTAGATGAATTGTAAAGTCACTAAAGTATATATTGTCAGATTAGAGCATTTATTATATGTGGAATGATGATGCAATTTAAATGTCTTGATGATGTGATTGTGATATTATGCTTAATATGAAAAGATATAAGGTTTGTTATTAATTGACTATGTGACTTATTATGACTATGATGATAATGTGCAAATATCACACATGAGTGTTGTATGAAAGGATGTTATCATGCAATTATATTGATCTAATGACTATTACGTAAACAAAGATAGACTACCTATGACCTACCTAGTTATGATGTCAAAGAAAGACATTTCAAAAGGGACTCTAGCTAGCATGAGTAACTAGTAGTAATGAGGTGTGTCCTTTCCCCCAGTCGGCGAAGGTATTAGGTACCTGTATACTCATGAGATGAGAGACTATATGTATGTTGTATAAATAGGTCCCAAGTACATCTCTAGGTTCTTGACTATGGTGCGAACATAGTAATACTAGCTAGTGGAACACCTAGATTCTAGGTTATGATGGTACTACCTGGCAAGTATTCCACCTTTGTCTCGTTTTTGTAGGTTTCCTGGACACCATATTCCACATTAGCTCTGTGGTCCAATGGCGGTTATAAGGAAGATGATTCTTAGAAAGTAGTATGAGTACTAAAGTGAACTCTGACAGGAGGACTCCTTAAGGGGTTTGACTTGGGTAGGGTATGAGACTCTACTTATACATTGCCACTCTAGTTGGGTAAGTGAGGGAAATCTTAGGAGGGTGTTCTTATGTTCTTATGCTCTTTGAATGAATCACATCACATGTTGATTCTTCATGTTAATGCGTCTATATGTTAATATGATGAGGAAAATACTCATGATGCTAGGTTTTTGAAGTTGAAAGTATTACGATCCTGATCGGTAGTTGGTTTGCTTGGTTGGCTGGGGTTATGGGGCTTCACTTAACCATTGCACTAGTTAGGCTTAGTAAGGGGTTATAAGTAAGGGTTTTATTTATGTTATGATGTTATGAACTCATGAACATGTTTTATTGGTATGACACGATGTTATATTTGTTTTGGCTATGGTTCTATTATGCTATACACATGTTCACTTGGCTTAACTAGAATATGTTGATTTTAAGTTTAATATGCTTTTGTCTTAAGGAACATATGATTGTTGTCTTATATGTGTTCTTAGTTGTGCACAAGGCTTTTCAAAGTAACTTGGCATGATTTTTAACAAATGTACCTTTATCTTGACTTCTAAGTTGTGTGTGCATATGTTTCCATACTTAGTATTGTAACCCCCATTTCTCCCTCTTTAAGTTTCCGATCGTTGAAGGGTTTGTGACCGTTTTACAAGGAAGGTTTGGATAATTTCTCAAAGTCTAGGTATGTTTTCAAGTTCTGAGCATGGTGCCTTTTCTCATTCTACATATGTGACTTGCTATAGTGTAATGACATTCTTTCACTCTTATTGTTCAAGACATTGTTTTAAGACCTAAGTGGTAATTAATACATTTGTGTAAGTGTTATGGCCAAATTATTTCTATTCCGACTTAGATGGTTTTATATGAGACATCTCTATTATACTCTATATTGTGTATATTGTATATGTGACATAAAAGTAAAAGCCTATGTAAGCTTCTTATTGCGAAGAGTCTATGTAAACTCCCTATGTATATATTATGTGTAAGCGAGAGTTCTAAGTAAACCTCATCTAGTAGATGTAGATGAAAAGTTTTAATTTTCCGCACTTCTTAACCTATGATATGCAATGACGAATGCTAAGAGGATGATCTTAATCCTCTCTAAGGACGACGACGCCGGTTACGTCTAGGAAACTCTTGTCTTCTTGTACTCATACGTCATGTCTCTATAGTCTTCCTTTGGGTTCTTTCACCTTAACCTTTTATTTTGGTTGTAGGTATGGATACTAGAAGAGCACCTGCTAGAAGGTCAGAGGAAGAGATTTCTAATGTGGGAGCTAATGACAACCGAGCTCCTCCAAAAGACAAACAAGTGCCTCCACTTGAAGAGTTTCTAAGGGTGATCATGTTCTGGTTGTTCCTCCACCGATGACCGATGAAGAGATAAGGGCAACTTTTATCAATTTGGCCCAAGCCATGACCTCTCAAGCTAATGCTGTTACTTCTAAGTCCAAGATATGACAGTCCAAGTGAATAGGGAGGTTGGACCCTAAGTGCATCAACCTACTAAAACCATGGCCTCTCATTTTAGAGACTTTACTAGGATGAACCCACCTATTTTTTTCAGGTCATGAGCGGATGAAGACCTTCAAGATTTTCCTTGATGGGGTCTATAAGATTCTCTATGCTATGGGCGTGACTTAAATTGCGAAGGCCGAGTTTACGGCCTATCAACTCAATGATGTGGCCAAAACTTGGTACACAAAATGGAGAGATAATAGGTCAACAAGAGGTGGTCCGGTGACTTGGGAGATGTTCAAGAGGGCTTTCCTTGATAGGTTCTTTCCTAAAGAGTGGAGGTAAGATAAGGTGTAAGAATTCATCAACCTTCACCAAGGAGGTATGAGTGTACTTGAATACTCCTTGAAGTTTACTAAATAGTCCAACTATGCTCCATTCTTGGTGTCAAACCCAACGGATGAGATGAGTCATTTTCTTACGAGAGTGTCTGAAGACTTGGTAGAATAATGTCGTTTGGCTATCCTTCATGATAATGTGAATATATATCGTCTAATGGTTCATGCGCAACAAGTGGAAGAAAGTAGACTAAGGAGAAAGAATAGGGAGGCCAAGAGAGCCAAGGCTTAAGAAGGGGGTTCATCTAAGGGGAGGTTAGAAATTCAAGACATGCCTAGATTCAAGGAGAGGTTATCCAATCAAGTTCCTTCTAAATTTCCCAAGGGTCGTGATGATAGGATGTGTAACCCTACGTCTCAAAAGGGAAGAGGTACTATTTCACTAACTAAGAAGCCAACTTGTGGAATGTATGGTAAGAAGTATTATGGTGAGTGCCTTGTTGGGATAGACAATTGCTTTGGGTGTGGCACGAGCGTCCACAAGGTAAAAGATTTCCCTAATGTGAAGGGTCAAGATAAAGGAAGTGGGCAAGCTCAAGGAAGTGGTTCTAATGTTGATGCTCCAAGAAAAATTGCTTCTTTGCTCTAGGGATGAACAAAAGAGTTCTCCCGATGTGGTGACCGGTATGTTACAAGTCTTATCTATTGATGTTTATGATTTACTTCATCCCGGTGCTACACTATCTTTTGTTATTACCTTGATAGCTAAAATTTTTATATTTTTATCGATATTCTAAATGAACCTTTTATGGTAAATACTCCGGTAGGTGAGTTGGTGATTGCAAAGAGGGTAAATAGAAATTCTCCTATATTGTTGTCCAATAGAGTAACTCATGTTGAATAGTAGAACTTGATATGGTCAATTTTGATCTCATTTTGGGAATGGATTGGTTACATGATTGTTTTGCTTCCATAGAATGTAGGACAAGAATTTTTAAAATTGCTTTTCCTAATGAACCCGTTATAGAGTGGAAAAGGGGTAATTCTATTCCTAGAGGTCGTATCATTTCTTCTCTTAAGTCTTGTATGATCATCTCCAAAGGGTGTTTGTACCATATTGTAAAAGTCAAAGATTTAGACTCCAAAAATCCTCCCATTGAGTTTGTCCCCATAATGTGGGAATTTCCGGAGGTCATTTCTAATGATCTTCTCGGAATCCCTCTCGAACGGAAGATTGATTTTTGTATTGGCTTTCTACCGGATACCCACCCTATTAAAATTTCTCCTTATCGGATGGCTCCCCATGAATTGAAAGAGTTGAAGGATCATCTCAAAGACTTACTAGACAAAGGCTTCATTAGACCTAGTATTTCTCCATGGGGTGCTCCGCTATTGTTTTTGAAGAAGAAGGATTGATTCCTTAGAATGTGCATTGATTATCTCCAACTCAAAAAATTCACCATTAAGAACAAGTATCTTCTCCCTCAGATTGACGACTTGTTTAACCAAATCCAATGGGCAAACTAGTTTTCTAATTGACTTGAGATCGGGGTATCACTAACTAAGGTTAAGATGTGAGAATATACCTAAAACGAAATTTTGAACTAGATATGGTCCGTATGAGTTTCTAGCAATGTCCTTTGGTCTCACTAATGTCTCGACGACTTTTATGGACCTCAAAAAATAGGCTGTTTAGAAGTTACCTAGATTCATTTGTCATTGTCTTTGTTGACGACATCTTAGTATATTCGAAAAATGAGGGTTAACACATGGACCATTTGAGAGTGGTGTTACAAGTCTTAAGGAAAACCAACTATTTCCAAATATAGAAAATGTGAGTTTTGGTTTAGGTCAGTGGCGTTTGTTGGTCATATTATCTCTAGCAAGGGAGCTGTGGTTGATCCAAGGAAAACCGAAGCATTTCAGAATTGTCCTAGACCATTGACTCTAACCGACATTAGGCGGTTCTTTGGTCCAGCGGGCTATTAAAGGAAGTTTATGGATTATTTTGCATCCATTGCTTCTCCTTTGAATACCTTGACGCAAAAGAGTGTGAAATTTAACTGGTCGGAGGCATATGAAAGAAGCTTTCAAATCTTGAAAGATAGGCTTACCTTCGCTCCGGTGTTGACTTTACTAGAGGGTACAAGGGCTTCTGGCATATTAGGATTCATCTCGAGTGGTCTTTAGGTGTGTTATTATGCAACATTGGAAAGTAAAAGCGTATAAATCTAGACAACTTAAGGTGCGTGAGAAGAATTATCCCATTCATGATCTTCAGTTAGCGGTCGTGGTATTTTCCTTGAAAATATGGAGGCATTATATTTATGGGTTCATGTTGATGTGTATACCGACCATAAAAGTCTTCAATCTTTGTTTAATCAAATGGAGTTAAATCTGCGACAAAGAAGATGGTTGGAATTATTGAAAGATTACAACATAAGTGTTCTATACCACCCCGGCAAAGCCAATGTGGTTGAGGATGCTCTAAGTCGTATGACCATAAGTAGTGTGTCTCATGTAGAATAATCCAAGAAACACCTAGTGAAAGATGTTCATATGTTTGCTCGTTTGGATGTAAGATTGGAAGATTCTCCAAATGGGGGTTTTATGGTCCATCATAACTCTGAATCGTCTTTGGTGGTTGAGGTAAAGTCTAAGAAACACCTTGATCAATCATTGATGGAGTTGAAGGAATTGGTTCTTGGTAAGCTTAATGATTCATTCGCCTTAAGGACGATGGTGTTTTGAGGTATCAAGACAAGTTGTGGTGCCCAATGTAGATGACTTGAGAAACCAGATTCTTGAGAAAGCACATGGTTCTCGTTATTCTATTTATCCGGGATCTTTTATGATTTATCCTTACCTTAGAGAAGTATTTTGGTGGGATGGATTGAAAGGAGACATAGCGGAATTCGTTGCAAGGTGTCAAACTGCCAACAAGTTAAAGCCGAGCACCAAAAGTCGGGTGGATTACTTCAATAAATCCAAGTTCCCACTTAGAAGTGGACAAAAGTTAATATGGACTTCGTAGTGGGTTTGCCTCGGACTAGAAGACAAAATGACTCTATATGGGTGGTGGTGGACGGATTGACAATATCCGCTCATTTTATTCCCATCAAGGTCACTTCAGCGGAGGATTATTAAAGGATCTTTATAGATGAGATTGTTTGTCTTCATGGTATTCCATTCTCCATCATATTTGATAGGGTTGCCCAATTCAATCTAGGTTTTGGAGGTCATTCCAAAAAGAGTTTGGTACAAAGGTGAAATTAAGCACCGCTTTTTCATTCCCAAATGGATGGTCAAGTGGAGCGTACTATTCAAACCCTTGATGATATGCTTAGAGCTTGTGTGATTCATTTCAAGGGAAATTGAGATGAACACTTGCCTTTGGTTGAGTTTTCTTATAACAATAGTTATCATTCCACTATATACATAGCTCCTTTTGAGGCCTTGTATGGTAGGAGATGTAGATCTCTGATCAGGTGGTTCGGAGTCGGTGAGTCTTCACTCTTTGGTACCGACTTGATCTATAAAACTTTGGAGAAATTTCATATGATAAGAAACAAATTGAAAACAGCCTATAGGCGGCAAAAGTCTTACGCCAACAATAGGAGGAGGGACTTAAAATCTGATGAAGGTGATAAGGTGTATCTAAAAATTTCACCCATGAACGGGGTTGGTGAGATTTTGAAAGAAAGGGAAGTTGAGTTCTCGTTATGTTCGTCCCTATCAAATTTTGCAAAGGGTTGGCAAAGTTGCATACACGTTGGCGCTACCTAGTGAACTTGCTTCGCTTCATCCGTTGTTTCATGTATCAATGCTAAAGAAGTGCATCGGTGATCCCGAGTCCATTCTTCCTTTTGAGTGTCTAGGTGTGGATGATGGCCTCTCCTATGAATAGGTTCGGATGGAAATCTTGATCCTAAAGTGAAGAAACTGAGGAACAAACAGGTGGCCATCGTAAAAGTCCTACCGATAAACCACCTAGTTGAGGGAGAAACATGGGAGGCCGAGGTCGACATGAATTCTCGTAGTCTCATTATATTTTTTGATCAAGGTTAGTTATTCCTAAAAATAATGAATAAGTTAAATTTGGCTTGTTCTGCAAAGATGTGCATATTCTTGATAAGGGTTTTTGCTAAAATGAACTTTCATATAAAATGCTCTTTTGCTCAATTTGCGCTTATTTCTTTATTTGGTATGTTGTTGCATATATGAAATGAGATTGACCATGGTTATATGTCATAAATGAAATATTGGCATAAGTGACTATTTAATGTTATGTTGAGCTCATGTTGTTATTGAGAAGGTAGCTCCTCATGTTGTGATTTTGAGCTCTTATGTATGGTAATTGATACTTTGAGTTACTTTGTGTAAATGACATGTTATTATGTTGATTTGAGTTGTAAATCATGTGTTGTTATTTTTTGTTTGTTAGGATGATATTATTGAGTCTATTCTTTCCCTTCAAAAGATTTTTAGTGTCATTCGGGGACAAATGTTCCTAAGGGGGGATAATGTAACATTCCAAAAGTCTAAAACATAATCTAGAGCCTCACATGAGTGTCTTGAGGTTGGTAACACTGTTTTAAGGTAAAAAACAATGTATATAAGTCATATAGGAATTTTAGAGTGAAAACATCAAACAATGTCCACGGCATCTGGAGACTAGTACAAAAGATGCTACACCTTAGCCTATTTCACGGTGTTTTAGGAGTTGAAATTTGATGAAAGTTTGTGAAAAGATATTTGACACTTATTAGTGTAGGTTTAGGGATAGAAACGTCTGGTACAACTCCCCAAGGACCACCCTAGGGGTCCTTGGAGAGGACCCTTTACTTTTGACCAAAACCTGCCAAATGAGGCATTGCAGACAGTGTCTACTTACGAGTGCAGGCGACGGGGCGTAGGCCAATCGATGGGTGTAGTCCAATCAATGGGGCATCGATGCCTCCGTTAATGGACACTTAGCCACATTTCAAAAATTACCAAAATGCATAATATCTGTCGCAAATGACGGACATGAAGAACGACTGATCCAAGGCCGCGTCGATTGACCTACGGATCGTAGGTCGGAAATATGTAGGTCAGTCCTGCTCTTTTCAGTGTTAATTTTAAGTGACCCCAATTAATTATTTTATTAGTTGGGGGTTTAATTAGCGGTTCAGAGGTGGTTAATTAGTGTCACGATCGGGGGCACCCCTTAGAAATAACATGGCGTACTTGACCTCTCGGAATTCTTATACAAGCCCATAGTTATTATTCATTGCATTATTATAGGTAAATTTAGCGAAATTTAAAACTTTTAGGTAAATTTAGCGAAATTTAAAACTTTCATAGCACATCATATGCTAGAAATATCGCTTCCACTATATATAAAATATCATAAGTACACAGTTATACTCTAAGTCACTTTGCCATCTTAGACTCAACATCATTAGAATACTATCACATCCGGGGAGCACCCCCTAGAAGTAACATGGCGTACTTGACCTCTCAGAGGTCTTATACAAGCCCATGGTTATCATTTGTCTCATTGACATAGTAAATTTAGCGGAAAATTTAAAACTCTTCATACCACATCATATGCTAGAAACATAAGTTATATATATATTCATACTACATATTTAGACCCTAAGTCTCTTTTCCATCTTAGACTAAAGAACCTTAGAATACATTAGGGACACGACCCTTAAAACATAAGACATAACTATATAACTTTTAATAAACTTTACAATAAGACATGATTAGGGAATCCTTGGAAGTTAAGTACAAAAATGCACTAACTTTGGCAATCATGCAAAAACATGCATTTAAAAGGGACATTTTCTTGAAATCATACTTCAAACCTCTTTGAGTAAATATTCATAAAACCCTTATTCAATAGCATTTAAATCATTCACATACTTCATATAAATATATTAAAAGGTCAAACATTTCATAAGATCACTTATAGAATTTGATACATTTTAAGTCACATTACAGTTAACTAATTTTCTCTTAATAGCGAGCTATAATCCCTTTTATTCATTAACCTCCCAAGTAACCCTCTAGTGACATTTGGTACAATGCATCACCTTGAAGCCACAAGGAAACATACATATCATCTACACGAGACAACACAATCACCATAGAAGTCTAGCACATCATAGACATATTTAGGTCGAGACTCCTTTAGCTTCACAGTAAGCTATTTGAAGGTATACATCTTTTTACTACTTTTCGTATACATCATTATAAGACCTTTTTCTTGAACCTAATTTTATTCTACTAGTTCAATGAACATATATAGCCCATAACCCCATACATTCTTAGTAAACCCTTAATGAGACCACAAACCTTAACATTTAATTCATACATCAACAAGTAATTGAAGGCAACTTCATTCATATCAATACAAGACCTTCATCATATAGTCATTTAGACCAACATAGTTCATATAAGAATAATATCACATCATATAGATTCATACCATGGACATCTTCATTACAAGTAGTCAAACACTACGAAGTCATGCATATGGACATAAACATCATCATACATATTAGGTCACTTTCTTAGAACTTCCAAAGGAGATACTTGTGCAATGTATGGATGGGTTCATTACTTTCACCTATCCTAAGAAACCTTCCTTAAGTCCTCCTAGTTAGGATCCCATTCATTTACTTCCATTGGCCATTTTACCTTAGGGAAACTATAAACTTATGGACACTAAGACCATGGGTGCTAAACATGGAATTTGTGTTGTAGAGCCTTACACCAATGGAAGGTGTTCCTACCTAGCCAAGGTAGAACATTGACACATGCTAGCATACTAAGTAATATCACATTGCTAGATCCTATGTGGAAAGCATAGTTATGGAACTTGGAGGTATATGTGAAAACTCTCTTTATGCCAAGATTGGGCATTATAGTTATTCACTTATGGAAACCCTATTTATGCCTATTGAGGCATTGTGGTTATCCACCTTATGATATTTATGGTGACCTACCTTCCCACATTTGGAAGGTACACACACTTATATTCAAGTTCACTCGGTGCTAAGATAAGTTCCCTTTATTGTAAAGCCTTCATTAACATTACTTTATAAAGTATAGGCTTAGGAGAGTCATCCCCTCATATTCTTAGCTCATAGGTCATAGATGAAAGTTCGTCAACCTAAATCATGTGAGAAGATCCTTTCACATGGACATAGCATATGTATTAGCACTATCTAGTTTAGGATACACTTGAGCACACCTTTCAAGGCTCCTCTATTGACTAGATCATCATTCATGTGTGTGTGTATACATATATGTGAGCAAACCTTACGCATAACACCTTAAGTCACACATGTTCATACATCAATGCATAAGTCTATATGTGTACTCATATGAGCAATCCTTTCGTATCAACACTCCAAGATACTATGCACATTCATACTTCATCATATCATATAGTTAACATCATAGACATCATCTTAGCCTGCATAGTAGTAGACACTAGTGAGTATGAGAACTACCTTTCATTTAGACACCATGAATTATACTACTTGTAACATGCATGTAAAGTGAGTGTGTGTGTACCTTGGTAAACATGATCACATAATGGATATCAACAACACATTGAGGCATCCATCCTCTTATATCATAATACTCTATCAAGCATAAACCACACAACACACAATATCATAGGAGAAAAGCCAACTTCACATTACACTTAATACTCATAACTTGTGCTATTCATGCATTCTCATAGGGGTACATAGCTAAGGGATAATTAACCATTTTAACTCATCAATGGAAGCACCTATACTTTACCCTAATATAGATATACACATGCTTATAAAATAGTCATGCAACCTAAATCACAACTAGAATAGGAAAGTAGGCATAATGTTCTCATAGTATTATCATAAGCACATGTAAATGTATTCATCAATTTGCCTTGCCATTAAAGTAAACACCGCCACCATAAGTGGACCATACCACACAATGCCATACAAGGCTTCATCAACATTACTATAAAGAAGTAGAGAAGTAGAAGAGTAGGGCAATTCTTACCAATCTTTTAGCCTTTGGTAATTATTGACAATTAATACTCTTTCATCAATAATTCAAGTATAGGACAGTAGCTAAAACATAATAATGATATACGAAGTCATGTATAAGCTACTACAAGGCCATGCTACAAACAAGTACAACATATCATTAATATGCTAGAATGTACAGGAAGATAGACCATCAATCAATTTAACTTACATGGAGTATAGATCATATTTAATCAATAATATCAATCGAATTCAGTATCTAATCATACACTTAATCATAATGAAATCATACTTAAAGAACTTCAAGATCAAGTTTCCAACATAGGGATTAGGTTTATTTATTCACTAGAATATAGATGAATTAGCCAATACAATTGATTCTCTAAGTCCTTGATCGTTAGTCATATTTTAACAATAATGCACATGTTAGGCAGTAGCTCAATCGATCATTACTTAAAGAAATCATACTTCAGATGATTCAAAAATATGTACCACATCACATTCATAGTACTATCAGTGGATAGATTAGAAGAACTAGATCAATTCATGCGAATCATTCTTTACTTTGATCATACAATATTCCTACCCATAATTCAATCATTATGTAACCTAAATTAGTGGCTACAAGCAACCTAACGTAATCCAAGGTCTTACAACAATCCACGTAAAGCCAATTTTATAGTGAATACATAGATCATATACTAGTCATGTTGAATTCTTCATAAATTGATCCTCATGGATCATTCATAATCAATTAACGTATAGAACAGTAGATATAAGAAATTCAACGTAATAGAATCACAATTCAATTGATAATAAGTCAAGATCACAAAGCCCATGCAATGACTAATTTGATGTGGGGAGGGAACACTGTTTCATCATGCAATTGGATTAAAAATCACGTTCAAACAAATACATTAACATCAATTAATCATGATTTAACAATTAAAAATGTTTTTAGAAAGCACCCATGGCTAGATTGGAAGATTGATCATAAAATCTTCTGTGAAAACTTTGGGAAGAACTCTCCAAGTGAAGGGTTATTTAGAGATGAAGGATCACCATAATTTGGTCTAGTTGAAAACCTCTAAAACTTGATGATTCATCCATGGAAATCAAAGATCCAAGCTGTTCTTGAGATTTACTAACAATGGTGGTTTCTGGGGAGAATATTTTTGAGGGAAAAGTTTAATTCGTGTAGGGGGGGATTAAGAATGTTATGTTCACGTGTTAGATGACTTATATACACCCAAAGTAGATAAATAAACCTATTAGAGTTAGTTTAGTATGTGGGGTGAATTTACCATTCACCACTTAAATAAAACAGTTACAATGCAGTAGCTACAGGCCACCATCGACGGACCCATCGACTGGCAGTTGGTCAATCCACTGGCCGTCCTTTTGCTTTCATCGATTGGTAATTAACCAATTTTTCTGTTTAGACCTGCCCAATATAAGTGTACATCGACTATACCTCACCAATGGGCCGTTGTTCAACCAAATGGCCGTCGTTTGATCCGTCAATTGACACTGCCAAGGCAGTGTCTCGACCAGCCATGGGTACCTTCTTGTGGGCCCTTTTGCGGGGTTCTTTAGAAGTCTTACCTGGAAATTTCAAACGTAAATACAATCCTTAACAAGTTTTAGAACTCCTAAATTAGTTTCACCCTAAACAAATACACGTAACTTATCCAAACAGGCTACGCCCTATCAAGACACACATTGAGCGTCTTAAGGGTATCTTTCGAAGGCCTTGGATGTTCTTGGTTGTTTGACCTACAAAATTTCGAAATTACACATACCCTCATCAAACATAATTATAAATCATTTTAAAACATTATAATCTCATGACATACAGCACATAAACACGCATGGACACATGAGATACATAGGTGACTAGTCGTCGAACGTTTTGGTCGTCCCTTGACGTTCGACTTCCAAATCAATCCAAACTTTACACACTGCTTCTAAACCATATTATAAGTTATTTTAGGACCTTATAACCTTAATACAAACATGTTATTATGTACAAACACTCACTCATTTTGGGGTCTTACAAGTACATTAGGGACACAACCCTTATAACGTAATACATAACTAAACTATTACATAACTTTAACATATACTTGACATAGTATATCCATGAATCTTAA
This sequence comes from Solanum habrochaites, assembly GCA_027704765.1. Taxonomy (NCBI): domain Eukaryota; kingdom Viridiplantae; phylum Streptophyta; class Magnoliopsida; order Solanales; family Solanaceae; genus Solanum; species Solanum habrochaites. Next base: position 52,772,458 of record JAKWJA010002489.1, on the reverse strand, counting down.
GTATTTCTTTCTTTTGAGATTGGGAAACACATATCAAGCCCTTCACCATAGAGACATCCTTTAAGCATCCATAACCTACAGTTTGTGTAAAAAGGTAAAGAAGTATGGTGTTATTACAAGAATGCACTAAGTATGGCAACCATGCCAAAACACGCATTTAAAAGGGACATTTTACTTTAAAACCATGCATCATGCCTTTTTGTTGAAACTTCATAAAACTTTATACAATAATCATCATACAATTCACATACTCAATTTAGGCATATACAATTTTCATAAAATCATATAAATGTACACATTGCATTTAAGGAATAATTGGCATCACCTTACAGTAAGCTCAGTTCATGTTACATTAAGCTTATTTCCCTTTCACAGTGAACTCTCTTTTTCTTCCTGACTCCTTAACCTTCCAAGTAACCCTCTAGTGACACTTGGTAAAATTTATAGATAATATCCCATGACACTATCCTCGCTCAAGCACCACCTTGAGGCCACAAGGAAAACATGCATACAACCTTCATTAACCCAACACCTGTATTCATAGAACCATTTTATGTAACAATACATATAACTCACATTTTGACCAGACATCTTTATTGACAACATAGAAGGAATCATTACTAGACCACATATAATTCAAGACTTCTAACATCATCATACTAGGACAATACTCTACATTAACATCCCTCACTTCACAAGGACTGCTAATAACACCCCTCAAATGACATAGGCGAAGCTAGAGCCTAACATGGTTGTCATGATGGTCTAAGATCCTGAAATGGTCTTTCATTTGGTATTGAGGCAGTGTCTAGAGTTTTTGGTGACTTGGAAGTGAAACATCAATGGATAAGCAAGACGTTCGACGACTAAGTCACCTATGTGCCTCATATGTGGTTTAATGTGTTTATGTGTGATTCATGAGGTTACAAGGTCATTATATGAGTTATTATAGTGCCTCATATGTGGTTTAATGTTTTTATGTGTGATTAATGAGGTTAAAAGGTCATTTTATGAGTTATTATAGTTTTTATAGGCATTGTGTTAAGTTTCCTGAAATTTGGAGGTCAAACGTCGAAGAACATCCATGACGTTCAAAAGGTTTGCCTTGAAATGACCTTGTGCGCCTATGCATGTTTCGTTGAGTTTTATGTGTTCGTTTTTGATGAAATTCATGTGGGAGGTAATAAACTCGTACGAACATATTATGGTTGTAAAATTCCGGGCATACATCCCAAGGACCATCCAAGGGTCCTTGAGGATGGACCCATGTTTGTGGCCAAAACTGCCTAAGGCAGTCCCAGTTTGGGATTGAAAACGACGACCATTGGACTGGTCGGCGCCCCGTAGGTGGAGGGATTCATTTGATACTTAGCCTATGGAACTAAGCTCCCATTTTCAAGCCTCTGAACCCATCGACGGAGGACAGGACGGTCCCTTGGTGGACTGACTCCACGTCAATGGGCAACCGCCGATTGGGTCTGTCTACTGCGTAGTCACTATTAAGTTCAAGGGGTGAAGTTGTGAATTCACCCCACATACAAATAAGACTTTGGGAGGTTCTTAAAGGGTCTTTTGGGTATTTTAAACATACATATAAGTCTTTAACAATTAGAAGAATTCATTCTTCAAAATCAAAACCCAAAATCCCTTAGAAATTCTCTAGAACTCCATTAGAGACAAAACTCAAGGAAGGGATTGGATTGGAGAATTAACATGAAATTCTTTATCAAATTGGAGGATTATCTTTATTGAGGTATGATTTTTTATCCTTGAAATTCTATTCATCATGGAGCCCAACTTTCAAAGATGCTTTCTAAGGTTTTCAAAGATGAACTGTCGAATTTCATGATATATCCGTGGGTTCTTGCATTAAAGGTTTTTAAGCATTGAATATTGATTGAATTTTTATAAGTTAGATGATTTTAACTAAATTAACCTATGAAACCATGTAATTGATGAACCCTAGTTTTGGACTACTTTATGGGTTAAGTGATATTGATTTAATCCTTATGAATTCTAGTGTAGTTTTCTATGGGCTATTGATTGATGTAATAATTTTATTGAATTAATATCTCTGTTGTCTTAGATTGATGAATCTATATTGAATTGACCTAGTTTCATTGAGTGTGATAATTTTTGTATTGAATTGTTTGTTATGGCCATGGCTAAGGGCCTTATGGTATTGAATTGGATGGTTTAACATTGGATTGAAGTGTAGAGGATGGAGTGGTGGTACTCTTATAAAATTACCTTTATTTTATGTAAATTAGACTTCAATTATGTTGTGATTTGTATGGTCCACTTATCATGGCGGTGTTATGTATTATACTTGTAATTAATGTGGCCTTGCAGGCGTTACTTTATATATTATGATGATCATGACCTTGTAGTCTCTACATGAAGTATTATGATGATTATGTGATGTTGGATAATATCTATCTATATGATAAGTAATGTGAAAGTATGTGTGTTCTTCTATTAATGCTATTTAGGTGATCATGTTAGACTATGACTATGTTGTTATGTGTTTAGTCTTAGGGTTGATGCATGGTTAGTCCTATTTGACTATATGAGTCTATGATGATCATATTGATGATGATATGGTAGAGTATAGGATTACTTAAATATGATAATGGTTATTTCTATGTGTTTCTAGAATGACATGTATTATGTGTTAAGGTGAAGTATGTTGTGTCTTGTCTTGGTTGACTTGTGTCCCTTACATGAGACATGTATGAATGCGAATATGAGATGTCTTGACTTAGGATGCGAAAGCCTCTTAGTGTTGTATATATAAATTACATGAGACATTAAGTGATGGTAAGAGGGTCCTTTATGTGAAACATTGAACCTAGTGGTAAGGTATGAATGTTGAAGTCGAAAGTCGTAATGCTATCCTTCATGTAAAGGATTGATAGATATAAGGTTGGATGGCTGGAATGGCATCATATCAATCCTTTGTAATGTCATTATGAGCTTTATGTCGCCATCGTAAGGTATCCCTAGTGGACGTCTTTGGTAAGGTAAATGTGTTTGGGCTATGGAGTTGATATGGAACCCCATTATATGAGCCTTTAATGTAAATTACTCTATGAGAACAAAGCTTAGCACCTGGTGTGTATTGTAAGGGAAGTAGTTCTAGCTTAAGAATGAGACTAATGTACAAAGCATGCCCTTCATATTCCTTAACCATGTGCCTACATGAGACGTGTCCAAGTTCTACCCTTGGCAAGTAGAACACCCTCATCGGAGTAGTTTAGAACTCCATATTGCATGTCTATCTATAAAGGTCTATGTCGGTTATTGCCTATTCTCATCATATGGGATACCAAATATCATTAATAAAGTTCTATGAAGTTTAGGTGGTGGTATGGGACGCTATCTAGACATTTCACAATAGTCTTTGATGGTGTTAGTTAGAGTCCCTAAATCTTGTCCAAGATCATTACTTGAATGTCTTTATGTGATGAATGATTCTTAAATTAACTAATGAATGTAATGACTTAAGTTAAGAAAGCATGATAAATGAATAAGTACTTACCAAGAGTAGTTAAGGATTGTGTAGTTAAGGTGTGAAGGGGGCATAGAAATGGTCACTTCGTATCTTACCTAAATAAGTCATAAGAATGACTCTAGTTAGGGAAGTTGTTGATTATGTAGACATGATCTAAGCCTTAGGTAATCTTAAGGATTATTTAGGTAATATTGAAGAGGTCAATCATGAACGTCATCTTCTTGATTTACTTAAGTAAATCTTTTGATAGCCTTTGAAAGGAGAATGTATATTATCTATGTGTCGATGGATTAAGTGAGAATGATTCTATATTAGGTAGTCTATAGGATCTCTTAAGTGTGTGTGTAATGGATTTTATGGGCGGTCTCTTCACAACTCACTCAAGTGAGACATAGAATCACCTTTGGTAGAAGGATCTCATGTTCATATGTGTGATGTCTTATAGGTGTGTGATGATCTCTTTATAGGTGGTCTTAAGGATCATTTGGTTGTTCCTAGAGAGGTTGTATGGGCGGAGTTTCTTTGTCTTACTTAATTATTTTTAGGATAGCTTTTAGTGAGGGAACCAGATGATAGGAAATGGCGAAAGTGAAGTGAATGGACTTCACTGTAATATTTGCTAAAAAAGGTACTTAAGTGATTTCTTATGTGCTTCTAAGGTGTTAAATGTTATTGTTATGATTATAAGATATTTAAATAGAAAAGATGCATATTTATAAGAAATGTCTGTTTTCATGATTTACGCATAATGCCATAGTTAATACAAGTGTTTGTACAAATTCCATACATTTTGTCATCTCTAAAGATGTAGGTTAAATATGAGAAGGATCGTGAAGGAGATCTTGGATTCTAGAGTAATTCAAGCTAAGCTGAAATATGTCCTCAATGGACTCAAGGGCTTATATATCTCTTTTATTTCCTTTGAAGTATTGTAATAGACTAAGTACTTTCTATATTAGTATTGTATGGGCAGTGTCCCAATGTATTCTCGTTTCTAAGCTCTGATGATATTGAGACTTAGTATTTCTTACGATTTTATATGAAGGATGTTATTAAAGATATTGTTATGTTTTATGAAAAGTTTTGATTGTGCACTACTTTTAATTATATATATGCGATGAACATATGAAAAGGGATTATATAAGACCTCCAAAAGGTTAAGTACGTCGGTTGCAATCCGAGATCGGCCCTAACTCTAGGGTGTGGTTTTGGGACGTGACAATAACATAGAACCCAACTCATAATCGCATTCTAAGCCTACTAGTGCAATGTACATGTGAAATCCCATAACCTCACACACACTAACTAAACCTACAAGGATACCATAAGCCTTAACATGCACTTCATATACCAACTATGATACTATAGTCAACTACATACGTACAAAATAGGAATTTTTATGATATAGTCAATAAGACTAACATTATGCATATAGGGTAAGACCACTATGTATAGACTCGTTAGGACTCATTACCATGCATTTTATCACAACTATTAGATGACCCTACAATGTCATGCATAAGGAACATAAATATAGTGACATACATTATTTTACCTTCCTAGAAGTTTCCTTAAGAGCTACTTTTGCAATGCATAGGTAAATTCTCATACCATCACCTACGCTAAGCAACTTCCCTTAGGTTATCTTAGATAGGGTCCTCACTTTACTTCCATTGTCCATTTTTACTTTAGGGAAACTATAACCTTAACCCACACTAAGATCATGGGTACTAAATATGGAATTTGGTGTTGTAGAACCTTACAAAAAGGAAAGGTGCTCCATTTTGCCAAAGTAGAACATTGACATCATGCTAGCATATTAGGTGATATCACTTGCTAGATCTTATGGGGCAAACATAGTTTTGGAACTTGGTGGCACATATGGAATCCCTCTTTATGCCAAATGGGGAAAATGTAGTTATCCACCTCGTGATAACTATGGTGAACAAGCCTTCCCATATTTGGAAGGGGCACCCCTTATCTAAGTTCACTCATTGCGAATCTAATTTCCCTTTATTGAAAGCCTTCATTAACATTACTTTGTAAAATAAGGCTTTAGGAGATTGAATCCTCACACGCTTAGATCATAGGTCATAGATGAGAGTTTATAAACCTAAATCAATTGAAAAACCCTTTTGCATAGACATAGCATATTCAACCACCATCTAGTTTAGGATACCCTTGAAAACACCATTCAAGAGCCCACTATTGACTAGATTATCATACAAGTATGATAGGCATGTTTTCATGTGTGTGTGTATACATATATTTGAGCAAACATTTCACATAAACACCCTTAGGCCACACATGTTCATACTTGCACTTCATTCATGAATAAGAGTATATGTGTAACTATATAACCAATTCCTTCATATAAACACATTTAGACACTATACATATTCATAATTCATCATAGCATATACTTGACAATGCAGAATACAAGTCATATTCATAACAAGCTCATGCATTCATATTCATGGACATAGATCACAAACCTACGAACTATTAGATCAAGGCACACATGTGCAATGCATAGACAATGTCCCATACCCTTCTCCATACTAGAACACCTATCAAGTCATCCTAGTTAAGAGACACATAGAATACCTTGTAGACATATACATTACACGCATAGTAGTAGAAACAAGTGCATATGAGAATACCCTTTCATTAAACACCATGAACCCATACTACTAGTAACAATGCATTAGGTATAAGTGTGTGTACATTGCTCAACATGGTCACATAATGTCTATAAAAAACATATTTAGGCAGCCATCCTGTTAAGACCACAATGCACCTTCAAGCATAGACCACATATAACAATTTAGCATGGGAGACAAGATAACTTTCACATTGCATCCAATACTCCTAACCTTAGCTAATCATACCTTCATATAGGGGTACATAGGTAAGGGTCATTTACCACTATCACATCATTAAACAAAACACCTATAACTAACCCTTACATAGTCATGCACATGAGTATAACATTAACAATACAACTTAGACCATAAACTAGAATGGAAAGTAGGCATGAGACTTCAAATTGGGTGATTATAATCACCACACATGCATAATAGAATTGCCTTCAAGGACATGATCACATTACATATACATTAACAAGAAGTAAACACCGCCACCATAAGTGGACCATACCACACAATGCCATACAAGGCCAATCATCAAACACTTCTATAGAAAAGTAGAGGAATAGAGAAATCTTACTAAATCTCCCTTACTTTGATCATCAATGATCAATACTCACAATCCATAAATATTACAAATACATGGCAGTAGCTAAAGAGATCATAACATAAACGAAATCATACTTCAATTTCCCTAGCATTGAGATCATACCAAGTGCTCTTCATTAACAATCAATAGAAGATAGAAGAAAATAGGTCAATCCTTACTATCTCACCAAGACTTGATCCACATGGATCAATCATCATCAATTCAACGTCAATTTGAGTATAAAACAATAGTAAAAGCTAATTCAACATAATAGAATCCCAATTCAATTAACACATAATCAAGATCACAATGCCCATAAAATAGGCTAATCTGAGAATAGGAGGGAACATGTGTTAATCATGAAATTGGAATGAATCTGACATGAAAAACAATAGTTGATCATCAAATCATCATAATCATGCTTTTGAAATTATTTTGAGAAGGAACCCATGGCTAGATTGAAAGGTAGACAAGTTGATCATGAAGTTTCATTGAAAACATTGGAAAGAGCTCTTAAAATGGAATATTACATAAATATGAAGGATCACCGTGCCTAATTTTAGGAGAGAATAACTAAATATTCATGAAGAATCCAAGCTCCAAGTTGTTCTTGAGCTTCATCTCCAATAGAGGTTTCTAGAGAGGTTTCCTTTTTTAGAGGGAAAAGACTAATTTGAAGAATAAATTGGGTATGTGGTTTTCATGTTATAAATAAAATTATAATACCCAAAAAACACTTAAAATAACCGTTTATAGTAATATAGGTACGTGGGGTGAATTTCCCAATTAACCCATTGCATGGCAGCGTGGATGCCGCAATTGCAGGCAGCACCTACGGAAGCCAATCGATGGGGCATCAATGCAATGATGGCCCGTCCTTTTGCTCATGCTTAAACTGAGGCTGCACTATTGGATCTCATACTCAAACGACTAACTGTTTATTTACGACTCTCCATCAATGCGGCATAGGTGAGGCTACATGGCGTCATTCATGGACGTTGTTAGACACTGCCAAGGCGGTGCCCAGGCAGTGTTTGGGGTCCTCCGTGAGGTCTTTTTGAGGGGTCCTTGGGGAGTCGTACCCAGACGTTTTCAACGTAAATACACTCATAAAATGTAAAGGATTTTTCATATAAGTAACACAGGCAAAACATTAAAACATGCTAATCACACTCAAGTACATCTAAGGGCTAACTTTCAAACATCTTGGATATTTGACTTCCAAATGCCTTCAAATCAATCATACATGTTTTAAAACACTTAATTAACAAGTTAACAATCTAATAAGGAAAATGTGAGTCTCTAGACACCTTAATTCAGTTTTGAGGGTCTTATAATATCCCCCACATGGGAACATTCGTCCTCGAATGACACTTGAGACATTTTTAAACATTAAAATGACTTCAATAACACACAGAGAAGATCACAACATTCAAAACATCTTCACATATAATTAAATGCACCAAAATTAGAAGGAACACCAACTTCGAACCATTTAGCACTCAATGCAACACTATCAAGTAAAAAACCTTATTCACTCACTCATTAATGCATCATACACATAGGCTCTTGTCATGTTCATAGGAGGAACATCCTTCTCCTAATCCTAACATGGACTTCACATTTTAATTCATTTAGAGATCATTATGCAACCACATTTAAGTCACACTTAGTTTGATTCAACGACATTCAAGAAGCAATTCGGCAGCCACACTTCAATGCACATTAAGTTAAATCAAGTAGGTCAACAATGAATTCTTATTAGTTAGGCATAATGCATGAGGGCCATACTCAACCATACCATGCTTACTTATTTTTAGGGAGGAATTTTCTTCTCCTCAACACAATTATGTCTCACGAGTTCACTCCCAAGCAAGACACAAAGGTCAATTCATTTTAAATGAGAAATTCTCAACTTTTAACCGAAGCATGCCCGTACTTCCATCTTAGTGAAGTAAAAATGGTAAATCACATCACACAGATTACAACAATAGGAACTAATTTCACATAATAACACTAGATTTCCTAAACATGCATCATTGGGGAAAATTTTTACAATTTGTACCCACACACAAGGACACTAACTAGACATGCCTTCATTTTTTTTCAAGAGTGAGCCTACATACTTACTTCCTAAATCATAAAAGTCACATTATTTTCAAGAGACTCATTATTTTTTATTTTAAGGATACTCCATTTGTCATTAATGGCTTAAAATATCACTCATAAAAGTGACATGAAACATGCTACTTACATATTTCTCATGGAGTTACATGCACAATTAACACATCAAGATGCACAATCAACATGAGAAAAAATGAATTTGACCACAAATCCTTTTTCATGCATTTTAGAATCCTCAAAACATTCTTAACATAGTGTCAAGTAAGACATACTTAATATATGGAGAACATGCAACTAATAGGTTTATGTAAGACTTCTATCATGAATAAGCTACTAAGAACCCTTCATTTCAAGCTCAAGTAAGAATAGAAGCACAAGATAGAAATATCAACAACCTTCCTATTTACTTCACCATCCCCCACGTAGGGTAAAGTCATTTAACAGCAAGTTAACTCATCCCCAAGAGGATCTTAACTTATCAACCTTCATCATCATAACCTAAAGGTGATTTTAAACCTAAAAGGGTTTACAGTAACTCAACATAGGGACATCAAGGGCACATAAAATCTTACAACTTAGGAACACTATCCTCCACTTGTGATTTGCCTAATCACATCATCCCCTTAAACACCAAGGTCAAGGCAAATCAAAACCAACCTTTAATACTCTTCACTCGTGAAGACTAGACATCATTGAGGGTTCTTCTCCTAATCTCACATCAAGGAGCCTTCCAACTCATACATCAAGGAATAATACCTCAAACATCATCATTCCACTAAGTTCAACGGCAAAAGGGAATCCACAACATTCAAGATAGGTCATACTGCCCAACAAAATATGGTCTCAACTATACCATGAATACCAAGGGTCATAAAACCTTACGGGAAATAATAGAGGATACTTAGCCATAAGGCCTCTTTCTTTTCATTCAACACTAGTGTAAGATAAATTCTAGGTAATTCCAATGCATATCTGATGTATCGTGGTTTCACGGTACTTACAATGTGTTTTCCTTTAGTTTAGTATGTGTCTAAGGCCTTTTTGTATTAGTTTTAATGTGTTTTTCTCTTTGTTTGCCGGAAATCTGTGAAGAATGAAAACTTGAAAGAATTGTGCTGAAACATGCAGAAGTGACTACCTATGGAGCCATCGACGGTCCGTTGACCCTGATACGCTCAAACTTACTTCTCAAATAAAAAGTAAAGCAGCCGTGTCAAGTAAATAACCCAACTAGTGAGGTTGGGATCATTCCCACGAGGAAAATAGTTTAGACTTAACTTCAATCTATTATTATTATTGTTCAGTCAATTATTTCCTTGGAAAGCAAAGATGATAAAAGGGGGCTTTTCTATTTCTAAATAAATGAAAATATGTGGAGTAAACACATGGTACGAATTCGCCTTAGCCGGGAATCACCCCTTTTTTGTTTGGGGCAGACACTAGATCTCATGAGTAGTTCACATGATCTAGATTTTTTTTAATCGGTGAATCACCTCTTTTCTGTGTGGGGAAGACACTGGATTTCATGTTAGCTCGCATGATCTTACTTCTAAAGATATCTCTAAGCAAGCAAGAAAGAAAGATGATGGAACGTATGTTCAAAGTAAGGTATGAAAGTAAGATCTTAAGAATGTCAATTGCCAATATGATTACCAATGAAGTTTCAGCAAATAATGGGCAAAACTAAATAAAATTCTTATAATAACTTCTCATATGATTCCATTAAAGGGGAGTAGAAACATAATAGCAAATAAAATCTTCATAACATCCTTTATATGAAAATTATGAAATAAGTGGCATAGACAATAGAGACTCGCTTATGAAGTGTTAATGAATACATAATGTAATGAGTATCTCATTGTAAGGATAGTGAAATCATTCCTTAGTCCTTGCATTACTTACTTGATTCATTGTGCGCATGGGACTACAATGAATCATTGCACTTGTATGTAAAACATAGGACCAAAGGAATTACTTAACTATAGAACAAGAAGAAGAGAAAGACTAAAAAATAAACGAAGTGTCAAGAACAGAGCTCTCGGGTTAGGGGATACTAAAATTTCAAATCTTCGCCTGAGTTGTTCTAAAAATATGTTGATTATTCTAATGTCTTGTAATCACATAGAAAATGAGTTCTGTGCTTTGAATGCATTAAAATACATGATATTCATACAACAATTCATGACTAAAGAATTAGAAAAGTCTAGTGACTTCACTTTCCTGAAATGGCATGTTGTTTAGGAAGAGATTTCCTTGATCATGCATAGCCTTATGTGTATGTGTTCATACACCTATACTTATTACAAGTGGTGTACTAACTCCATACAATTTACTATTTTCATAGGTGCATGTCAGAGAGTAGATTGAAGACTCATTGCAGCAGTTTGAACATAAGCGTTCTCCAGACCATTTGGTAGGTTCTTTTGATTTCGAGGATGATACAATTTTAGTATAGCTTAGTAGTAGAAATAGCTAGTGGATGTTGTCCGTATCATTTCTTTTATACTTGTATTTTGAAGATTTGTAATAAGGCCGTGTTTGGCAAAATTTTATGATCTATTTATCTTCTGTTTTGAATTGATTCTTTATGATAGGTGGTTGTTCTTTACTTTGAGCTTAGTATATGATGTAACTAGTTAATAATTATATGAAGTCTCTGTATATTTCATACATTTAATAAGTTTTAAATTCTTCACAAATTTAACTAGATGAATGTGATGAATGCAAGAAAAGGCTTGTCTGCGACCTCTGAGAGGTCAATTACGCCGGTTGCGATTCAGATTAGAGCATTCGGGTCGTGACATTCGTCTCCGAACATCGTGGACGTTCCTTGATGTTTTGACTCTAAAGCTTACTAAATGAATTTTATCCATTATCATTGAACTTGAAACTGTATTATATACCTTAGACTTTCATGTGAGGCTCTAGATTATTTTTTTAGACTTTCATAGTGTTACACATCGTTTATGTCTCAGGCCTGGATTTTTGCCATTCTTGGAAATAGCTAAGTGTGGGACTACGGAGCCATCGATTCCCCATCATACAAATGATAGTATGTTGTTTGAACCGTATATGGATACTGTCTTTTGACACCTTTTGGCCATTTTGGAAGGGTTCTCCTAAAAGAGCCTTAGGGTGGTCCTTCGGAAGTCGTGCCTGGACGTTTCGACCCTAGACATATTCTATTACATGTTTAAGATCTTCCTACAATGTTTTAATAAATTTCGACTCTTAAAACCCCGTGAAATAGGTTAAGGAACACTAGCAACTTTTTCACTATTCTCCAATCGTCATAGACGTTTCTTGACGTCTTGACTCTAAAACTTCATATATGACATATAAAAATTATTTTAGGTCATATAGAAGTGTTTGAAACCTTGTATACTCATGTGAGGCTCTAGATTAGGTCTTGGACATTCGGAGTGTTACATAAATCTACTAAGTTAATTAAGGAGTTCTATGCAACGACAAAGTATAAGATAGTTCTGGCAGCGTGGGCAAGATGATGTATCACCATTTAGGCTCATAGTGGTGGTTGGTTGTTCGAGAATCTCCCAAAGAAACTGTATTACTTTATATATTAGTAAAACTAAGTTTGTTATTGCATTTTCTTAAATGAACTAAATGTTTACATTGTTTTACAAGATTTTATATATTGAATGTGTCTTATTTCTTTATATTTAATCGAGTTATTCATGAGTTGAGAAGAGCCAACGTAAGTGTTTCTTCTTACTCATTTTAAAGATTAATTTTTTTAGCATTAAAACTCGTATACTCGTACATTTAATGTACTAATGCTTGTTTTCCTACGTTGTATCATGATCGAGACCCACGTAACCAGGATCAACATCACCCAATGCATCGTTGATCTAGCCAACACTCGGAGTCAGTGGTGAAACTCCTTGCATTCTGGAGGAAACATATTTACTATTTTTCAATCTTTGCTTTTATAGAATGTTGTGGAGTCTGTTCCTGCATTTCATAGACAGATACAATGTCAGATAGTTTAATTTTAAGTCTCTCATTAATTAAATTAGCTATATTCTATTGTGAGACTTATGTGGTGAGCTTCCTTGCATCATAGAGGACACACATTTACTGTTTTACAGTATTTGCTTTGATAGAATATTTTATGGTCTGTCCCAATATTCATCTTAGTATTATCAAGGCTCCATAGACAAATATACAGGAACACAATTTGGTTTTTAGTCTATCATTAATTACATTAGTGATATTATATTGCGAGACTTAAGTTCCATTTTGGCCAACACAATTATTTTATGCTATCTTTATTAGAATGGTTCTCGCTTTATATTGCATTCATTCTTCTGCTAAGTTAAGAAAGTCAGACCAAGGGTCCTGTCAAGGCCAAAAATGGTCATTGGGTGCCCCATCCACGTCCACAGTATAGGCTTTGGGCGTGAAATTACTAGTTTTTTATATGAATATAAGTTTTAACTCTTTTATAAATCTATCAATATGTATTTATATCTCTCTCTCTCTCAATCTATCTATATATCCATCTGTATATACATATATATATATATAACATACTAGTATAAAATGAGAAATACTTTGTTCAATTTTTTGAAAGAAGAAAATATTTGTGAAGAAACAGAGAAGATTTTCTAAAAAAAAGTTGAAAATTAATAGTTCACTAGTTATTATTATTTATGTGTGAAGTAAAATTTTAAAACTTAATGAAAGCTGTAGAAAATAGAATAATAAAAAGAGAGTTAATGTTAATGATCTTTCTCCGTCACTATTATGCTTTATGTATAAAGATTATTATTGGTGTGGTCATGCATCTCAAAAGATTCACTAAATTCATTGGAAGATTGACTAAATTTTATCTTTATCAGAAATTATATTAAAATTTTTCGTACTCAAGAAGTAAAAGAACAAGTTGTTAGACAAAGCGGAAAAAATAAGATCTTAGATCGATAAAAAATGTAGTTCTAGTAAGCTTTTTTAACCTTTCTAGGGTTCTTGAGGATTCCACTTTTATCTTTTAGTAAGTGACTTGGAGGGATTGCGGGTCTTGTCTCGACACTGTATGAAATATAGAGGCTTCATAGCTAAAAATGTTTGAGTATGTTATCAGTATCCTTTGTTAAACTTTATTTCAACTATTATTGTTTTCGAAGTATTTTGAAGCATTTGAGTACTTTGAGGTCAAAAGGTTTAGTTTTTTAAGCTTAAATTTTCTTGATTTACTCTTTTACTATGTAATCAGCCTCACCAAGGGTTTGATAGGGTATTAGCAGTGGTTCTTGAGTGTCAGTTAAATCTAGGTTGTCGGCTTGCGTCATGACATGAAGATGACATGAATACAAGATTCCCTCCTCTATTTTTGTCATAATTTCTCGAGTAGAAGGTATTCAATCATCCCAAATAAATCATTAAATTTAGTGACTTTTTTTGTGCTTACAATTCATGGGGTTCTATGCATGTTTTGCATTAAATTGTGTTGCTAAACCTTATCCTACCCTATCGATGCTTAGTGAAGCAATTATTCGAGGACGAATGAATCTAAAGACTTGATATTACAACGTAAAAAATATTATAATATGGTTGAACCATTCTTCATTTAAGTATAATGTTTTATCGGGTGATTCTTAACTTATTAACCGATTTTAAGTTCAATTCCTTAGTGTAGGAATGAATTTTTATATGAATTAAAGTCACTAGAATCTCCTATCACAAAATTAGTTGAAAAATTTCTTACTAATTAAGTTTTGATATAATATTATACTTAGGAAATCATGGAGCAATCGTATATGTCCTGACATAATGAATTAGATGGCTCAACACCTAAAATAATTAATGTACTCATCCCCTTTTCAATGACACCATATTTGCCTCATGTCACGATCATAGGACAGAGTTATGAGGCGGTTATCCATGAGAATCGCAAAAGGAAAGTTTGGTGAGTGACTATGACGCTACGAAAACAGACATATATGGGTTCGTAGAAGTGTTCTATGACATGTTTCAGATCACTTACTCATGAAAAATGTAAGTAGGAGGTCAAGATAGAACATCTGTAAGAAGTCTATCATCAGTGAATCAAAATTTTTTCCTAGAAACTTCTTTGGGTATAGTTGGTTCCTTTTTAGATAGGAATTATGTTCGAGATACTTAAAATTTAAATATAGATTCCAGTACTGCGATCTATGGTCTTTAGATCAAACTGCACAACCGTAGATATTTCCATAGCTTCTGAATAGGGGTATTTAAGTAGTTTCTCTCTAGATCTAAGCGTAAACCAAACATTTCTACACCTAACTAAAGCTCGAAGAAAAATTTAGCTACCCTGTTTGATGCTATTCAAATTACCTTAGGGCCATTTACTCCAATCAATGTTTAGGAACTTCAAAAGATGGAAGGATCGTTCACAAAGATTGAGGTTCTTGAGCTTGAGTTGTTGTCAAATAGTGGTTTTCATTCCTTGAAAATTAATATACGCATTGGGAAGGAGCTCCCAATTTAGCAATACCATATTTTGATGAAAGCTTGTAGCGTGAGAGGTTTAACAAAGCAGGGAAGAGTGAGTCAAGAAGGTGCCTCATTCAGAGAGCGAGACAACTTTTAAAACTCACCTACTGTCTTATGTAAGGAATCCATGCTCACATAAAGATCCAAGGAACTATAGGGAAGCTGACACATTAGGCGAGCTCGAGGTCAATCGGTGACTCGCCGAGTTCCTTATGCAAGCACGACTTAGATCGCCAAATTTTATAGAATTTTACAAAGGAAATATCACGACGCTGACCTAGTTTTTGACTCGATGAATTCATTACGCGAGCCTAATCCACTATGCCTTTTATCCATCTTAGGAAAATTTTTGGCCTCTTATGAAGTAATAACTTTAAACTATAACTAGATACTTTTGGTATTATTTTTAGGTAGATTATTTTAGAAATGAATGATTGATTAATTCGATATCCTTTGAGAGATATGAGAGCTGTGAAGACTTTCGTATTAAAATCTTTGCGCTTAACACAAACAATGGGAAGATCACTTAGAGAATTAATTTGTTGGAGCCGGGTCTTTCGAATGCTAAAAGACTTGTATGATGCAGATTATATGAGAGTGAAGTGTAGGTTTAATATACCTATAGTTTTCTTTTGGTTTTGTTTTCCTCTGTCCAATCGTATTTATATCTATAGGTTTTGTTTAGGGATGTTATTGGCGGTTTTATGAGTAATCATCCTTTATGTTTGTCAATTATTCCTTCTCTAATTACAACTTCAATATTTCTTTTTATATTTGATATCCGCATTTTTTTATAATTAGACTAGGGACCAAGTACAATGATTTTGCATTCAGAGATGAGTCAGATTCATTGTATTTGATCTGTTACTCGTTGGGTTGTTCAAAATAAATAATCCAAAAATATATTTTCGACAGAACAATCGCAAAATATCTTGTTGATGTTTTTCGTAGTATCGAAGATTTTTAAGCGTAGCGTAGATTAGTTCCTAACCTGTAAATTCAGTCTAAATGTGAGAATCGGTGATATGGTAGTGGCACATTGAAGAATACACCATGTGATGATGAAGGACTCAGAAGACTAAACAAGGTTTTCAAGATCTAGTGAAATAAGGAGAAATCTGGGTCTCGATTAGCGTTTGTTGATGCATTCGCATAAAGGTGTGTCGCTTTAACAAAGTGTTATATCGTAAAATTTGACGGTTAAAATAGGAAGTAGTACATACTAATTTGGTTTTTTTTACCAAATATGGTTGTTCTCCATGTTGAGTGTCTTCTTCAGGACGCGAAGAAAGTCAGCAAAGGTGGGGTTTTTAATGAAATTGAAGATTGTTTCGGCATATTGGAGGATGTGAAGATCAGTACACAAGCAACTATCAGGTTTGTTTTATTTTTACATATAGGGGGTTTGTGGATTCCCTATTTTTGTGAAATTGGTTCTAGATAAACTTATATTGTGGGAATACTTTTGAGATCTTCACCAGTGTTCATACTGTTCTTGGGATAGACAATATCACATCAAGCAGAGAATGACAGAAAAACACGCATCTACCCCCCAAATTAGTGTTTAATGAAAGAGGAAGGGGAAAGGAAAGAGTACTTCTATTTGTTCAAGAGGGAATATTCATATAGGGTTGCAATGCTACTAGTGAAGGCTTAGCAAGTGTGATGGAAAATTCCATTGGACATGTTAAGCACCATCACGCTACGACGAAAAGATTCAGTGCGTCTCACAAAGGGGTAGTTGAGATCTCCAATGATTTGCCCTCTCTGGAAAAATTCAGAGATACTTGGTGAGGTAGTAGTTGGGCGATACAAAGAGATTCATCTGAGCTAGGATATTGGGCATAGTGTGCAATTCCAGCTTTTGCGATATAAAAAATTTAAGTTTGAACACCTGAGCTTCATTTTATGACCAATCTCATATTTTAACTTCCTAGTCTCATTATTCTTTATTCCAACTCACTCCTTTGATTCTAAAAAGTAATTTCAAACCAGTAAATGTCCTAACTTAGTTGTTGATTCGTCTTTTGTCTGTCTTCCTTCTTATGCTTTCTTTGTGTTTTTATTAGTTTTTTCATTTTTGTTAACTTTTTAATTCAATTCTACTTGCTTCACTGGAGTCATCTATCTTTCTTGAAATAATAATCTATTCTTACCAAGAAATTAATTGATATTTGTGTACCACTGCATTGAATCAAGGTTCAATAATTGTAGAAAGAGAACGGAATGTGAGCGCATATTCAATGTAAGAAGAATGTGGATGAGTGGTGAGGAAAAAAGGAAGCTTTACTACATAGACTTGTTTGATTATTTATGGTTTACAAATAGTAACATTACAAAAAAGACATGTCAATCCATTCCTCTTAAACCATGTGACTATGATATAAGACCCTATGATTGTAATTACAGGGGCTATGGGCTTTGTGATGAGGATCTGTTCCGAGTGCAATATGGATGACTATGTGATCGCCATAATCAAAGTTGGAATGGAAGAATGTCTAAGGACGACGCATTTTAGAGGAGAAATTAGTTGAAGATGGTACTATCGTAGCTCTTAGAGGCACGGATAAGGACAATGATGGACTTGTGTTGTAATGTCTCCTATGATGATGATGGAGCATGTGAGAGGAGGATTACTCAACTCGTTAGCGAGTAAATATTGGTTCCTGTTAGTTGACAACATGCATATATTAGGTTTCCGCACTCCAAGGACGAAGGTGAAGGCTCGGCGACGTATGACATAAGATTTTCATTATATAAGGATTATGAGTGAGATGCACCCTAAGGCGTATGAAAATTTATATTCTTTAGCATGTGGTAATCATTTCCCTATTAAAAGAGTGTGTTTGGTTACACTAGTTCAAGTTAAAGTGATTTTATGGGTACAAGAGAGTGTGCATATCAAATGTCTAGGATCTTACAGCCTTGGACACCTTAGTGGTTAATATCACCACTTGTAGGGATATAGGAATCAAGGCATATATGGGGTACGTGTTAGGTGTCTCTGTACCAAAAATTTTAGGTCTTCGTATTTTAGTTAATTGTAATACAGGTGAATATGTAAGGGCTAGCTTTATTGGAGTAATTCAACGTATAAGTGAGTGGTTATTGTCTATTGAACCATCATTTGGAATACATTGATTAATCAATATCCCTTTGAACACTTTAAAGGTCTGGCATATATTTGGTGGAAACATGCGGGATGGCTTCTAAAACTAAATGGAAATGTTAACCATTTGACATGGAATGAATTAAAAGGTCTAATAAGGTTAAATTATGTGACAAAGGGATTCACAAAGCTTTAAAATGTTGACCTTAGAAGAAAGTTCTTAGGATAATGGTTTACATTTGTAGAGCTTTGGGGTTTAATATAGTCATCAATTATTGTTCGAATATAAAATACATCACTCCATCTATGGTAGCCTACTTGAAACTACAACAAATATCAAGGCATTATCCTTACACAATGGAGGGATTTAAGGTTACCAAGATCGTAAAGGTATTTTTCACACGTGGTGAATACTATGAGGAGATTTAGTTTCATGTTATACCAATTGAGTTTTGTGACTTATTTTTGGAAGCCAATTGATTTAACAAACATAGGATTCCAAACAAGAAAAAATGGTCAATGTATGTGTTGGATCAATGCGGGGAGAAAGAGAGAGCAAGGTGGCAACCTTAGAGTGGAAAAAGCAGAGGTTGAGTGGAGTGAGTAAGATGGTTGTCCAAATCTCAAACTAACCTTATTTTTATCTTTTATGTTGTAAGGGTTCTTATGTTTGTACAAACATAGTGAATGGGCGAACACAAGTTCCAAAGAAAGAGCCTACCATTGAAGGTGTGATGGGTGCATTTCTTAGGTGTCCCAACATTCCTAAAGAAGTTTCATTCCAAGGTAAAAAAGATCTTTCTTGCAAACATCAAGTTACCATAGCTAAACATAACGCTCTTACATTGCAAATGAACAAAGTGTAATAACTTGGCTTTATGTGTGCCTAATGTCTCTTTACAATGTGTTGATGTTCACATAGTAAGAGCGGGTTGTGTCCACCTAGTGTGACACCCGTGCATTGAAGGATAGTTCATTATCATGTGATAGTTGAGTGATCAACTTGTTTGTGAGTATATTTTACTAAATGAGGAATCTTGTAATGTCTTTGAGAAACCTAAATTTGGTCAAATTGGTCATGATGTTTATCATTTGAATAGGAGTGACTTGTTGTGCATATCTTTTTTTGAAGATCCTATTACTTGTTTTGCTCATCGAGAGCTCGTGCTTAAAAATGTTTGTAAACATGATGTGTATCTTTTTTAGGGTGAACTTACATGTTTTAATTTACCTATGGTAGTTTATCATTCCTTATTTAAGTGCGATATCTTTTTTGAAGATGACAAAAGCACTCCTACTAAAGTGCCTAGTGAAGTTAAGAACCGATTTTCATGCCCAAATGGATGGTCAAGTAGAGCGTACTATAAAAACCCTTGAGGATATTCTTAGATCTTGTATAATTTATTTTAAGGGAAATTGGGATAAACATTTGCCTTTGGTGGAGTTCTCTTATAATAATAGTTACCATTCAACTATACCTATGTCTCCTTTTGAAGCCTTGTAGGTAGGAGATGTAGATATCCAATTGGATGGTCTGTATTGGGCGAGTCTTAACTCATTAGTCCTGAATGGTTTATAAGAATAGATTGAAAACATCCTAAGTCGAAAAAAGTCTTATGCTGACCATAGGAGGAGGGACTTAGAATTTGAAGTACAGGATAGACTGTATTCTAAAATTTCTCCCATGAAAGGAGTGGTGAGATTTGCAACGAAAGGAAAATTGAGTCCTTGTTATGTTCATTAATATTAAATTTTACAAAGGGTTGACAAGGTTGCATACGAGTTGAGATTACCTAGATAATTGTCTTCGATTCATCCGATGTTCCATGTTTCCATGCTTAAGAAGTGCATCGGTGATCCTGAGTTCATTCTTCTTATTGAGGGTCTGGGTGTGCTAGAGAACCTCTCCTATGAGGAGGTTCTAGTTGAAATCCTTGATATACAAGTACTGTAGTTAAGGAACAAGGATGTGGCTTCCGTAAAGGTGTTATGGAAGAACCACCTAGCTGAGGGTGCAACCTGGGAGGCCGAGGCGGACATGAAGTCCCGTTACCATCACCTATTTAATAACTAAGGTTAGTTGTTCCTATTTATATGGAAAATAATGAGTTTATTTGAAGTTGCCTTGATTTTTTGGTAAAATATTGATATGTATGCTTTGTTACAGTGAATTACACTGCACTATGCCGATTGAAAAGAAAGTTTTTTTTAAAAAAATGTTCTTTTACTTAATTTAAACTTATGTGGTGTATTTTGGTATATTTTACCTTCATGAGTTGTATTGATCATGTTAATATGTGTTGAAGAAAGCTTTGTCATAAGGGAATATGCATGTAATGAATGTTGAACTCTTATGAGTTGAAAATGATGATTTGAGTTGCATTGTGTAAAAGTTCATGTGGTTATGTTGATTTGATTTTTAACTCACGTTTTGACATGTTGTTGGTTGGGTTTCTAGTATTGAGTCATATTCTCCTTTCAAAAGATTTTGTTTCTGTCATTTGGGGACAAATGTTCCTAATGGGGGAATAATGTAACACTCCCAGGGTCCATTACCTAAGATAGAGCCTCACATATTTAAATAAACCTTAAAACAGTGTTTCGAAGTGTAAAAAAATATTTATAAACCTTTTAACAAGGTTAAGAGTCAAGACGTCAAGAAACGTCCAAGACTTCTGGAAGCTAGTCAAATTTGACTAGTGAAACGTCCTTAGGTTTCGGATAGGTTAAGAGGTTTTGTATGAGGTCTAAAACTTGTATAATGACTTTAAATAGGTAAAACCATGTATATAGGGTTGAAAATTCAAGTTCTTACCCCAAAGGGTCGCACAAGGGGTCCACGAAAGGACCTCAAACATGGCAAAGCAAGCTGCCAAAGAATACGCCAAAATACACTTGGAAGAAGTGTGTACGCTTGCCAGATATGGTGGGACCTTGGTAAAAAATAAGTCTTCATCGCGGTCAGGTCGCGGACTCTATTATCTAGAAAATTAATATAGAAAATCATGTGGGAGCAGCTACACATGGTGGACTTGTTTTGCGGCGAAAAGTTGAAATTTTGAATTCAAGTTTGACTTTATTAAAGGCTCAACTGAAGTGAGGGGTCTTTTGGGTATTTCTTGGGAGGTCTATATATTTATTATAAATCAGTTTTTCCTCCCATTCACTCACTCATGTGAAATCCCCAAATCAAAACCCAAAAGGTCTCAACTCTCTCTACTATCTCTCTCTA
Organism: Solanum habrochaites; assembly: GCA_027704765.1. NCBI lineage: Eukaryota > Viridiplantae > Streptophyta > Magnoliopsida > Solanales > Solanaceae > Solanum > Solanum habrochaites. Next base: position 52,750,744 of record JAKWJA010002489.1, on the reverse strand, counting down.
TTCAACCTCCATTGGAGGACGAAGAAAGCTTGAAGAAGAAGACCAGTTTCTTTAGGATTTAACTTGAATTTCATGGATTAATCTTCATTAAGATATGGGTTCTCCAATCTTTGGATTCCTTTTGCCAAGATCCTCTCATAGTTGCTTTCTAAATAACCCAATTCCAATGGTTTTCCTCTTCTAATGGGTTTTCTTCTAATCTTGAAATTGATGATTGATTATGTTTTATTGTGATTACCAATAGATAATTGAGTGTAGAATTTTGAGTAATTGATGCTAATTGAGGGAATTTCGTTTGGATCATGTCCTTTCCCCAAATGTTCCCAAATCTTTGATATTTCTTATAAATTTATGGTAATTGAAGATTGTACTAATTGTTAGACTTGTTTTAGCTATTTTAATTCATTCATGGACTGCCTAGGGTAATGTATTATTGGGATTTGATATATTTCATGATGAATTAATGAAGAATCCTATTTCCCTTAACCCCAGGTTATGAATTGAAGTTAATTGGAATAAGGAAAGAATAAGATGTTAACTCTTTAACCCTAACAAGTTATAAAGGCTCAACAGGGAAGAACTTTTTGAGACATTATAAGAAAGGGAAATAATTTTAATATTTATTCAAGTACTGATATTTGGTCTTGATAACAACAAGAAAAAAGGGGAATAGAAAGGTTACCTGTATAGAAGATGTATGGACCAAGTTCATCTTGATCATTTGTACAAAAGAGAAGTAGAGCACTATCGACATGTATAAGGTTCCATCAAATTGAATAGGACTACTACAATATTCACTTTATATATTCCTGAAGTAATCTTTCATCATAGTCTAGTTAAGTGAGAGGAAAAATTAATCATATAAAAAGTTTTAATTATTTTCTATCTTGCATGGGAAAGAGTCGGAGCACCGTTTCTTGTTATAAAAGAAAGGAAATCTATTAGTATGTCTAGACCTATCTTGTTAAGCCCAAAGCAGTTAACTCTAAGAATTTATAAATCATGATACATTTGTATTGGTACGTGAGATTTACATGTCATTATAGTTCATGTTGTATGTTGCGTTCAAGAATCTTTATTTATTTTCTATTTCAACCTTTAAAAGGCACCAGATATTGAGCGTTATATAACATAAGCTAGTAAAGAAGCTAAAATTTACCTTGGCCTCCAACTGGTATAGATGAAATATTGAGGGTTTTTTTCTCTAACTTAACTGTAGTATTTACATTGACCTACAAGGGAACAAAGTTCCAATAGCAGAACACCTATAATAATTCCTAGGATAGTGAAGGGAGCAATTAGGGAAATCAATTTAATTTTCTTTGAGGTGAATAAGGAATATGAGAAGAACATCCACCCGTGACTCAATGCTTAAAACATGGTGTTTTCCTTTAATATGACAGAGTGGTTTTATATGATATCTTGTAGTTTCCAAAGACTGTTTGATATTTAATTATAAATGCTCTATAACTTATATATTTGTATATAATTTTTCCTATGTTTATCACTTTCTCAATGGTTTACCGTAATGTTATAGAATCTATATGTAAGTGTTATCTTTTTCAGAAACCCTTTTTTATTGTTATATGTTTTTGTTTGTGAATTTTCCTTATCATTATTTCTTGCCACTGTTACTTTTCACATGTCACTTTTCCATATTTTGTGTGGGTACTACTACATTCTATTTGATCATATTCTATGAGAATAAAAGTACTCGTGGGTTTATGCTTGCATATCCCTCAGCGGTCACTCACTTTTTTTGATGTCTTATCTCATCAATACCATGTTTTATATATTATAGATTCCATTACCCTACTTTTTCTAAAATTTAGGACCTTATAAATAACCCAGCTTTAACTTATAACGTCTGGAAGAGCCCCCCCCCCCCCCTCGAATGCGACGGGCGTCGTCATCCTCTCAAGGACTCAGAAAAGCCCCTTAGTCCTTACATGTCATCAATTAAAAATGCTGAAAAACTACACACTTTTAATACTATAGGAAGTGTGCTTAGACTTTCATGCTTAACATATATTGAGGCATACTATCCCTCTAACATAGAATCTTACTTAGGATTCTCATATAAAAGCATGAATAAACAATATGTACTGATTAGTCAAAAGTTGTCTCAACTTAAAAAAACCATCTAAAGAGTACACTTTGACTTATCAATAAAATGTCAATACACAATATAGGTCTATGAATAAAATCCAAAGAACAATAAAACAAGTAAAGAGTATTCTTCAACTATAAAATCTTCATAAGATGCAATAATGAAAGACACATCCCCGAACATAAGGACCGCACCTATATATGGATAGAGTTCCAAGCTTCTTCAATCGACCTTCTAACTTCAATGGTCCACCCTACTTTTAATGTAATATAAAATAAGGGATTAGTACGCTAGCAGGTAATAAGTATTTTGTATATGCACATAAACATTTAATTACATGCATAGAAAAGGACTATTCCTCTAAGTCATGTGAAACCTTTAGGAACACTATAAGAGAGCAATATACAAGATATATGCACAAATAAAACATGATCATAACCAAGACATACACTATAAAGTCCTACTTAACATTTCTGTTCATTAGATCATTTAAACATAACATAAAAAACCTTACCGCTAATCCATCCCAGATTACAGTGCAATAATCCTGTAAAGCCCATACCCGACCTAATAGTAAACAAGATAGGCGAGCCCATAAGTAATGCTTTGCTCATATTAACTGTATCATATTAGTTATTAACACATATAGCAAGATAAAAACTAATTCATTCATTAACTATAGTAACATTCTATAACAGTGACTCATATATCATAAGCATTATACATTTTATCTTCATATTAACATGATCACACTCAGACTCCCTAGAGTGAACTTGTGCAATGTCTAGGTAGAGTCCCATACCCCTACCTATACTAAGTAGACTCCTTAAGCTCCAGTCAATTTCCATTTGCGTTGTCTTTCATTTTCGTGAGTGAACAATCGCTTGATCGACATTAGACATATGAGCTAAAACATATAATGTCCGGTGTCATGAAATACCACACCGAAAGAAGGTGTCTACCAGCCAAGTAGAATCCCAACATTAACATAATGATTCCAGTTGGATCCACTAGCTAGTTATCCTATGGTGGCAAAAAATTTCAATAAGTAGGAGATGTAGTAGAGACACCCATAGTCCACATTACAAGGAATCCTTATCTCATGAAGTCATTGTGAACCTACCTTCAAACTAGGGAAAGGACCCTTTTGGATCTGTAGTTATCGTGTGCTAAAGCTAAAGTCCCTTTTGTGAATAACCTTTAATTCTTCATTTATTCCTAAATCATATCATAGTTATTAGGAGATTAAGTCCTTGTATAAACATGATCATAAGCTCTTTAGGTTTAGATGAGAATTTCCTTTCATCGCAACCTTCATTGTGAGATTAACATAGCATAATTATAGTGTGTAAGCACACAAGATAAACATACTCAACTTGTATTATCATATCCTTACCATGATACAACCTTTAACACATGTTCATAGCCCAACATATATACATAGAAACATCATACATACTTCAATTTCATAGCAACATCATTTATAGGTTAACATGAACATAATAGAGTAATCACGACATTAGAAGACTTGCCTATTGCTTCCCAGAACCTTTATCAAGAACTTGCGTTTAATATGCATGAATCAACAAACAAAATAGTGAAATACTCAATAACATAACCAATACCAACCCTTCACGGTCATCAACAAACCAATTCATAATTAATGATAAGAAAAGGGTCATTAAAGATTCATGAAGCTATAGTTTCAAATCCCATACGTTTACAATTTGGTCAAGTATGATTATACTCTTCAAACATTCAAAAAAATACCTATTACCCAAACATTATATATTTTATTAACAAACAACAGAAATCAAACATTAAAAACAATTAACCCAACATTATATATTTAATTAACAAAGAAAATATTTATTTTTTTCACATTATTCATAATCATGAGTTTCTAACGAAGAAAACACATTCTATAGTACAAACCCTACATGTTTTGATTCTGAAAACATTTCTGAAGAAACCTCTTGGGAAAGGAATCACAAGAGTGAAAAACCCATACCTTATTATGAATATTCCACGACTTTTGGAATAAATCTTGCTGTCTTTGCCTTCTTTAATGTTTTCTTATTCTTTAATGGAGTTTGAAAAGAGTGAGTTCTTGAGAGAGATGAAACGGATTTGTTTAATCTGATTTGAAGTGTGTAAAAACGGTCTAAAACTGACCTAGAATCATTATAAACTCTTCCCCTAAAACAGCCAAAAGTCCCCTAACTTAAATGGGTCCGTTTGTGAAGTTAAATTGACTTAAAATGGACGCGGACGAATCTGGGATGTTGCTGCGCGTCGCGTGCTCAATTTCACATTTATTTTTGAAAATCTGAGTTGAGACAGAGCCCTCATTTAGGATCAACATCGCGAGGAATATTTTGGGCATGATAGTTGCACGTCGTGCAGCAGCCCTCCATTCCAGGCTGTGCGCGGGCTACTTTGGCAGCCTGCTCGCCCATATTCAGGTCCTCCTCAAAGACCCTTAAGGTTGTCTTTGAGGAGACATTATTGAACTTTTGTACCCTTTGTACTGCATTATAAATATTTTAAAGTCTTTTTCCAAGTTTTGACTTCACTTCATTTGACACTTCCAAACCTTCACCAAACATAGGGACGTGTACGAGTTCAAATTGGCTAGTTTCTGGACGTCAAGGTCTTTCTTTGTCGTTTTTTCTATAAGATTTTATATTGAGCTCATTACATTAATAAAGATCTGGAAACATCATTTTAATCATTTTTATTAGTCTAACCTCTAGTCTAAGTTATAGAACTTCTAGAGTGTTACACTATCCCCCCCTCCTAGGAACATTTATCCCCGAATGACACTAAAATCTCTTGGAGGGAAAGGATAGAGTCAATACTATCATCCCAACCAATCACCAATATATATATATATTATAATAATGAGTCACACCACACTCAATAGGAGGTACCTTCCCAACATCATTTGCAACACATTCACAATTATTACACATAGCAACTCAATAATGATGCACAACATATATGATTTCATTTCAAACAAATAATGAGGAATTCCTTCTCACCAGCATAAGCTCAAATACATCACAGAGTTCAAATGCATGATCCTTCATCACAAGACACAACAAACTACCGAAATGTCACGAAGATAACATGCCCTACACATTTCATATAAGTGCAACATTAGTATGAAGGCCTTTTCTTAAAACCCAATTTGGTAAAGACTGTTACGCAACAAATGCAACAATTAAGAAAGCAACTTACTTTTCACATTTATTCATTATTTCCTTATTAAGAGGAATTCTAACCTCAAATAGTAAAACATATGATGGTAATCAGGACTTCATATCGCTTCGGCCTCCTATTTTTCACAGAACCCCTCAAAAAGATGGTTCCTCCATAAGAACTTTTACGAGGCCACCTCCCTGTTCCTCAACTTCTTAGACTTGGCAATCTAGAAATATGAACCGGAACCAACCTCTTCATAGGAGAGGTTTCTCATCACCCTAAACCTTCAATAGGCAAATAGACACGTGTCACCTTCATTTCTTGAGCTAGGAAACATAACCCTAAGAGAAACTAAAGCTGTTCAATTATGGGAAGGCCGTTTTCTCTCATAGGCAACCTTTCCAATCCGTTGTAGAACCTCATAAGGACCCACATATGAAGGAATTAACTTTTCCTTCTTACTAAACCTCATCACTCCTTTCATAGGTGAAATCTTCAAATAGATATGATCACCAATTTCTAACTGAAGGTCTCTTCTTCTATTGTCGATATAAGACTTTTGCCTACTATAGGATGACCTTAATCATTCTCTTATGACTCGGACTTTCTCTACATACTCATAGATAATCTCAGGACCAAAGTTACCAACCTTGAACCATCCAATCGGAGAGCTACATCTTCTACCATAATGATTTTCAAAATGTGCCATGGAGATGCTCGAATGGTAACTATTGTTGTAGTAGAACTCAATGGATTGTAGGTGATCATTCAAACATCTTTTGAAATCAATGACACAAGCTCTTAACATATCTTTAAGGGTCTGCATGGTACGTTTTGCTTGCCAGTCCGTTTGAGGATGAAAAATGGCGCTAAGTTTCACTTGAGTACCTAATGCTTTTTTAAAGACATCCCAAAAAAGAGGAGTGAATTGGGGACCCCTATCATAATTGGTGGACAAAAGAATCCCATGAAGACTCACAATCTCATTAATGTAGATTCTTGCATAATCTTATCTTCGTCGGCGGTATAAGTAGAGTGCCAGGAATATAGTGGGAAGATTGGTCACCTTCCAAATAACCCATATTGAATGAATCATTTTGCCTCTAGGTTTGCGGACCCCACAACTATTTACAGTTGTGTTCCCACTCTCCAAGTAGAAACATCCATTAATTTAGGTTCAACCCCCGGTGTAAGAATCTTGGCTTTAACTTGTTCTCAATTTAGACGCCTTGCCACAAACTCTGCTATGTCCCTTCTTAAATTATCCCACTAATAGACTTCCCTAAGGTCATGATAAATTTTTATTTCAACTGGATGAATAGAATAACGGGAACCAGGGGCTTTTTCTAGAATTCGATTCCTCAAATCCTCAACATTGAGCACACATAATCTCCCTTGGTACCTAAGAAAAACATCCCCCCCTTGGAAGTATTACTCATTGAGCTAACCAAGTATCGATTCCTTCAACTCCATCAATAGAGGATCAAGATGTTGCTTAGACTTCACCTCAACAACTACTGATGAGTCGGAGTTATGACAGACCATAAAACCACTAATGGGAGAATCTTCTAACCCACACCTAAACGAGCCAGCCTATGAATATTTTTCAGAAGTTCTTTCTTCATTTCTTCCACATAAGATACACTACCCATAGTCATACGAATCAAAGCATCCGCAACCATATTGGCTTTGTTGATGTGGTAAACGACACTCATATCGTAATTCTTCAAAAGTTCTAACCATTTTTTTTGTCAGAGATTAAACTGCTTTTGTGTGAACACATATTAAATAATTTTGTGGTCAGTAAATACATTAACATGCACACCATTTAAATGTCTCTGTAATTTCAAGGAAAACACTATAGCAGCTAACTCAAGGTCATGAGTCGAATAATTCTTCATATGAACTTTGAGTTTCTTAGAAGCATGATCCCTTCCCCTCTCGTTTGAAAATGAGGAATATGAAGCCCGGGAGGCTGCAGGTACTATGGATCCTCTGACCCCCAATCGGGTTGCTTTCCCAGGTCTCCCGGTGTTGCCTATCACCTCCATGTTGCATGAGGACACATACAAAGCCCACTCAAAAAGCATCGCAATACACTACAAAGCCTTCATTATCCTCTTGTAAGGTCAACACCGGAGTGGAGATAAGCTTGTTTTTCAACTCTTGAAAACCTTTTTCACAAGCTTCCAACAACTCAAACCTCACCTTCTTTAGGTTCAAAGCTATCAAAGGAGAAGAAATAGACAAAAATCCATCAACAAACTTTCTATAGTACCCGGCCTGACCCAAGAAACTCCTTATTTCTGTTTTAATCATAGGTCTAGGCCAATTTCTGACCGCATCCCTCTTATTCGGATCGACCCTTAAACCCTTACCAAAGATAAGATATCCAAGAAAATAAACTGGCCTCAACCAAAATTCACACTTACTAAATTTGGCATAAAGTTGATGTTCTTTGAGGACTTGCAAGTCCAACCTCAAGTGACTCTCATGTTCATGTTCATTCTTGGAGTATATCCATGTCACATCCCAAAACCACACCCCAGAAGTTTACGGTAAGTCTCGGATTACAACCAGCATACTTGACCTCTCCGAGGTCTTGTACATGCCCTTTCCATATCGTTCATCGCATATATCATAATAAAAATTAGTGCGGAAAAAAAAATTTTGACAACCATTTCCGAGTTCGTTAAAATCTCTTTCATATAAAATCTCGAAACAGTAAGTCTCAATAATCAAAAAACTAAACACAAAATACTTTTGGGTACAACAGACCATACACTATATTAATCTAGAAATCTTGAAATCTATTACAATACTTTGAAAGTAAACATAAAAACACTTAAGCACTCGAGTCAATTAAGGGCATACTTTCACTCACTTGAATGATTCGACGATCCAATTCTTTCTTCCCAAATGCTCCCTCACCGACAAAAAACTTTGAGATTATAAACGCATTAGATTAGTACACACCACTGGTAGCTAAGTAGCATATGCATGAAAAAATCATGAAAATGGACATTTATTATAAGTTTGCATCTTTTAATTTAAAAATCATATTATACTCATAAGAAAAACATTTAACACATTAGAAACCATAAGATAACATTTAATAAATTATTCATATTTTTTGACCAACTTTACAATAAGCTTAATTCACTGTAAGGTGAAGTTATTCACCCTTATAGCATATAATTCTCCCACTAAAAGCTATCTTAATACTCAATTAAGCAACACAAAGAGAGACCACCCATACAACCTCCCTAAGCATACCATACTCAAAATGACCCTCAAGACTAATTTAATAAGATACCCACTGAGAAGACATCAAACTCTTCACATGGATTTCCTTCTACCAAAGGTTATTCTAAGTCTCAATATGAGTAATTAGGAAGCAACCTCACATTCATCCCTTACAAACACACACTTAAGAGAGCCATAGACTATCTATGATAGATCGTTTCTCAATTCGCATAACAACATGCAAATATAGTACATTCCTCTTACCCAAGGCTAATCGCAAGACTTATTTAGTAAATTAAGAGATAACGTCCATATTTGACGTCTTCAGAGACTGACTAAATATCCTTAAAAACTACTAAGTTTAGATCCACATGTCAACATATTCATTCTTTAGTCTCTAACTAGAGTCATTCTAGACTCATCTAGGTCCGAATACAAAGTTGACTATCCTATGCCCCCTTCACAACACCTTAACTATAGACAACTCTTAACTCTCAGATAAGTACTTATTCTTTACACACTTTCCTACCTTAAGAGTCATTAATTTAGGAGATATTCAACACATACGGACATTCAAGTATGGTCTTGGACAAGATTCCTAGGAACTCCAACAAACACCTTCAAAGTCTATTGTGTGCAATTTTATAGATAGCGTCTCAAACACCAAACCTAACTTCATAGAACTCTCTAATGCTAATATATCTTTCATATGATGAATAATAGGCATAATTGACATAGACCATGATGAGCCAGACATGGAATCCGAAATCAACCTACTCCAAGAGGGTGTTCTAACAAGACACTTGTAGATCTAGATACAAATCCCATTCATGGTACATGTTTAAGAATATAAAGGCATGCTTTGTATAATAGTCTCATTTTTTAACAATAACTACTTCCCTTGCCATACTCACTTGGTGCTAGCCTTTATTTTCATAGTGTAATTCACATTAAATGTTTATATAAAGTTGTTCCATATCAAGTTCATAACCTAATCACATTTACCATACCAAAAGAAAGGTCCACTAGGGCTACCTCACAATGGCGACAAGAAGTTCATCATGAATTTCCTAAGGATTAATATGATGTCGTTCTAGCTAATCAACCTTAAGTCTATCATTCCTTTACTTGAAGGATACCATACGACATTCAACTTCAACATTCATAACCTTACCACTAGGTTCAAGGTTTCACACAAAGGACCCTCTTAGCTTCATTTAAGGTTTCATTTCATTCATACATACAAGAAAAAGTGGCTTTAACATCCTAAATCAATACATCTCATATTCACATTCATACATGCATCAAGTAAGAGACACAAGTCAATCAAGACAAGACACAACATATTAATTTTAACTCATGTTACATGTCATTCTAGAAGAACATAGAAATAACCCTTATCATCTTCAAGTCATCCTATAAACTACCCTATTATTATAAATATGACCAACATAGACTCATATATTCAAGTAGGAATAACATATATCAAACCTAAGATTAAAGACATAAAGGCATAATCATAATCTAACATGATCACCTAAATAACATCAATAGAAGAACACATATACTTTCACATTACTTATTATGTACGTAGATATTACCATAATTAACATAATCAAATACACAAATAATCACATTAATTAAAATAGTTCGTCGACAAGGCCATAATCATCATATTACTTAAAATAACGCTGACAAGGCTACATCAATTCCAAGTAAAGCACATACTATCGCCACCATAAGAGGACCATACCAATAAAAACATAGTGGAAGTCTAATTAACATCAAAAAAAGGTAAATAGGGAAGAGTACCACCACTCCACACTTAACACCACTATTTAATGCTAAACCATCCAATCCAATACCACAAGGCCCTTACCCATGGATATAACCAACAATTCAATATAAGTATAAAAATATTCATGAAACTAGATCAATTAACTACATCTTCATCAGTCTAATACAATCTAGATATATATTTAATACAATTATCAATCAATAGCCCATAGAATACTACACTAGAATTCATAAATATTAGATTAATATCAAATAACCCATAACTTGGTCAAAAACTAGGGTTCATCATATTCGTGGGTTCATAGGTTAATTGAGTTAGAATCACCAAATTAATAAAAATTCAATCATTATTCAATGCTTAAAAACCGTTAATTCAAGAACCCATAGATAGATCATGAAATCGGACAATTCATCTTTTTAAACTTTAGAAAACATATTTGAAAGCACGCTCCTCGACGAATAGAGTTTCAAGGATAAAAAACCATACCCAAATTAAGCTAATTCTTCAATTTATGAAGAATCTCCACTCAATTCTCCAATCCAATCCCTTCCATGAGTTTTGGCTCAAATGGAGTTCTAGAGAATTTCTAAGGGATTTGGGTTTTTATTTTTGAAGAATGAAATCTTCTAAGTGTTTTAGGCTTATAAACACATTTACAATACCCAAAATACTCGTAAGGAACCTCAAATAATCTTATTTTGATGTGGGGTGAATTTACAAGTTCACCCCTCAACTTAACAGTGAACTGCGCAGGGAGGCAATCCACCAACGGTTGCCAAACGACAACCCGTCCATTGACCAACGTACCTTCTTGTTGGTCCGTTGTTGGATACATAGGCTAGTATTTCTCTTCCTCTACCCCAATCCTAAGTGAAAAACAACTATAACCCACAAGCGAGGTGTTGACTGACCCACAGGGCGTCAATTGCCTCCATCGTTTGAGCTGTCTTAGAGTCTTGGGCACTCTTGGAGGATCCTTCCTCAAGGACCTTTGGATGGTCCTTGGGGATGTTCACCCGGAATTTTACAACCCAAACATGATCATATACAAGTTTCGGACCTCTCACATTAATTTCACCCAAAACGAACACATAAAACTTTACGAAATATGACTAAACACATAAGGTCATTTCAAGGAAAACCATTCGATCGTCATGGACGTTCTTGGATGTTTGACCTCCAAACTTCACAAAACTTGACACACATCCTATATTCACTATAATAACACATATAATGACATTATAAAATCATGAATCATACATAAACACATAAAACCACATTTGATGCACATCGGTGACGTAGTCGTCGAACGTCTAAGACGTCCCTTAAAGTTTGACTACGAATGCACCTAAACTCCTAGACAATGACTAAATACCACATTATAGACCATTTTAGGACCTTATACCATTATCACAACCATGTTAGTCTATATTTTACCTAATTCATTCTTGGGATCTTACATTCTCCCCCACTTGGACAACATTCATCCTCGAATGACACTTGTCACTCTCGGAACTTTTCCAAGAATAAAGATTATAATACAAGATCATTATGATACCATATAACGTCTCATACAATATAAATATCAATAAAACATCAATTTCACATAAACTAGAGGATTACAACACAACAAGAAACTAGAAAACAGTTTATAACTAATCATGTTACAAAACTCACACGCTTCATTCCAAATAGCAAAAACTCATTTTATATTCAATATCATACTCATACACATAATTTATAACAGCATTACAACAATTTTATGTCAAAGAATGAATTACTCAATATTTTAAAAATTTTAAAGTGAGCAGGCAGTACCTTATAGTGATTTAGGCATTTTTTCCAAAAAAGCAACTTTCAAGCAATTCATGGTAGAAACATGCTAATTTGCAAGGTAACATCATATAAACACACTTTTTCACATTATCATAACTTCATAAAATACACAATTCAAGGAATCAATAAGATTCAATTTCAACAAGACCCCTAAACATCATGCACATGCAACATACTTCAAGAACTTTCTATCAATCTACTAACCATACTCCCCCACTTAGAAGGAACTCATATCACTAAAAATAGAAATGCAAGGACTTACCCTCATCATCATCACAGTCCGACTTTTCTCCTCTAGTCCGGAGTGCATAGAAATGCCTCGTTGCTTGAACATCATCCTTTGAAATACTTGGAGCAACTTTCTTACCCTCTCTTCCTGTAGAAGCAATGGTAGGACCATATATCACCTTGTATCCTTCCTTACCACAACCAAAGAACTCTTGGTACTCCTTAGACACTCACCATAATGCCTCGTTCTACAAGTGACACAAGTAGGTTTTCCATTTTTCGAACCACCTCTTTTCTCCAATTTCACCTTAGTACTCCTAGGTTCTTCTTGAGTTTGAGCTCTCTTCTTAAACCTAGGTTGATCTTTGTCACTAGAACCACTCCTTTTCAAGTTTCTAAACGTCCTCTTTAAGTTTAGACTCTTCAACTGATCGGGCATGCACCATGAGTCTAGCTAGGGTCATATAATCATGTAGCATTCTGTACGACAATCCTCCCTCACTAGATTGGCGACACCCGTCACAAAACGAGTCATATCATCCCTTGGATTAGACACAAGTGATGGGGTATATCTAGGTAACATTGAGAACTTCAAAGAGTATTCCTCAATGCTCATATTGCCTTGCTTGAGATTGATGAACTCCTCTACCTTAATTTCCCTCCTCTCAAGGGGAAAGTACTTAGAAAGAAAAGCTTCCTTAAATTCTTCCCACTCAATAGGACCCGACTCCACTGGCATATTATCCTTCCATTGAGTGTACTAAACGTGAGCAACCTCCCTCAATTGATACGAAGCTAATTCTGCCTTCTCCCTAGATATAACTCCCATAACACTCAACACCTTGTACACTCCCTCTAGGAACTCTTGGGGATCCTCTCCCACCTTAGAGCAAAGAAATATAGGAGGATTCATCCTTAAAAAATCACTTAACCTAGACATCATAGTGCTCTCCACAACATTCACCCTATGCACCATACTCAAATTCACTTGAGTAGTCACGTATCGGGCTAAAGCAAGCAAAGCCTCTCTAATATCACTATTACTCAACTCCAAGGGAACCATCGGGACATCATTACCACCTTCCAAAATAGGGACTTGAACACCTTGATCACCTTGAGGAACTTGCTAAACTTGAGCAGGAATCTCCTCATGGACATACTTCTCCTGAACTCTCCTAGGCGATGTTCGTCCTCATATTCATCTTCCTAGAAACACAAGGAAAGCTATAAGAAAAGAGTACTTATAACTTTTACTCTACAACACGACATAGGAGTAGAAAAGAAGGGAAACTCTATCATCCTATAGCGTCTAGACCATAGATGTATTGCGACTCACACCGATGGTCAACACTTTACTAGACGTGACCTGATGAGTCTTTCTCATTACTAAAACTACTTTCATATCCTATGGTCTGATACCAAGATTTTCACATCCCGAAACCACACCCTAAAAGTTTAGGGTCAATCTCGGATTGCAACCATCATACTTGGCCTCTCGGAGTTCTTGTACAAGACCTTTCCATATCGTTCATCGCATATACATAATGAAAAGTAGTGCGGAATTAAAAATTTTCACAAAACATTTCATAGTCTTTGAAATCACCTTCATATAAAATTATAGGAAATACTAAGTATCAATCTCATCAAACATAATGCAGAATAAATACTTTTGTGACACTGCTCATACACGATAGGAATATAGAAATGCTTAGTGTATTACAATACTTTGAAATGTAAACATAAAAGAAATCTATATATGCCCTTGAGTCAATTAAGGACATACTTCAAATTCACTTGAATGATGGTACAATCTAAGTCATCCTTCTCAAATTCTCCTCGCATATCAACAACTATAGGGATAGATAAAAACATGCATTAGTACAACCACATGTACTAAGTATGACATAATGCATAAAAACCTCGAAAACAGACATTTGTTAGAATATGCATCTTTTCGTTCAAAAATCATATTATAAACATAAGAATAACATTTAACATGTTTGAAACACATAAGATAACATTTAAGAAATTATTCATAATTTTGACAAAAATTACAGTGAGCTTAACTCACAGTACAGTGAAATTATTCACTGTTACAGTGAAACCCCTTCACTTCATAATAAGAACCTTTTAGCATATAATTCTCCCACTAAAAGCTATCCTAAGACTCACTTAAGCAATACAAAGAGAGAACGCCTATACAACCTCCCTAATAATACCTAAATGACACTCAAGACTACTACTAAGACACCTACACACTGACAAGACATCAAGCATATACACATAACATTCCTCTACCAAATGATATTTTAAGTCTTACTTGAGTGAGTAGTGAAGTGACCTCCCAAACAATCCCTTAGACACACAGTTAAGAGATCCTATAGACTACCTACAATAGATTCATTCTCACCTGACATAACAACATATAGATAATATGATATTCTCCTACCCAAGGCTATCAAAAGACTTGTTTAAGTAATCATAAGATAATGTCCATGATTGACCTCTTCTAGACTACCTTAATATTCCATAAGACTACCTAAATTTAGATCATGTCTACATATTAAATCATTTTCCCTAACTAGCGTCACTCTTAAGACTCATCTAGGTAAGATACAAAGGGACTATTCCTATGCTCCCTCACACCTTGACTAGACAACCCATTGAACTCCTCTTAGAGTAATTTAGTTATTCATTTCAAATATCTCATTAACCTTATTGGTAATGCATTCATAGTTAAATTTAGGATACGATTCAAAACACATAAAGGACATTCAGTTAATGGTCTTGAACAAGACCTACGAACTCCAACTAACACCTTCAAAGAATATTATGCAATATCTAGATTGCTTCCCATACAACCACCAAAACTTCAAAGAACTTCTCTAATGCTAATAGGTATACCATATGATTAGAATAGGAATTAACCGACATAGATCAAGATAAAAAGACATGGAATCCGATTTTCTAACCTACTCCGACGAGGGTGTTCTACTTGCCAATGATAGAACTTAGAAACATCCCATGTTGGCACAAGATTAAGAAATATGAAAGGCATGCTTTGTAATATAGTCTCATTATTTAACAAGAACTACTTCCCTTACCATACTCACTCGGTGCTAGCCTTTGTTCTCATAGAGTAATTCACATTAAAGGTTCCTATAAAGGGGTTCCTTATCAAGTTCATAACCCATTCCCATTTACCTAACCAAAGAAAGGTGCACGAGGGCTACCTCAGAATGGCGGAAAAAAGCTCATCATGAATTTCTTAAGGTTTAATATTATGTCATTCTATACAATAAACCTTAAGTCTATCATTCCTTTACTTGAAGGATACCATTACGGCTTTCGACTTCAACATTCATAAGCTTACCACTAGGTTCAAGGTTTCACATAATGGACCATTTTAACTTCATTTAAGGTCTCATATCATTCGTACATATCATCCTAAGTTAAGAGATCTCATATTGACATTCATACATGCATCAAGTAAGGGACACAAGTCAATCAAGACAAGACACAACATATTTTACTTTAACTCATGTTACATGTCATTCTAGAATCACATAGAAATAACACTTATCATCTTTAAGTCATTTTATAAACTACCGATTATCAAAATATGACCATCATAGATTTGTAAGTCATGTAGACTAATCATACATCAACCTAAGACTAAGACATAAAGACATAATTCATAGTCTTTAGTCTAACAGTGATCACCTAACATCAACAATCAATAGAAGAACACCTATAATTCACATTACTTACATGTAGGTAGCTATGATCAACTTAATATAATCAACTACACAAATAATCAATTATTTAAATAGTTTGCGACAAGACCATAATCATCATATTACTTAAATAACGCCACAAGGCACATCAATTGTAAGAAAGCACATACACCGCCCACCACAAGTAAAATCAATACTAATCACACCAGAATTGAAGTCTCATTTCCAACCCAATTGGTTTTTTTTTGTATTTTAATAAAACAAAGGGGAAATAGGTACTCCACCATAACAGCTCAATTCATTGTTAAACAATCCACCCCCCCAATCAATACCACAAGCCCGACTCAGGACATAACCAAACAATATTGAATATAATTATAACAATATCGTCAAAAATAAGTAAATTCAATAGATATTAATCAATATAATACAACATAGATATCAATTTAATATAATTATTACATCAACCGATAGTCCCTAGAAAACTACACTACAATTCATAAACATTTGATCAATATCACTTAACCCATAACTTGGTGAAAAACTAGGGTTCATCAAATTCATGGTTTCATAGGTTAATTGAGTTAAAATCACCAAATTAATAAAAATTCAATCATATCAATGCTTAAAAAACCATTAATGCCAAAACCATAGAGTAGATCATGAAATTGACAATAATTTGTAAAAAAATAGAAAACATCGTTGAAAGTTGGGCCTCGTGATGAAATAGAGTTTAAGATAAAAACACATAACCTCAATTGATCTAAATTATCAACAAATGGTGAAGAATATTCCACTCAATTTTCTAATCGAAACCCTTCGTTGAGTTTTTGCTCCTATGGAGTTCTAGGGAATTTCTAAGGGATTTGGGTTTTGATTTTTAAAGAATGAAATCTTCAGAGTGTTTTAAACTTATAAACACATTTAAAATACACAAAAGACCCTTAAGTAACCTCCAATACTCTTATTATGACGTGGGGTGAATTTACAAGTTCACCCCTCAACTAAATAATGAACTGCGCAGGGAGGCAGTCCACCAACGGTTACCAAACGACGACTCGTTCCTTGACCAACGGACTGTCCTGTGGTCCGTGTTTGGGGAATGAGGCTAGTATTTGGATTCCTCTCCCCCATGACTAAGTGCCAAATGATGATACCCCAACAATGAGGCGTCAACTGACGCACTGGGCGTCAATTGCCTCTTTGGTTTGGGCTTTCTTAGACTAACTTGGGCACTCTTGAAGGGTCTTTCCTCAAGGACTCTTGGATGGTACTTGGGGTTTTTTACCCATACGTTTCAAACCAAAACATGACCTTATATTAGCTTAGGACCCATGCCATGAACTTCACCCAAAACGAACACGTAAAATTCGATGAAACATGCCTAAACACTCAAGGTCGTTTCAAGGCAAACCTTTCGAATGTCATGGATATTCTTGTATGTTTGACCTACAAAAATCATGAAACAGGAAACATTGACTATATACACTATAATAACTCATATTATTATCTTAAAACCTTATTAATCACACATAAACCACATAAAATCACATATGAGGCACACGTGATTTAGTCGTTCGAACGTCTTAGTCGGCCCTTGGGGGGGGGGGACGTTGGACACCAATGCAACCTTAAACTCTTAGACACTGCCTCATAGGCATTATAGACCAATTTAGGAATTAGACTATTATTACAGAACCATGTTAGTCTCTATTTTACCAAAGTCAATTTCGGGATCCTACAATCAAAATATCATCAATGAATACAATAAAAAATGAGTCGAGGTAATCTCGAAAAACTTTATTAATTAGGTCCATAAACTCCACCGAGGCATTTTTTTACCCAAAAGACATAACTAGGAATTTACAGTAAACATTTCTAGTTTGGAATGCTTTTTTAGGAACATCCTCACCTCTCACCCTAAGTTGGTGATATCCCGATCTTAAGTCAATCTTGGAAAAGTAGATAGTACATTGGAGTTGATCAAATATATCATCAATCGGAGGGAGAGGATACTTGTTCTTTATGGTGACTTTATTGAGTTTCTGATAATCAAAGCACATTCTATGGGACCCATCCTTCTTCTTCACAAACAAAACCAGAGCACCCCATGGAGAAATAATAGGTTGAATGAAACCCTTGTCAAGCAAATCATTGTGTTGGAGCTTCAACTCTTTCAATTCAGCCGGAGCCATCCAATTTTGATGAATTGAGATGGGATTCATGTCCGGTATCAAGTCAATGCAAAAGTCAATTTCACGTTCTAGAGGAAATCCTGGAAGGTCATTAGGAAAAACCTCTGGGAATTCCCTCACTACAAGGACCGACTTAATTGAAGGTGTTTCACATTGTAGATCTTTAACCCTCACTATATGGTATAGACAGCCCTTGGGTATCATCTTACAAGCCTTCAAGCAAGAAATGATTTGACCCCTTTGCATAGAATTTCTGCCATTCCACTCTAAAATGGCTTCATTTAGGAACTAGAACTTCACTACCGCCATTCTACAATCTATGAAAGCAAAACAAGAATGAAGCCAATCCATACCCAAGATGATATCAAAATCAAACATGTCAAATTCTACCAAATCAACAAGAGTAACTATATTGGGAAACATTACATGACATTCCCTATAGATTCTCTTTGAAACCACAGAGTCACCCATTGGGTACAAACTAAAAAGGGTTCAATCAAAATATTGGGAAGTACATCAAACTTTATAGCTGCCAAAGGTGTAACAAAATAAAGGGTAGCACCTAGATAAGAAAATAATAAGAATTAATAGAAAAGACTTGTAATATACTAGTCATAACATCAGGAGAGCTTTCTTGTTAACCCCTAGCCTTGAGTGCATAAAAGTAGTTCCTTTTTCGAGCTTCAAAGTTAGGACCGCTTGATTAAGCTTTTCTATTCCCCTTTTCCTTGAGAGTCTTGGAGACAAATGAAGGAACCTAGTTTGAAAACCCCTTCTTCAACATACGCTTGTCTTGAATGTCAAGCCTACCCTTGGAACAACCACTTTCAAAATACCTTTGCCTTTTTATCTTCTCTATTTTTCTTCCTTAGATGACTCTCCGCTTCTTGTTGTGTATTAACCATCAGTGTAGAGAGATTCATGTTTTCATGATGAATAGTTGCACGATATTCTTCTTCAAGATCTACGGACACGCCAGTTACATTATGGCTCATTTTTATCCCTATCATTGGAAAGCAAAGAGGAAGCATATTTGGTCAGCTTAATGAACATTAAGGAGTATTTCTTAACACTTATACCTCCTTGATGAAGGTTGATGAACTCCTTTGCCTTAGATTTCCTTTGCTTCCATTGGAAGAATCTGTCAAGAAAGGTCTTTTTTATGATCTTCCAAGTCATAGGAGAAACATCTAAAGCCCTAATATCCTTCCACTAATTTTACCATGTCTGAGGCATGACCTTCAATTAATAGGCAGCAAGTTCAGCCTTTTCTATAATACTCACCCCCATGGAAAACAAGATATTACATACCTCATCAAGGAAATAATGGGGGTTTTCATCAACTTTTGATCCAAGGAAAATATGAGGATTCATCCTTAAAATTCCTGAGAGGGCTAGCCATACTACTAGCATGTTGATTCTCTCAAGGAACAACCTCTCTATTCGCTTGTGTGGTAATTGCTTGAGATTGAGTGCAGATGGCTTGGACCATTTTGGACAGGGCTTCCTGCACCTCACCATCCATCATGCCGGAGGATTGACGGAACATGATCATTCGTAGCATCTTGCACTTGACGAGGAACTCGATTACCTTGGGGAGTTGCTTGTGCATTCGCAATCTTTTCTCCTACTCTTCTCGCGGCAGTCCTTCTTGTGTTCATCGCCTATAACCAAAAGAAAGGGATTAGATGCTAAAGCACGCATAGTGTCAAACTCTATAAGCACGATTAGGATTACCAAGAAAAGAGCATTTTCCTAATCATCATATATCATCTCATTCATAATTGTGTTGCGCTTCACAACCATGAAGAAAACACTGTATAATATGGTCTAGATATACAAAGACCCTAGGTTATTTAACCTCATGCTCTGATACCAAGTTCGTAACATTTGGAGATCACCCCCCTAGAGCTGACCCGCGTTGCCTTCTTCTAATAGGACTCACACAAGCCCTAAGTGTTCGTCATAACATGTCATCACTTAAAATGCAGAAAATTAAAAACTTTTAATACAATATGAAGTGTAGTTACACTTCAGGCTTAAAATATATTGAGGTATACATAGACCTCTCACATAGAAGCCTACTTAGGCTTCTCATATAACAGCGTGAATAAACAATACGTAGCGATAGTTTAAAAAATGTCTCACATTAAAACCATCTAAAGAGTACGAGTGGGACGTAGCCAATAAAATGTCAAAATGCCATATAGGCCTTAATGAAATAGAATCCAAAGAACATAAAATGGAATAAAGTGTATTGTTGAAACTACGGAAGTCTTCATAAGCTAGAATAATGAAAAGATAACATCGCCGAACATGAGGACCTACCAATACATGGATAAAGAGTTCCAAGATTCTTCAATCAACCTTCATAATCTTCAATGGTTGGACCCTACTTTTGTTGTAATATAATGTAAGAGGTTAGTACACCTCATATACTAAGTATGGGTATATGCACATAAAAAATTAATGACATGCATGAAAAAGGACCATTTCCTTAGAAAATATGCTAAATCAATGGAAAACCTTTAAAGAACATATAAGAGAACATATACAAAAAAAGGATCACAACAACATAAAGCGTGATCATAACCAAAGAGATATCACCATAAAGTAATATTAAGCTTTTATGTTCATTAGATCATTTAAAAATAGCATACAGAACACTTACCAATAATTCCATCCCAAGCTTACAGGTGCAATAATCATGTAAATCCCCATAGCCCCATATAATCATGTAAATAATATAGGAGACCATAAGTAATGATTTGCTTCATACAACTTATATCATAATTAGTTATCACCACAAATAGCAACATTGACTAATTCATGTTCGTTAAATTAATAAACATCATATAAGAGAAATGTAATATGTCATAAGCATTATACATTTCATATTCATATTACACGAGAACAATCGCCTAGAACTCCCCTCAGTGTTATCTTGTGCAGTGTCTAGGTAGAGTCCCATACCCCTACCTATACAAAGTAGACACCTTAAGTCATCCTAATTTCCATTTACTTTTCTTTCATTTTACATGAGGGAACAATCGCCTTAAAAGAATTAGACCCTTTGAGCTAAACATGGGATCGGGTGTCATGAAACCCACACTTAAAGAAGGTGGTCTACCAGCCAAAGTAGAACCAAAACATGAACATAGAATTCTAGGTGGATCCACTAGCTAGTATTCATATGGTGGCAATATAGTTCAAGAAATAGGAGATATATTAGAGACCCATAGTCCCATATTACATGGAAGCCTCTATCTCATGAGAGGCATTGTGAACCTACCTTCCAACTAGGGGAAAGGACACCTCTCATATCTAGTTCAACGATGCTAAGCTAAAGTCCCTTTTGTGAATAACCTTTAAGTCATCATTTATTAATAAATCATATCAAAGGTCATCAGAGAATGACTCCTAGTATAAACATGATCATAAGTTCTTTAGATTTAGATGAGAATTTCCTTTCATCACAACCTTCATTTATGAGATTAACATATCATAATCATAGTGTGTAATGCATACAAGATAAACATAGTCAACTTGCATTATCATATACTTACCATGATCCCACCTTTTACATGTTCCTAGACAAACATATATACATAGAAACATCATACATACTGCAATTTCATAGTAACATCATTTATTGGCTAACATCAACATAATAGATTGATCACGACTTTAGAAGACTTATCTATTGCTTCCAAGAACCTTTATCAAGAACTTACATTCAATATACATCAATCATAAAAAAACATAGTGAAATAATCAATAACATAACAAACACCAACCCTTCAAGTCATATACAACACTAATTCATAATTAAGGATAAGGGAAAGGGTCATTAAAGAGGTCATACAAGATATAGTTCTAATCCCGACGTTTACATGTGGCCAATTGACAGATATAACCGAAATCAAAACTATTATTTAGAGATGGAACATGATTCACACGAAAATAAAATTTTACAAACCAATTATTCAACATTACATACTCAATTAACAATAGAAAATCGTTATTTTTCATCACTAGTCATAAATCACGACCTAGGAAGAGAACCCATTTTTGTAGAGTAAAAACCCTAGAAGTTGAGTTCTTGAAAATCATATTTGAAAGGAACTCTTGAGAAAAGGAATACCAAGAGTGAAAAACCCATACCTTATTTACGAATATTCCACGAATTTTGAATAAAAATCCTGAAGTCTTCATATTCTTCCTTGAGCTTCTATTGTTCTTCAATGGAGTTTGAAAAGAGGAAGTTCTTCAGAGAGATGAGAGGGATTGGTTTAATCTGATTTGAAGTGCGTGAAAGTGGTTTAAAGTTGACATAAAATCATTCAAAACACTTCCCCTAAAATACCCAAAAGACTGCTCACATAAATGGGTCTTTTTGTGAAGATAAATTGACTAAAAAACAACGCGGACGAATCTGGAAGTTGAGGTGTATCGCGGTTTAAATTTTACATTTGTTTTGAAAATTCGAGTTGAGACAGAGATCCTCATTGAGGCTCCACGTCTCGAGTCAAATTATGGGCCTCCACATGATGGCTGCTTGTCGTGCATCAGCTCTAATTTGTGGCTGCATGCAGGCTGCTTTGGCAGCCTGCTCACCCATGTTTGGGTCCTCCTCAAGGACCCTTCGAGCTGTACATGGGGAGTTGTTATTGTACATTTGGACCCTTTTTGCTACATACTACCTTTTTCAAGTATTTTACAGGTTTTGGACTTCATTTGACACTCCCAAACCTTCACTAAACATAGGGACGTGTACTAGTTCAAATTAACTAATTTTCGGACGTCGAGGTCTTTGTTTATCATTTTGTATCTAAGATTTTCTAATTGAATTCATTCGATTAATATAGATCTGTAAACATCATTTTAATCATTTTTCAATAGTATAACCTCTAATGTAAGTCATGAAACTTCGGAGTGTTACATTTCTAGACTTGTGTCATTTGCTCATCTAGTCCATTACCAATATGTCCTTTAGTTCATTCACACACACACCACCCTATATTTAATATGTGTGCGTACATGACATAGTTATATAGTTAATGCCTACGTACCATGTGCTCCTTTACGTTAGTCTTCCTATTGGTTATACCCTATGTGACTTGTTTATCTGTGTACTATGCCATTCTATTCTTATTGACTTTAGCTTTGAAACATTTTGGAAAATTTTTCCTTGTATCATTATAGATCAAAAGTTTGACAAGAAAATGTTGTAATATATGTAAATTTTATGATAAATGTAGATAAATAACATAGAACAATGCCTTATCGGAATTCGACATACAAATATAGAGTTTACATTAACAACTATGCGTTCTTATAACACACCTTTCAAAAGCTTCATAAGATAAAAGTGAAGGGGAAGTAGATCCCCGATAGGTTAGATCTATGAAGTTTTTTGTCGTCTCTTACCATAATACTTAGTTTTTAGGTAACGCATACTATAGTAATGGACGACTTGGTGAAAATGTTGGTGTAACTTACGATCCTATGGTTGTGGCTTTAGCCGTTTAGGAGTTTAATGTCAACGGTGCTATAAGTTGTGGTTGTAGGTGATGGCTAGGGAACCAAGGCTACCTAAATCTATGCCTAGAGACTATGTCTTTCCTAGGCATACGGAGGGGGGTCTTCTATTGCTCCATGAGGTGGCCACAACGGGTGATGGTGCCATCCATAGTAGGTTAAATAGATGAAGGTCTAGAATGATTTTAATGCCAATGGCACGCATTCAACGAGCCACTTCACGACCCTGATCATGAGCCATGGGTCGTGGCAAGCGACCCTATAAAGAAAAAAATTGGGTTCTTCTCCTTAGCTTGGTAGGAAAGTTGTTGAAAGAGTTTAGGGAGCCATTGGTCACATATCCACAGAAGAGCCACACATGTGTCATTTTTGGCCTCGTTGTGACCTCTTGATCTGAGAATTTGATGGGGGCCGTTAAGAGTTTTACTTGTGTGTCAATTGATCCAAATTGGTCCATGAATTCTTTGAGTCTAGCATCAATACATCTTTGCCTTAAGCATCGACTTGTGGTCTTACCATCTTGGATCATTTCGGGAGCCTTGATCATGCCTTAGGCCTCTATTGATTTCTTGGTGCTAAATAAAAATTGTGAGGCTACTTGAACCTAGACACACTACAAATTTACATAGGTGTCCACCCATGGTCCTTAGAGAAGTGGTGGACTGAGCCACCGGCGGGCCATAGTCCGTCCCACTTCACAATACCGTTCCCAAACCAATATGGTGTCATGTGACTTGACGGGGTTATCACAGATGAAGTCCTTTTTTGGTAATTTCGTTTTTAAGCTTTTTATGATGTGGGGTGCGTTGTTAGTGCTATCTATCTATGTAATGTATAGTATCGATGCTCTCTCATCTCTCGCTCTTCAATCTTTCAACATCTGTCTTTCTCTTCTTCTCTCTTCTCTGTACACAATAGATATAATATAGATAGTGTTCTTAATAACTATTACACTATTTATTCAAAACCCCCAAATCAAAAAAACGCAAATTGTTTCTTTTTTTCTCTTACAATATCTTTCTCATCACCCCTTAAGAAAAAGGAGGGCGCATAGGGTTTGGGTCAGGTGTTTTCCTCATCAAATTTCGTTTGGGAATAGATGTAGGATGGTAACAAATGATCCTTCATCTAGGGTTAGGTTTCAAACCTAGATTCAATTTGAAAGTAATTATCAAAGTTTTTAAGCTCATAAAAATATAAGGTTTTACTAAATCTCATGGGTTCTTTTCTAAACGATTTAGAAGTGACTGGTTGTCAATGTCATATTTTAGTTATGAGTGTATTTTCATTGATATTTATGAGAAATAACCTATATAGACCCACTCATCTCTCAATTGCTATATCGTGCCTTTATAAAGTGGGTTTGTTAATTATGAAAGTTTATGATTGGAATATGTCTATTTTTCTTTGGGTTATTGAATGGAATCATAACATATGCCTTAACTATGGTAAACAGTTGGTGCATTGATTATTTCAGATGGCTGGACTTGAAGTCAAGTTATTACTAAAATATATGTTTAAGTTGAATGTTATTGAATATTGATCTACTTTAAGGGTGGAGGTTTAAACTTACTACACAAGTGAATGTGAATTCAATTAAGTTAAGGTGATCATGTCTTGAAGATATTTTGTGTTATAATTGATAGTCTATTTCCCGATTTGACACTCATGAACGATTATGATGAAATGTGAAGTGTTGTCTTCTATATATTGTATGTCTTGAATTGGCAGACCTAATGTTGGTAATCTTTCATGAATGAATGAATAATGAGGTATTCTATGTTATGACTTGAATCGGTAGACCTAATATTTGTAGACCTTCATGATAAGTGTAGGACCAATGTGATGTTAAACCTTAAAATTGTAGACTTAATGGGGTGACCCTTTCTTGTTTGAAATGATAAGCCTTGAAACGGTAGAGATAATGGGGTGGCGCTTTATAGGAAAGTCAATAAGCTATTCCAGTAGTGTACCATGGTTAGGTAGGCCTAATGTTGGTGTCCCACTCAAGTATGAGAATGTACTATAATGGGACTACTCTATGGGAATGTAGGCTAATCACCAGAAAGGAAAAGTAAGATTCGGGAATTTCCTCTCTCATAACGTCAGTGCAGGCTGATTTCAACGGAATTCTTTCAATATTTCAATTAACGCTATGTCCTCACATAGGTCCCACGATAGGGGGATCCACTTAAGAGAACTGCTGAGGTAACTTAGCACAATATATTCCACCGATCATAACGTATGGATTGTTATATGACACCAGAGATACGCGATGTGTCACGATCCAAAGCTTACACCTAGAAGGTAGGGTAAACATTCAGATCGCAACCGCATACTGCCTTCTTCCGGAGGTCTTTTTAGAAGCACAACCATATCATTCATCTCATATACATACAATCGAAAGAGTAATGCGCTTAATTACAATTTCAGAAAACATTTCATGTCTTTAAAAGCTCGTCATACAAAGTTATAAGTGGAAACATACTTAAGTGCTCTAATCGACACATCAACTTAATGCCGCGAATTCCTTTTGGGACACGGCCCAGTAACAATACTAATATACAATACTTAGTCGATTACAATATTTCAAAAATAAATGACATCTATGACCTGAGTCAAATGAATGGACATCATGACCCCTCCTTTGACGTAACTTGAATGATGCTACGATCAAGACTTGCTTCCCAAATGCTACCCATCCCCTACCACAATTTAATAGAAGATAAAAGTATGGGGTTTGTATACTCACCTATACTAAGTTGGCATAATGCAGAAAATCATAAAACGAACCATTCATGCATGGTGAAATGCATTTCAATCGTTTTCATTTAAACCAAGAACAAAATCATCAACAAATCAGACAGTGAATGCAACAGGAACTATATAACGCACCTCTGATCAAATACCTAAGAGAGAAAGACGTTTAATAGAGCAATGAAGAACATTTGGAGACATACTGAACAGTGAGGATATTCTTTGGCCATAGTGTGCATGTTCTTTAATCCCTTAGCTAACCGGTTTAACTATTTAGAGCATTATATTTTCAACACGAAAACCTTCTTAAGACACACTCTAAGATACACACAATAAATGAGAACCATATACAACAAGCTCCCTAAGCAATCGGGCCTAAATTCACGCGCTCAAGAACTACTTAAATAAGATACATACACCTTACAAGACACTAGTATCTAACGACATCACTAAGATACAGAATACTGACATTCTCATACAAAGGGTAGTAAAAAACATACTGGTAAGTATTCAAAAGATAACATCCAGGACATTGCTACCATCATGGTTTCAAACTAACATCCTAACTCACTCCTGAAGACATTATCGAAGTGTGCGCTTCAGTCCACTACAATCAACAACTTCCTTAACTAGGTGCTTCATTCTCAAGACGATCTAAGGAAGATATCGAAGTGACCATGCCTATAGGCCCTTCACTCTTACTAAAAAACTCTGAACTATTCAGCGCGGACGAGATTCCACTTGACAGCAATAGTCGCGTTTACTGACTTAGAGTATTTACGTTCCCACTAGTGTCAAGGTAGTGGTGATAGAGCCAGGCAGCACGGACAAGACACATATCCAGGTATGGGCGGGGCGAAAACCGGTAAGAATCTCCAACTGAAGACAGCTTCAAAGCCTAGGAGCATAGGGCGAGATAAAGCGTCTCATCCACGACCTAAACCAATAGAACTTCTCTAATGCTAATAGGGAGTCCATATTGATGAAATAGGAAATAACTGACATAGACCATGAAAGCAACCGAGGGAATCTAAAACAGTTCTAACGCCACAATAACGATGTTGTGGTGTGGCTATTGCCAATAGAGGACTTAAACACATCCCATGGAGACAACTGGGTTCGAGAATAGAAAGGGCATGAGTGTTTGTAACAGTCTAGTCTCCTTTTTCTTTTAACTAGAACCACTCCCCTTACCAGACTCAACTTGGGGCTATGCCTCTGTATCTAATAGACTAAACTATTACACTTAAGGTTCAGATAAAGGGGTTCAATATCAAGTTGCATAACCAAATCAACCAATTAACACTACACCCTAAACCAAAGAAAGATACCCCACTTAGGGTGTACACTCACATGGAAAAAAAAGGCTCACTCATAAACTTTTCGATAAGGATTAAAATATGAAGCGTTCAATACAATTACCCTTACGTCTATCTTCCTTCACTTGAAGGATTCCATTAATCGATTTCGACTTCACTTCATAAAATTACCACTAGGTTCAATTATTCAGATAAAGGAACCCTTAAATATACCCCCTCTCATTTAAGGTCTCATATAATTAATAAATTAAAGACTAATAGACTTTAAATCATAAGGTCAAGACACAGTAATCTTGCATATCACATGCATACAGGCTGATCAGGTAGTGTACACAAGTCCCCAAGCCACATGACACGACAGATCTTTCACTTTAACCATATACACATGTCATCCTAGTAACGGCAGATAGATTAGCAGTATCTTTTCCTAAGGCTCCAGATAACTATCAGAATGCCATCATAAGTATCTACGCTATCAATGAAGCATATGAGGCAAGTACAATCCCTAAACCATCACCCTAGAGCAACACACAAACTCTCAAAGGCAGAGTCTACAGGATGAACTACCGTATCAGACTATACAAAAAAACACATATAGCGTTTAAACAGTACACACTTGCACATGGATAGAGGATAGGGCAGTACGAACCGTGCAACACAAGTCGAAAGGACCAACGAGAGCCAACAGTACGGCAGGGGAGGTTGCCTGAAGATCATCCAGGAGTATCAGAGGACAGAACTGAAACGCCGGACAAGGGCCAGCAAGCAATGGCAATAAGCACATAGTGAAAACCAGGCTCACCAGAAGTGAAAACCATACCAAGCCAACAGACATGGTAGGGCAGACCATAAGCATAGAATAAAGGGGAAGGCCTCAGGGGCTAGATGACTCACCACGCGTCCGCAGCAATACCCATCAATCCAATGACAAGCACACCAAGTCAGAGAGGCAGAAGACCGGACCCCTGGCCCGAACCAACAATTTAAGAAAAAAAAAAAAATAATTATAACAATATTCATGAACAGGTAATGAAAAAATACATCAATAAATCTCAGGCAACCTATATAGCAATTTTACCTATTATTAGTAATCAATGCACTAGCACCTATAGAGAAAACTACATTAGAGGTTCTAACCTTCGTTCAATAGCAAGTACCCCGAACGGAAGCCAACGAGGGTAAGCCAGGGAAGAGGGGCAGAGGGGGGACGGGGAGGGAGGAAAGCAGCAAGACAACAACAAGGCAAACATCAGCCCGCGGGGGAACAGACCATGTGACTCTGAGAGAACCCAGAGAGAGGCAGGGAAAGTGCACACAAGGCAACGGTGTAACTGGGGAGAACAGAACTTCATTCGAGAGGTGGGTGGCAGACCGGAACAGGATAGGCTGGCAGGTGCAGAACAACCACATCCTGAAGGAGTGCGAGCATGCGTGTTGTTTGATGGGAAGACTGGCCACCCCCCAAGGCGCCAATCAATGGCCTTAGGGGAGGGGGGGCGCGAATGAAGTGTGGCGACGGGAATGGGCGCCAAGGGAACGTGGGATGTGGGAGTGGGGGGTGTGGACACGAATGAAAAGCTGAGCGCGGAGGGGGGATGTGAAAGGCTCGGCGGAGAAACAGGTAGGGGAAAAGTCTCATACTCCACCAAAAAGATCCGTATGAACCAACAATTAAAATACCCTATGGTGAAGTGAGGGAAGGTATCATGGCCACGGTGCCCTCATTTGGTGCAATTACAAACTGCAACACAGAGCAAGACCCCTCGACGGTTGGCAATCGACATCCGTTTGTCCACAAACGACATCCATTGCTTCCGTTTTTTTGTTTCAAATTCTCAAATTGGCCCCATTATCACCATGCACATCATCCTACTAACTCAAAGTTCATCGACGAGACCGTTCCATCTTACCAACGGGGCATCGACTAACGCAACTGCCTCGGCGACTTTGCCTCTCATGCTGGCACTGCCAAACTTTTGGAGTCCTCTTTCACGTGTAAGTCCGACAGCTCTGCGGCGATGGTCTTGGGGAATGATTTTGCCCATGTGTTTTTACGACCCGAGAACATGAGCATATCCCTTTTTCAGGAACACTCTCACATGAATTTCATTCAAAAACAGACACACTTAACACTCGACGAAGCAGTCTAACACAGAAGGTCGCTTTCTGAGGTCAAATAACCTTTCGATAGTTCAGTCACTGGCTGTTCGTGGACGTTAACGTCCATCGGTATGAGGGTGCTGACTTACTGTATTGTCCTAACCGTATTAAGTGGGGCTCCCCTTTGACTTCATTTCCAAATCACCTAAACTCGTAGATAACTGCCTCCAGACCACATTATAAACAATTTTTATAACTATTACCATCATAAAACCACGCATGTTAGTTTAGTTCAGACCTAATTATTTACATGTCTTACGTATCTTCTTCCACTTGGACAACATTCATCCTCGAATGACACTTGCCAGTCTCCAAAGATTTACAAGAAAAGAGATTCAATTACAGATCACAACCATACCATACAACATATAATTCAAGAAGAAAACATCAATTACACATAGTCAAGAGATTCACAACACAACAAGAATCTAGAAAACATTAACACATCATGTTATAAAACTCACATGCTTCACTCCAATTAGCAAAAACTCATTTTATATTCAATATTATACTCAAGTACATATGTTGTAACCAAATTACAACAATTTTAGACGAAAGAATTAAATAGTCAAATTTCCAAAATTTTAACAGTGAGCAGTCGAATGTTACACTTATTTTGGCAACCTTTTTCAAAAATGCAACTTTTAAGCATTCATTGATAGAACATGCTAATAAGAGGTACCTCATATATACACATGCCAACATAATCATGGCTTACAAAAAACACACAATGCATGGAGTGCTAAGGATAATGAATTCAATTTCAACAAAACGCCTAATCAGCCATGCACATGCAACATGCTTCTATGACTTACTATCCATCTATACTAACCATACGCCCCCCTTACAAGCAACGCATTAATAAAAGAATGAACTATTACTTTACCACTCATCATCATCATTCGCATACCATCGGGGCCTCCTCTAGTTCGTAGAGCAAAGAACGAGTCCTTTGCCTTGAACATCCTCTTTTAATAACTTTAAGAGAAACTTGCTTACCCTACAACCTCCCTCTCTTCACATACTAGAGCAATGCTTCGTGACCAATCTTCACGTTGTGTCCTTCTTTATTTTACCACAACCTAGCAAACCCATTACTGTCCTTTTGTAACCACTGTTGGGTACACTCACCAATATGCCTCTTTCCTACAAGTGACCACATGTAGTTTGACATTCTTTAGAACCACCTCCTCCTTTCCCTCGACATTTCACCTTAGCACATCACTAGGTTCTTCCGTAATTTTGAGGCTCTTTCTTTAAACCGAGTGATTTGATCTGTATATCACTATAACCACTTTTTTCGATGTTTTCTTAGTATAATTCCGACGTCAGTTTATTACTCCAATCTAAATTGGTTCGCATGAACACCATGACAGTCTTACACCTTAGGGCCATATCAGCATTATACCTCGTCTTACAACTATTTCTCGCTCACTACTCTCGGCGACCATCCCACCTAATGAAACTAATAATCACCCGTCATGACACATGAATGGTCGTGTGCGAAATTTAAGGAAACATGATGGTATGTTTCATGGTTCCAAACCAGAATATGATCGCGTCACCAACTTTACCACCTCGATCAACACAATGAACTTTTCAACGAAATTAGAAGTCACGGCGAAACCTAACCATCGTCCATAGAACCGGCTATAGGCGCATTATGAGACTTCACAAGAGATCCCGTTTCAATGCGAAACTTGCTTTTCGTATCAAAACTATGCTGGACGTTCTAGTGTGGATGTTTGCCATCACAAACTTCAATCACACGAATCCCGAACCCACTTCCCGATCTACTAACATACACGCAACGTAACTGAAATTGGAAGTTGCATATTGAATTACGTTGACATCACCTTTCTCCTAATATTCAAACCTATACCAATAACCACACGTCTTAGCAAACACTAAGTGTTTGATCTTAGTCGTCGAAACGTGTACATGTAGTGTCGTTCCCTTGGACATACGGTTATCGACTCCTAAAGACACACACCTAAACTATTGAAGTCAACCGCAGTCAATACCACTTGATAATAAACCTTTTTATGAACCTTATACCATCAGACAACAAGTTAGCGATCTAGTCTCAACAAATAAGTCATCTTGTGAGTGTGTCTTCTAGCTATGACCAGCTGTTTATTGGTCTAGTGTGTGCTTTAAACCAGGTTACTTACCCATCATCGAAGTGATTTGCTTAGGTTTAGGGAGATAAATAAAATCTAATGTGCTGTGTTGTACGATTGGACATCATCATTCATCATTGCACGATTTGGCCTAAAGTGGGTCATAGTAAATTCTCTAACCCTAAGATGGTCTATTGTACATCGTAGTGCCCTAAACGAGGTATATGGCGAGCAGAATGTTGACTCTTAATGCTTAACGTGAGATGCATTCTATACTTGGGTTATATTATAAGTTATTTTCCCTTGTCATGGCTTATGAAATGTTATGTCTATTATCTATTGATATTGTGTAAAGGTTAACAAGGAATGAATGGTAATTTCACTTTTGGTGATCTTAATGTTCCCTCTTCTAGAACTATCTACTATCCTAGAGAATTCTAAAGGCACTCTAGAGTCTTCAAAAGAATGATCTCAGGAATTATATAGTCTTCCGCCAACCTCTCCATAACTCTATATTCTTCCCACTTATTTTTATGCCAAATTTTACTTATAAAGTGGCGGGTCATGACACTCTCCCCCACCCAATGATGCAATGACTGTGTCTCGTTACTGCTGCGTAAACTATCAAGTCTCATCTTCTTGCATGTGTAACAAATAATTTATTGACTAGATAAATGCCTTTGTGAAACTCCCTTAGCCTTTTACATATCTCTTGTAGCTTGGTCTTATAATCTACATCAATCATACTAGGAAAGTGCCTCGATGGATTCTTTGGTTTCACCACATTGTTCTTTTGTAGAATCTTATTCATGCATGGTGTCAAGGACTTTAAAACACCATTGTATTCTTTCAAACTGGAAATGATGTCTATAAGCCTCTCGAGTTTCATGGTTGTTAGACGGACATATCCTTCTATCTTTTGTACCTTAATCAGGGGCACCATTTATTTTCATGCTCAAAAGAGTTATGAACGTCAAAACAACAATCTCAAAGATTAAAGAATCTAAGTGATGCAATCTGTATAATTATAGGTGGAAACCCAGGGGAAAATGTCTAGCGATAGGTACTCCAAATCGTACGAATGGGTGGCAACTTAAAAGGTGAAATTGTATAATCCAATCCAATTGGTATAAGGTGGTAGCTCAGGACAAAAAATCTAGCAAGTGCCAATCAAATTTGTGTATTTATGAGGGCAACATCCCAAGGGTCAAAATTGGTAGAATGAGTCCTCCTATTTACTACTGTTCAGCTGGTCATTTGTATCATGTCTTATAAATATTATAATGCAAAGAAGAGTAAAGATAAAAATGTAACATAAATGATTCCATAAGTATAAGAAAAAGTTGTCTTTAATCCTTATCTATTTGTATTTTGTTTCACTTGATCTCTCATTTTACATATGGTTGTATTATGCTTTACATATTCAATAAATTCTTCCGTACTAACGTACTTTATTGGAGGTGTTGCATTTGATGTTCCAATTAGATGTACTCAACTAGTAGATCTCCCTAACAGAAGCACGTGATACTTCACGGTTGTTTGAAAGCTCACTATGCATATTTTCATATTGCTATAGTCATGGATTATATAGTAGAGGCTTTGTCGACATTGTAAAACCATCATTTGTATTCATAGTTTCACTTATCATATGTATCAGATAAAGCTAGTCGGCATGTGTTGTATTTCAATTTTTTTATTTGTAAATCTATTAGCATAGTGTATTACTTTCTCATCATAGATTACTTATATAGAATTTGTTCATAAGGTAATTGTACACCTCACCAAGGGTTGTGGTGTGACAATGTTGTGTTGAGCCCAATTTTAGCTTGGAGAAGGTACCTCTTCTTGAAGTTCAGATATTTTGAATTTCATGCATATTAGGTGGATAGATATAGTTCCTATTCCTTTCTGTTGCATTTGATTTCGATGAGCATGGAATTGATATATCTTCCTTATTTATGTATATTGCATGAGTAAATGGTTGATAGAGTTAGATCACCTCTCTTATAATGTTTGTAGAATGTCCTATCTATTAGTTGATACTTCCTCCTCGGTTGTATGCATTGCATTGTTAGGTTGGGTTGTTAGTTGCACTCTTACTCTATTAGATCATGTTTAAGTCTCATTCAATGATTGATTGTTCCATGGGGAAGATATTGTAACACCATGTATCCGCAAAAGGGTAATGAACCAGATTTTGGGGAAATTGGAAGTGCCAACCTACAGTTCATACGTTGAGCCATTGATCGTAAGTAGTCTGTTGGTTGGCACCCACCCAATGTTCTAAAGGTCTAAGACCACAACTTGACCTCCGGACCATAGGTAAGACCATGTTAATAGGTCATGGTCAATCGTTCGAGGCCCAAAATAATATCTTATAACCATGATCTGCGGTCCTCCAGTATGGGCCATGGGTCAGACCACATTTTTAGGGGTAGTTGTATTTTTTTCTAATTAATTAGTTTCTATACTATCTTGTTTTTTATTTATTTAGGAACCCCCAAATACACCACATGTTATTTAATTCTTCAAAAATTCCCAAATGAATTCCCAAAACTCCTATCCAAATATTCTCTCTGTAGAACTTGAAGAATAGGAACAAAAAGAAGGAGATTCAAGATACGGTTCAAGAGCAACATTTAATACCTCAATTTCTTTGGGATTTGATAGTAAGGTATTATAGTTTTCATCCATGGATTCCTTCCATTCAAGGAGTTTCTAATTTCCTTTGTCTCAAAAGGTTGAGTTCCCCAATTGAGTTAGGGTTGTCATCAATTAGAAAAAGTTCTTTTTATTATTGATTTAATTAATTGGATATGATCTTCTAAGCATGAATTGATGAAGTCCTATGGTTTTATGATGTTTTCACCTATGAACCCATTTAATTCCATTGTATTTCGAGTTGTGAACTATATGTTGTGGGATTTAATCGTCAAGGAAGATTATTATTAAATTAAGCATGTAATGAATGAATTGCAAGAATTTATGATGAAACACATAGCTAACCATTGTTTTCCAAATTTTGATTATTAAAACACATAACCATATATTGCATTTTAGGCACAACTAAAATCACTTTATAGTAACCTCACTTTACAGTAAGCTCCTTTTCTGTTTAAGTAAGCTTATTTTACTTTAACTGCTTGAATTCCCAAGTAAACCTCTAGTTATGCTTGTTGCAATGTATATATAATGTCCCATTACACTATGTACACTCAAGCATCACCTTAAGGACACTAGGTAAACATGCATACAACCTTCATAAATCAATTCATACATTCATAGAACCATTTCACAAAATAAGATATATACTTCATATTTGAGCAAATATAAATTATGGAACACATAGAAGAATTCATTACAGGACCACATACAAGTCAAGACTTACCAATATCATCATAAGAGTCATTAGTCAATCAATAGGATATTCAGACTTTACTTCACTTAGACACCCTAAGACCTTCCTCATAATCTCAATCTAGGCATACTAGTGCAATGTAGATGTGAAGTCCTATAACCTCACACATACTAAGTAAACCTATTATCAGACTACAAGCCATTACATGTACTTCATACATCAATAGGACATGTTTAGATCTTCATCATATATTTAATTAGATCCACATTATGCATAAAGGGTAAGACCAGGCACATCATTGACTTCATTAGATTCATACCAGGCAAAATGAAATCACAACAGTAGAATACCAATGTCATGTAATTAAGGAACATAAACATAGTCATATATATTAAAACACCTTCCTAGACTGGCCCACAAACTACTTTTTTCAATGCTGAGGAGGTAAAGTCTCATAATAAATACCAACTAATACCCCTACCCACGTCATACACCCACCCCCTGCATACCGCGCCATGCAAGTCGACTACCGTGGCTCTCTGGCCCTCCTCCTGCCCCAGTGGCCGCTCCTCTTCCCCAGTAGCTCTCCCTTCCCTCTCGTAACAGTAGCGCTATACGACTACATGTTATATTTTCCCCGTATGCGTTTATCATTGTCCGAGCGGGGTGGTAGGTTCTAATAGGTCCTCTTGGTCCAGTTTGGTTTGTGTAGCTGGAGCGTGAGTTGGGTGGACGCAGTCAGAAGGGCGGCTGAGTGGGCTCCGAAGCCAGTGTGGGCGGTAGGGATTTAAATCCCTTGTTTGCCGAACGAGGAATAAATGTATGCACCAGGTATCGAGTAAGTGGAGTGGTATTTTTTCTGGTAAAAGTGGTGGGTACTGCCAGGTGTTGGGTTTTAGAGGTTGGGCGTGTAGTGAGGGTGGGACGTCGCGTTTCCGGAACACACCTGCTGTGTTGGGTTGTTGGGGTCCGTAGGGTTCTAATTGCGGCGGGGGGGCGCTTGGATTGTCGGGAACGTCGCGTTGGTCCTGGGCCATAATTGTCGCACGGCGATCTGCTAGTGGGCGCAGTTGTTGTCTCCAACGTTGTAATCCAGATGTGGTGAATCGGGTCGGACCGCCTTTCCTAGGTTCTTTCCTCACTATTGGGTGAATTGATTGGGTAGCTTATCGGTGGGGTAGGTGTCCGTTTAGGGATGATGGTTTCGTTTTCTGCGCCAGAGGAGCTGTGCGCTATGACCTTTGAAATAAACCTTGGGTGGGGGAAGCGAATTCTCGTGAGTGCGAGGTGAGTATTTGAAGGCCTTGTGGTGGGTATGGTAGTGCTCCTTGTCGGTTCGCCTATGTGTAAGGCCTAGGGGGCGCGTTTGAGAGTCAGGGGGTAGGGGGTAGCGAGGTGGATTGGTTGACGGCGGCGATTGATATTGTGGCCTACGCGGGCTCCGTTAAGGACGCGGCGCGATGTTGGGTGGGTTGTCGCACTTGCTCCTGAGGGCCTGTATAGTAGATGAAGTAGTTATGGGCCGTCTTGGGCACTACGGCGGGTGGATGTTGTTGAAGTTGGGTTCGCACTTAACCAAGGCACGAGTGTGGCGGTGCATAGTAACATGAGTGGTTATCCTGTCTGGTCGCTGGAAGAGTAGGACATTCACCTTGTTTGGTGTGGGGGGGGACCGTCTTCGGCGTGCATGCCGTTACCGTTTGCTCCTGATAAAACGAGTTAAAGAGTTTTTACCGGCTTTTTGTCCTTTGGTCCTTTCCGCCTGTGGAAAGTTATTGGGAGCTTGGACTTTACTCGTGCTGCTTGAGGCCGCGCGATTGCCTTAGTTCCTTACCTCTTTACTTATACTTACCTCATATATATGCTACTTACTTACCTGCTCACCTCTTCCGCCCCGTGTTCGGGCCGCCCTTCCTCCGCCTCTTTAATGGATGATAATCCCCCTGGTACTAGTTTTCTCCTAACCAGCTTACCCGGGTTTTTTTTCTTGAGTTTTCTCGCTCGACTTCGTCTTGGGGGGCAACGGTCTTCGCGTGTGACGCCCTATCGTGGCGGACTTTATCGGTCATGGGTTTCCCCATGCCGGCGTACTCGAAGGGATTTTAGATTGTTATTTCCCTTCAGTTGCAAATTCATGGGAAGCACTCGTACTGGCCTCTGCGGTTGGGGGTAGGGGTTGTGGGCTGTTTTCTGGGACTAGTATTTATGTTGTCCGGGCCAGGTGCTCCTCATGGTTCTGCTGGGTAGGAGGTGGTATACGCATCTTCAGTGAGGGTCGAAGAAATCGGGGGGAAGTCAGGAGAAAGCTTGAGTGAAGAAGGGAACAGGTGGGAGGACTGAGGGTGGCGTACTCGCAATTGGAAAAAGCTGGTGGGCAGGGGGGGGCGATCTGGACGAGCGGAGCTCTCT
This sequence comes from Solanum habrochaites, assembly GCA_027704765.1. NCBI lineage: Eukaryota > Viridiplantae > Streptophyta > Magnoliopsida > Solanales > Solanaceae > Solanum > Solanum habrochaites. Next base: position 52,712,720 of record JAKWJA010002489.1, on the reverse strand, counting down.
GCGGCTTAGTGGTGAGATTGATCGTGGGCTTGCTTGTGGGGGCATGTCCCTATCTGGTATAGTGTTTGCTGTGAGTTTCCCGGCGCACGTTGCTCCGACCTCCCAGAACGGATCCTCCCTTTCCCCTTTTCTGAATATTCCTTTTCTTCAGCGCCTGGTTTTCTGCCAACCCCCAATACCACCCTACTGGTAAATGCGTCGCGTTACGGGGGTGTCGGCGTTTTAATTTTGCATTTAACTTGGAGGGGGTTTCGGGGGTCAAGGAGGCGGGGGTGTTTTGGGCCTCGCTTTTGCGCTGAAGGGCCTGGGTTGGCTTTATGTCTTTTGCCTTTCTTTTACTTCCATTGATTGTCCAATCCGGCCCGTCGTTCTTGGGTACTTTAGGGGAAACTATATCATTAACCGACCTAAAGGTGGGAGCCAATCTGCTATCCTGAAATTTTGTTGTTGTAGGAACCTGACACCAAGGAAAGGTGCTCTACTACCTTTCAATATTAGAACATTAAAATTACGATAGCATATTAGGTGATATCACTTGCTAGGTCCTATGGGGAAAGCATATTTAAAAAAAACATTGAGGCATATATGGAAACCCTCTTTATGACAAATTGGGTATTGTAGTTATCCACCTCGTGGAGAATTATGTGGACTCGACCTGCCTACTTTGGATGGTAAACCTCCCTTCAAGTTCCTTGGTGCTGAGGCTAGTTCGCCTCTATTGCAAAGCCCGTGATACTATCACTTTATAAAAGTAGGATTTAGGAGAGTTAACCCCTCATATTATTAGCTCATAGGTTATAGAGGAGAAAGTCCCTTTATCAACCTATATCATATGGGGAAACATTTCACATGGACATAGCAGATTGAAGCACCATCTAAGTATACCATTAACACCCCTTTCAAGAGCCCCTTTGTTGACTAGATCATCATACATGCATAATGGACATGTTTGCATGTGTGTGTACACATATATGTGAGAAAATATTTCACATAAACACTGTTAGACCACACATGTTCATATTTCATGTCATTTATGCATAAGTGTATAGGTGTAATTATATGAACAATCCTTTCATGTAAAAACATTTAAAAACTATTCATATTCATCCTTCATCATATCATATACTTTACATCATAGAATAAAAGTCATATTCATAACATGGTCATGCATTCATATTCCTGTACATAGATCACAAACCTAGGAACTATCCTATCAAGGCACACATGTGGAATGCATAAACAAGGTCCATACCCTTGTACATACTAGTTCACCTATTAAATCGTCTTAGATAAGGGATACATAAAATATTTCATGGACATATTCTCTACATGCATAGTAGTAGACACAAGTACATATGAGAATACCCTTTCATTAGACACCACGAACCGATACTACTTGTAAGCTTGCATGAGGTATAAGTGTGTGTACATTGGTCAACATGATAACATAATTGCTATCAATAACATATTGAGGCAGCCACACTCTTAAGACCATAATTCACCTTCAATCAGAAACTACACAACATACAATAGCATAGGAGAAAAAACACTTTCACATTACATTCAAGACTCCTAACATTAGCTAATCACACGTTCATTTAGGGGTACATAGGTAGGGGGTTATTCACCATTATTAAATCATCAATGACATTACCTAATCTACTCTTAATGCTAACTTCTTTATTTAATTATAAAAGACATCATCAATACCTAGAACATGCTACTATATTGAGAAACAAGGCATATATACTTCACATAGTGCGATCATCAGAACAACACTCATATTTTAAAAAATTTCCCTCAAGGACACGCTCAACACATATAAAGATTGACAAGAAAGTAAAAACCGCCACCATAGGTGGACCATACCACACACTGCCATAGAAGGCCAATTCGTCTAGCATTTCTAGAGAAAAGTAGTGGAATGGAGCTAACTTACATATTCATCAACCTTTGATCATCATTGATCAATACTCATATTTCATCAACAATTCAAGTATAGGGCAGTTGCTAAAGTTATCATAGCATTGACGTAATCATGCTTTACTTACTATAGGATTGAAGATCAGATTATGTACATTACATTATAAATCTATTGAAGATTGAGAAACATAGATCAAAATTACCAAACTTCCAAACCTTGATCCACATTGACCAATTTCACATAATTCACCATCAATATACATAATAGGCAGTAGCTATAATCAAATCAACATGCTAGAATCATAATTCAATCAACATAGAATCAACAACATGTTTCCCATAATAGAGGTTAATTTGATAATTGGAAGGAACATTTTTTAATGATGAAATTGGATTGAAATTCACTTTCAAATTAGTACATAAACATAAATTCATCATAATCATGATTTTCATATCAATTTGAGAAATAAGCCAAGGCTAGATTGAAAGATATTAAGTTTAATCATGAACATCAATTGAAAACATTGGAAGGAACTCCTTAGAAGAAAGGTTGACTAAGGATGAAGGATCACCATAACTCATTGTAGGAGAAAACCATGAAAGCTTCATGAAGTACCCATGGAAATCCAAGATCGAAGCTTTTCTTGAGCTTCACCTCCAATGGAGGCTTCCCTTTTTCCCGCTGGTCGAACTTTCTACAAAAAAAAGCGATGCAGAGATGTTTCTTTTATGAGCGAAGAGTGAAACTTGAAGAATGATTTGGGACTGGGATTTTCATGTTGTTAACCAACTTAGTGTACATAAAATACCCCATAATAGCCATACATAGTAATTTAGGAAGGTGGAGTGAATTTCTCATTCACCCCTTCAACGAAACAGTTTGTGCATGCATTTTGCAGGTAATATCTATGGACAACAGTCCACGGACCGTTGGTGCAATGACAACCCGTTCTAAACTTATGGGGCTTAAGGCCCCAGGAATAAGAGTGGGATGACGCCCACCCCCATCAATGTGGCATAAGTTGACTTACGAGGTGTCGTTCTTGGCTCGTAGGTAGACATCGTCAAGGAATTGTCCAAGAAGCCTTTGGGTCCTCTTCGAGGGACTTTTGTGGGTCCACTAGAGAGCGTGCCCGAATGTTTCCAACGTAAATACACTCATTAATAATTTAGGGACCCTCCATATAAGTTTCAACCAAAACGAACATGTAAAACATGTCAAGACAGACCAAGACACACATGCATGTATCAAGGATAACTTTCTAATGTCATCAGATATTTTTGGAAGTTTGACCTCCAAATGACTTCAGATTAAGCATGCACACTGTAAAACACTTATTTAGCACATTTAAACGTTTTAAGACACATGTGAGGCTCTATGAACCCTATTTCATTTTAATTGTCCTTACAATATCCCACAATTGGGAAAATTCGACCTCGAATGACACTTGGAACACTTTGAACACAACAAGGATTTCAATGACCCATTGAGAAGGAACACAAACTTCAAACCATTTAGAAATCAATGTAACACAAGCAAGAAAAACCTTTATTCACACACCTTTTGATGCATTAAACACATAGACGATTAGGAGGAACATTCTTCTCCAAATCATAACATTGTATTTACATTTCATTTCATTACTAGTTCATAATGCAACAACCTTTAAGTCACACCTAGGCAAGTTCAACATCACTCAATAAGCAAATAAGCACTCATACTTCAATGCACATACACTTGAGCCAAGTAGATAAAGTAGGATCTTTATCATTTAGAAATAATGAGATGAACTCCAAACATAACCATGACATGTTTAGTTATGTTTATGGAGGAATGTCCTTCTCCTCAACACACTTACATGTCTCATGAGTTCATACACAAGCAATGCACAAAAGGTTATTTCATTTTAAATGAGGATTTCTCAACTTTTAACCAAAGCATGGTCATACTTCCTTCCCAGTGAAGTCAAAATGGTAAATCACACCACATACATTACAACAATACAAAGTCATTTCATATAGTTTCAATTCTTATCATAACATTAGCTTTTTCATTAAACTGGCATCATTTTATAAACAACGCAAATTCTTACAATTTAATAGGCCCACAAAACACAGCACAACCAGAATATTGGCTAACACCTTTTAACTCTATCAAGAATGAGCCTACGTTCATACTTCCCAAATCATAAAATTCCCATAATTTTCAAGAGACTGTTCCTTTTTCATTTAAGGAGACTCCATTTCTCATCAATGGCTCAAAACACCATACATTAAAAGTGACCCCAAAAATGTTCCTTACCTTATATCATGGAGTTAAATGCACGACTAACATATCAAGATGCAAAATCAACATGATAAAACATGAATTTTATAAAAAAAAATTCATGCAATTTAGAACCTTCAAAACATGCTTAACATAGTATCATTGAGACATACATATCATATAGAAAACATGCAACTCATATTTTTATGCAAGACTCCTATCATGAAAAAAGCTCTATGTCTAAATGAACTCTTATTTATGAAGAAGGCTTAATGTCAGATCAGATAAAATATAGAAATATCTACAACCTTACAACTCATATCATCATCACCCACTTAGGGTAAACTCGTTTAAGAGCTGTTTATCGAAAAACTTGATTTCGAAAGAGTTTCGTTTTTATTTTCTAATTTTAGGAGTCCGCCACTTAATAATTTTTTAAGAAAATCCAGAAAACTCGTTTCTTAAAATAATTTACAGAAAAAATTGTTTTTGGAAAAACATTTTTTATGGTTCGGGATTCTTATTAGCGTCTTAGTAATTGTTTTTCAAGGCACTACTGACACTCCGCTTACCACGTTTTCCAACGCTAAAATTATTTGACTATTTGTTTTTACTTACTTTTTGCGAATTTTAAAACTTCCTAAGATTTTTCATCTAGCAACCTTTAACAAATTATTGAATATTTAACTTTGGCAAAAAAAAAAAAAAATCGTTTTTAAGAGTTTTGCAAATATTTAACTTTGCAAACTCAGTTTTTAACAAATAAGGCTAAGACACCTTTATATTCAAACAAACTGTAGATTTGATATATTAATCATTTTTTTATTATTATGATTTTTTATTTTATTTATTTTTTTATTTATTTTTTTTAAACGTATTAGAATTTAACCATAATAAAAAACAAAAGATTTTACCTACCACGCTTTGAGATTTCCGTTAAGGTAAAAAACAAACCTTGTAAAACTTTAACTCTATCTAAGCAACTTTCAATTTAAACCTTTATCGTTTTAAAAATTCATTTTTTTAGTTTTTAAGTTTCGATAAAGTGAAAGGCGTTAGGTTGGTTTTGGAGTTTTTCAATCTAAGCTAACGGCATTCAAAATAAACGTAAACACGTAGCAAAGAGAGATAGAGGGAGAGGAGAGAGAGAGATTTGGGTCCCAAGTTTTCGGGTTCTGTTTCGCCTTCCTACCAAAGACTTTGGACACACCTGCTTTTGGGTTTTTTTTGACCCCTTTTCTTTTTCATACCTGGCCTCCGTCTAAACATACAAGAATAAAATATAACGGAAAGTAAAATGAACAAGGGCTTTATGCCCAGAATAAATACAACTTAATAAAATAAAAAAATCTTCTAATCTCCTTCCTCGAGCACCTTCGATCTTCATGAAGTTTCGAATTTCGCACGGCCCTGCGCCTTCATCCAACATATCTTTAACACCGATTTAAAGTATAAACTTTTCTGTATATCCATTTATACAGGCTGTAATATCCGCCTGTTTTTCAACTTTCGAGAGTTGAAAAATTCTTTTTCAGCAGCGTACTTTCTTCCATTCAACCCAGGTTTCGAATTAGGGCCCTCCTGTGCCCATTTTTGCCTGTATATCATGGTATACTGTGTATCTGGACGGTATAACGCTTCGTCACACTTGCACCTGTAGTCTCCAGCGATCACATTGCCAATTTTCGAACTGCATTCCCAATTTTGAAGCAATCCTAGGACTCGAAAAGATGTTTTGAGACCGTTTATGGCTCAAGAAGATTGGGTCAAGAGATTGGAATAATGTCCAATTTGGACTCAGTGATTTTCACATTCCAAATCAAACATATAAAAAATTAGCAATTAGGGCGAAAAACTAATAGAAAAGTGTCTTGAACAATACGTAATTCCACAGCTGAACTACTAACAAACATTTGGACCAAACAGAGATATAGTAAAATAACATGAAATCGAAACTTGGGAAAAACAAAAAAACTTTAAACCAATTTCAGAACTTCTAAACAAATAAACACTAAATGTGACATGGAGGCATGTTACATTACACTAAGGCATCGTCAAGACTTAAGGATGGAACCCACCCTGCCAGTAAAAATGAAAAGCCAAACCCCATATGTATTTAATCGAGTCCTACTCTCCGCCTTTTGGAGAATTTCCATTACAAAAGAAACATGCTAGGAGATAAAAGATTTTGAAACAGCGGATAACAACACAAAGGATAGCAAAAACACATCCATCGTTGGCAACCTAAGACAGCTTCACACAAACAAGAGTATGCATTTTCATTAAGCTGTTACAAGTCCAAAAGCAAGAAGAAGAAAAAAAAAATAAAAAAAAAGAAAAGCTATCTAGATGAACAACATGTAATCCTAAACTTAGAAATAAAGAAAAATACCAAACAGTACCTAGGGCCTCTTATTAGACGAATAACAGCAAATTTCTAATCAAATTTACGAATTTGAATTAACAAGTTCAAAACACAAGAGGTTCATAAAAGAAAACTGAACAAAATCGACAAAATATATATGTAAAGTCATAGCCAGCATAAACTCAAATGGATTCGATCAACAAGGTCATCAAATCCCATAGAAACTAGACAACTCATTCATTTCAGTCGATTTTTTCTCAGAAAAATCTGTCAAGATTAGCATAAACAAAATCTAAACTCAACTATCCTAAAGCTAGTGGAGGAGGAGGGAAAATTTCATTCAAATCAGCAAGCAATAACAATGCCTGACGACGACTCCATAGAACAGAACCAACTTAAGACTAATACGATAAGGTCTACACTATGATGAACTCGTAGCCAATATACGAGCGATGCCGACGAGTAAACACAACAGAAACGCAGTAACAGACGGGAGAAGAGTAAACATAGACAATCAAACACAATCTTGTGTATTTCAGCCAGCAAGCAAGGGTATAATACCCATTAACACAGCAACTCAAACCGCACACTCGAACTCCATAAAGAAATTTAAACTAGAAAGAGAAGGCTAAAAGGGTACCTTCTTTGGAGCAGCGACAGGGACGGGTGAGCAGGGAGCAACGACTTCACCGGAACGCTGCTATTCAAGAGCGATAGACGAAGAAACTCGAGTCATGGAACGCGACTATACCACTTCTTCCTCTTCTCTACCAGCCTTCCAACTCTTTTGATTATATATATATATTTTTTATTTTTTTATTTTTTTGAAAATCCCTCTATGATGCTCTTTTGTTAATCCTAAAAATTTCCCAAGAACTTTTGACTATTCTTCTACAGCATACAGAGAACGAAACAAATATTTTCCTCCAATTTCCTCCAACTTGCGTGATAAGCCTCTAACCCCGTTTCTGATGAAGAAAAGAAAAAGGGGTTCCTTACTCTTTCCACCCCCCCACTACACCCACCCCCCCCAACCCCCCACTCCAACCACCTCTCCTCCCCCCCCCCCACCACACAACACCCCCAACCACCCACCTCACCCGCACCCGTCCTGTCCCTCCCCCCCTCGCCACCCTTCTCCTAACCCCGCAGCCCCGACCCCCACCCACACACCACCCCCCCCCCTACATTCCTCTCGTACTGGTATCCACACCTCCACATTTACTTATTTTCAAGAATTTTGCCTTACCTCAGCCTGTTTCCCCCTTCTTCTCTCTTTTTCCGCCTTCACTGTTTTCTGGTTCCATCTCTTTTTCCCCTCCGCCTTCTCCCTTCTTACTCTTATTTATAGAGGAGAAGAATTGATCCCTTCTTGAATTCAAAAATTTTCAAATCTACTTTGGGTCAAACCCCACATGGACATTGCGTGCTGGCGAGGATGACATTGACGACTGGCGCGACCTGCTTGACAGGGTATGGGTCTCTGTCTTGCGTCTCTTTCAAGCAAAAATAAAGGGGGTAAATAGGGAGAAGAACGTGGGGGAGAGACGCGATGGGGGAGGTCGCGGAGGAGAGAGTGAGAGAGCGTGGGGAGAGACGCGATGGGGAGAGGTCGCGTCTATCTTCTGGGGATTTCGATCTGAGATCGCGTGATTTCTGGGGAATTTGCTGGGTTCCTGTTTCTGTTTGTTTTCTGAAACTGGCGTAAAGGGGGAAAGAGATGAGATGGGTTTGGGCTGGAGCGGGTAAGGGAGAAATGGGCTGGAGGTTTAGGTGGGCCGGACGGAGGGGGTAATTGGTGTGGGCTGAGTGTTATTTTTTTTTATTGGGTCGGGTTGAGGGATTGGGAAGAGAGAATGGGGTGGGCTGAAAATAAACAAAAGGGAAATGGGTTGTTGGGTTGGAAAAGGGGAAGAGAATAGAAAGATTGGGCCTAAGTGGGTAAAGGAATGGGTTTTAAGATAACATATAGATTATTACAGATATGTATTAGATGTACGGCTATTTTATTTCGCAAGATTTATAAAACTAAACTCAACTTTAAATAATTTGAAAAACTCCGAAGAAGTTCGCTAAAATGAATTTACCAACGGTGGGTCACAAATTGGGTTGTCAACAGAGGCAAAATAACTCAACATCATCATTCCTATAGGCCTAAAACCCAAAGGAAACACAGAACAACAAAGTTAGGTAATACTAATTAACCACATAATGTTTCAACTACATAATAAATACCAAGGGTCGTAAAACGTTAGGGAATAAAATAGAGGAGACTTAGAGATAAGGCCTCTTTCTTTTTCTTTAAACACTAGGGTAAAGTAACTTCTAAGTCACTTCAACCCCCATCATCACCCTACAAGGTAAGCTCACTACCTTTACTCTAGGACCAAGCCTATACAAAGGACTCAAATCCATACTAGGAAACTATGACGAATCACACATGTATAAAGGGAAACACTGAACCATTAAATATATACAAAGGCAACATGCATCCATAACATTTAACACATTCCTTTTAAAGCATTTCAAACTCAACCCATTACACATTATACTACCATCATGTATACTCATAAAGTAACTCATTATTCCAAAACCAAGCTCAATTAAACTATAACAACTGTTTTAAAAAGCTCTAAGCATACCATAACATAAATCATCACATAACATGTCATTTCACATAGATATCATATATTACCACAAAGGGCACCACATCAACACATGTCAAAGTTCACCTTCACACATACTCATCAAACCATAAACAAAGATAATCATCAAATTAACCTTTTCTCCCTCAAGCATAGAGATACCATCCCATCCAAGAAATCACATCTAAAAGACCACAGGACAAGAAAATATAATAGGGAGATCCTATAGAGTTAAGTTTTATGGTAGGACATGAGATTAGTGAAGAAGCAAAACTCTATCATCCTATAGCCTATTGCTCATTGATGTGTCGCGAATCACCACTGATGAATGAGACTCTACTAGACGTGGAAATATGAGACTTTGGACCCTGAAACCACTTTTATAAACCTCATACTCCTGTACCACAGTTGTCACGACCGAGGACTACCCTCTAGAAGTAACTTGGTGTACATGACCTACCTGAGATCTTATAAAAGCCCATAGTCATCATTCATCGTATTTTTAGAGGAAATTAGGTGGAAAATTTAAATCTTTGCACAGCACATCATATGCTAGAACATCACTTTCATTATATAGATAAAATATTCATAAACAATAGATAATGACTCAAGGTCTCTTTGAAATTTATGAATCAATATCATTAGAGTAAATTAGGGACACGGCCTTCAAGCATCCATAACCCACACATTGTGTAAAAAGGGGAACAAGAATGGTGTTAGAACAAGAATGCACTAAGTATGAAAACTATGCAACAACATCTATTAAAAAGGGATATTTTACTTTGAATCCATGCATCATGCATTTTTAGAAAACTTAATAAAATTTTATACCATAAGCATCATACAATTCCTATACTTATTTTAGGCATATTCAATAGTCATAATATCACATAAGCCATATATTACATTTAAGTCACAACTAGAATCAAATTACGGTAACTTCACTTTATAGTAAGCTCTTTTTCTCTTTACAGTAAACTCATTTTACTTTAACTCCTTGACTTTCCAAGTAAATCTCTAGTGATACTTGGTCCAATGTATAGATAATGTCCCATTACAGTATACACACTCAAGGATCACCTTATGTCCACTAGGTAAACATGCATACAACCTTCATTGATTAATATATACATTCAAAGAACTATTTTACAAAATAAGATATATACTTCCCATTTGACCTAACATACATTATGGAACACATAGAAAAAATAATTACAAGACCACATACAAGTCAAGATTTACCAATATAATCATAAGAGGAATTAGTTAATTAATATCATATTTAGACTTCACTTCACTTAGACACCCTAAGACCTTACTCATAATCTGTATCTAAGAATACAAGTGCTATGTACACGTGAAGTTCCATGACCTCACACATACTAATTAAACCTATAAAGAGACTACAAGCCAATAACATGCACTTCATACATCAACAAGAGAAGTATAGACCTTCATCATATATTCAATAACATCCACATAATGAATATAGGGTAAGACGACATCATATAGACTCATTAGGATTCATACCACGCATATCATCACAAAAAGTAGAGAATACTATAATGTCATGCATAAGAAGTATAAACATTATCATATACATTAGAACACCTTCCTAGAAATCCCTTCAAGAGATACTTGTGCAATGTGTAGATAAAGTCCCATACCCTCACCTACACTAAGATACTTCCCATAGATTATCCCTGTTAGGATTCTTACTTTACTTCCATTGTCCATTTTACATTGGGGAAACTATATCCTTAACAAACACTAAGACCATGGATCCTAAGCATGGAATATGGTGTTGTAGAACCTTACACCTAGGAAAGGTTCTCTACTTTGCCATAGTTGAAGATTAACATCATGCTAGAATATTAGATGATATATTTTGATAGATCCTATGGGTCAATAATAGTTTATGGAACTTGGATGAATATATGGAAACCCTCTTTATTCCAAATGGGTCATTGTAGTTATCTACCCGTGAGAATTATGGTGAACCTACCTTCCCACTTTGGGAAGGGACACACCTCAACTTCAAGTTCACTAGGTGCTAAGATAAGTTCCTTTTATTGAAAACCATTACTAATATTACTTTATAAGAGTAGGCTTTAGGGGAGTTAACCCCTCATATTCTTAGCTCATAGATTATAGATGAGACTCTCATCAACCTATATAATGTGAAAATATATTTCACATGGACATAGCATATTAAAGGACAATCTAGTTTAGGTAACCCTTTATAACACCTTTAAAAAGACCCTCTATTTACTAGATCCTCATACGTACATAATGTACATGTTTTCATGTGTGTGTACACATATATGTGAGTAAACCTTTCACATAAACACCTTTAGACCACACATGCTACATACTTCATTTTATTCATGCATAAGTGTATAGGTGTTGGAACTATATGAGCAATCCTTAATATAAACACATTAGACACCAATGCATAATTCATACATTATCATAGCATATAGTGACATCATAGCATACCAATTTATATTCATAACATGGCTCATGCATTCCATATTCATGGTACATAGATAATAAAATAGGAAACTATCCTATAAAGGCTCATGTGGAGATGCATAGAACAAGGTCCCATACCCTGTCCTACTAGTAACATATCAAAAATAATCTAGTTAAGGGAGTAAGTAAAACATACTCATGGACATTAACTCTACTATGAAAGAGTAGACACAAGAGAAATGATAATATCCGTTCATTAGACAACATGGAAGCTATACTACTTGTAGGCATGCATGGGGTGTAAGTGTGTGTACATTGGTCAACATGATCACATAATGTCTATCAGCAAAATACTGAGGCAGCTACCCCCATAAGACCATAATTCACCTTCAAGCATAGACCACACAACATACAATAGCATAGGAGGAAAGATACTTTCACATTACATTCAAGATTTCTAACCTTATCTAATCACACGATCATATAGGGGTACATAGGTAGGGGTCATTCACCATAATTACATCATCAATGAATTAATAATCCATCTTAACGCGAAGTCTTCATTAATTATAAAAAGAATCATCACTACCTAGAAAACATGCCTACTAGAGTTGAGGAAACAAAGGCCATATAAACTTCACATAGTGTGATCATCAGAAAAAACACTCATAGTTCAAAAACATTCTCTCAAGGACACGCTCAACACATATAAAGATTCACAAGAAAGTAAAAACCACCACCATAAGTGGACCATACCACACACTGCCATACAAGGCCAATTTGACTAGCATTTCTATAGAAAAGTAGTGGAAAAATGGAATTATATATTACCAATTCGTTAACCTTTGATCATAATTGATGCAATACTAATCTTTCATCAAAATTATAAAAGTATAGGGCACGAAGAGTAGATAAGTATCATTAGCTAGACGAAATATGCTTCACCGTACTATAGGATGAATATAGATTATGTACCATCTACATTTTTTTAATTATTGAAGATAGAGAAACATAGATCAACCTTACAAAACTTCCAAACCTATGAGTAAACATGGGATTCAATTTCCAACAGAATTTACCATCAATATATATAATAGGAAGTAGCTATAAGCAATTCAAAATTAGAATTCACTTAACATAGAATCAATATCACAATGACTATAACAAAGGCTAATTTGAGAATTGGAAGGAACATGGGTTCATCAAGAAATTGGATTGGAATTTACTTTAAAATAAGTACATAAATATCAATTAATCATAGGCATGCTTTTGAAATCAATTTGAGAAAGAACCCATGGCTAGATTGAAAGATAGTAAGTTTGATCATGAACTTTCATTGAAAACATTGGAAGGAACTCCATGGAATAAAGGATGAATAGGTTGAATGATCTACATACCTCATTGTAGAAGAAAACTACGAAATCTTCATGAAGAACCCATGCGAATCAAAGATCCAAGCTTTTAGGTTCATCTCCAATGGAGATTTTTATAGAGGCTTCTTTTGAGAGGGAAGAGCGAAATTTGAGGAATGATTTGGGAATGGGGTTTTCATGCTATTACCTTATTTAATTTACCAAAAATAGCCCATAGTAACTGTCAATAGTAATTTAGGAATGTGAGGTGTATTTCTCATTCACACCTTTAATGAAAAAGTGCATGCAAGCAGTTTGTAGAATGCATCGACGGACAATAGTCAACGGACCAGTGGTGCAACGATGGCCCGTATTGCACCTTCGTGGTTTGCGACTACACATGCACTTAGAGGGCTTAATCATCCATGCTAAGTGTGGGACGACAGCCCCTCCACATTGACGGGGCTTAGGTGCACCGACGAGGTGTCATTCTTGGATCGTAGGTAGACACTGCCAAAGCAGTGTCTAAGCATCCTTCGGGTCCTTCTTGATGGCCTTTTGAGTGGCCCTAGGGGATTCATGCCTGGAAGTTTCCAATGTAAATACACTCATTAACATGTTAGGACCCTCCACGTAAGTTTAAACCAAAATGAACATGTAAAATATGTCAATATAGACAAAGACACACATGCACGTCTCAAGGATAATTTTCAAACATCATCAAACATTCGTTGAAATTTGACCCCTAAATGACTTCAAATTTAGCATTCATATTATAAGACACTTAATTTAAATATTTTAAACCTTTTTATACACATGTGTGGCCCTAAGCACCCTAACTCGTTTTGAGTTTCCTTACATAACCTCTCGTTCAAAGATTCCAATTCAAAGGTTTTCAAAAAGTGAATTCATGATCAATTTCCTAATTTTCTATTCTATGCGTGGGTTCAATACCAATAAGTTGTCTAAGTCATGATATTGATATATTTATATTGCATCAATGTTTCAAGATGAGTTTAATGGATTTCTTTGAACAACCCATGTTTTGTCAAAATCTCCTAAATTTTCTTAAGAAGTGGGTTAAATGAATGTGATTGGATATTGTTAGAATTATTTTTATCCTATGTCGTATACTACTATTAATGCCTAATTTTTATTAATTGTTGGAGAATTGAGAAAGGGTGATCATGGCTTGGATGAATGGTAAGTTGACCTAAATTGTTACAATTCTTGTTGAATTGCTCTTTTGTGGTCTAGTCCACTTATGGTGGCGGTGTTTAGCTAATCTATATGAGTATGTAATTGTATTGTTGTTATGGCCTTGAACACATGAATGTGAAGTAATGTGATGCTATGATGTACATGTTTATTGATGTATTGTGAAAATATTCTTGTGATTCTTCAAGATAGCATGATTATTAAAGTATGATGTGATTGTAAAGTATGTTTGTGTATGCATTATGATGAATGTAGTATGATCACATTTAGAAGGCAATGTCATGAATTATGGTGGTTATGTGAAAAAATTTCTTATATATTTACATACAATGAATGAATGAATAAATGAAGCGAATGAAAATATAATGAATGTGAGTTTGTTGAAAGGTTTTCCCAATAGAACTCTAATGAATGAACAGGGGATGTTATGAGGGTGACACTCTTCTGTAGAGATATATAGTGTTCTAGTAACAACCCCAAATTACTAAGAGCTTGCCGATGATGAATGGGATAAGTAGGAGGGTCTTTTGTGAGTGGAGATGTCGTACTTAGTACACACCGAACCTATAGCTTAATGAATGAATTTACATGTCTAAAACTCCGTGCGGATGAATGCTTAACATTGAGAGGATTTGAAAAGGGTGGATACTCTTTGTGAGTAGGTTAGTAACATCCAAAATCAACCTCTTGAGATGGGTACTCCTCATGAGTTGAGAAGTAGTACTTAGAGGAAATTTCATGTAACACCCCGTATGTGTAATGACATGTACTAGAGCCTAAGTCGTAGCCTAATGTCCTAAGGAGGTCAAAATGTAAGGTTAAGGTCCTACACTAATCTTCATAACTCTAAAATAAGGTTTTAATACTAAAAATTCAAGGCACAACTACCCTAGATACCTCCCAAGGACCCATGACAGGACCCAACGAAGATTCCAAAATTAACGAGAGCCATTGACGCTCCGTCAATGGGAGTCGTTAGTCTATAATTGGTCTCATGCAACTTGGCCCCAAAAAATCAGTCTCAGTCCCAATTCACGAGTTACCAGTACGGTCCGTTAATGCATTCATACCCTGTCAAAGGGGACTTCTCAATGGGCACTGTCTTCACTACCTCCACATGGCTTAGGGAGGGTTAGTAGTTAATTAGTTAGTAGTTTAGTTAACACTTAATTATGACACCCATTAGTTAGTTAGGTAAATTATCAAAATGTTAAAACAAGTATTCCACCTCATAACTCCCAATCAAAAATCAAAATCCACTTTCCCTCTCTCAGAAGTTCTCTCTAACCCACCATTGAAGAACAAGTAAAAAGTCAAGCTAGGGAACTTAAGTCTCACTATATTCCACTTCAAACTTGTGGAATAACATCTAGAAAGGTATGGGGATGTTTATTCCTTTGTTATTTTCTCCATGAAGCCCTTCAAAACTTCTACTTTTGAAACAGATATTGTGACCCAATAAAATAGGGCTTGTATCCTAAATCATTTTCTATATGTTATGTGCCTTGTATTGTAAATATATTGGGATTAATTGATGATTTCTATTGTAAAAATCATCAAAGAACCCATGTGAAACCAATTACCTAATTTTACTAATGTTGTTGATGAATTGAGTAGATACGAACATGATGCACTGTGATTGTTGATTATCTAGTGATAGAATCTTATTTTCATCCTATTATGATATCTATGGGGAAATTGTTGTACTTTATTCTTTACCTTGAAAAGGGGTTAAATTCTAGGGGTTGTATATATGTTGGAGAATGTTGTATATGGATTTTGAATTTGCTTGCGAGGTACATGGCTTATAAAAAAATACAAGTAAGGTAGTATGGGGTGGTTTCCACTTTCTTGAACCTTACCTATTGTGTGACAAGAATTATGTATAATGAAGTTAGTCTCTTGTGTTGATTGAAAATATATTTCTCAATAAAACACTATAATTGATATTTTGAAAGTGCTACTCACATACGTATGTTGATTCTAGGATGAAAATTTATTCTCACCTAATGAATCTAAGAGTTTTATGTTGATTTTTATTGAATGAAGAGGGAATATTTCTTCACAAACTTAGATACAATTGAAAAGACTACTAGTAGTAAGTGGAGAAAATATACAAAGCACTGAGAGGATATGGCCAATGATCAAAAGACCTTACCATTAATGCCAGAGGTTGGGTCATCCTATAGATACTCATGAGATGGGGACTCCTCCATTAAAGAAGTGGGAAAGTCTCTAGGAGCAATCTCCGTATCCCTTAAATATGTGCACCCATAAGACTTAGCTAGTGGATCCACATAGTTGCTAGTATGTAGGTTCTATCTTGGCAAGTATAACACCATTTTTCGCTGTGGGTCTTTATAACATCGGATTTCATGTAATTTCTCATAGTCAATGTAGGTTATTATTGATATTCCCTAAATAATAAAGTATGGAAAGAATTATGAGCTAGTCTGCTAATATCCTAATAGGTTTACGATGTAGAAGTTGCGGTGTGGGACTTCACTTTGACATTGTATTAGTAGGATTATAAGGGTGTTGTAAAAGGTTCTTTGTAGTTATGAAATGATATGAGGACATGTATATTGAATGGTTAAGGATATCAATGAACATATCCTACATTCAAATGTGGTGCATGGTGCATGTGTTTTACTACGATTATGGAATATGATAGCATATAAAGGTAATGTGTGTAGCCAAGGTGGTTTCAAAGGGATTCTTGGTAAGATTGGTAATATTGGAATCTAACTTTAATTGCAACAGGTTACCTTAGGAATTTCTAAACTGAGAACTTTAAGGGGGGGGTTCGTAGTCTGGTGGGGAGGGGCGTCGTGCTGAGGTTTTTACAGAGCCGTTATCGGAAGGTTGTACGAGGGGGAGGCCTTCGATGCTGTTCGGGGGCGTCGCTATGTGTATGAGGGCGGGCGGGGCTTATAACGAGCGAGTGTGGGCGGACTATGTGTGTGGTGGGTTGGACCAGAGTGGGGAGTCAGTAGCTGAGTTGCGTTAGAGAGTTGGTCAGTTCTTGTTAGGTTTGTTTAGTTTTTGTAAATATCTAGTTTTTTAGAGGTGGACATTACGGGGGGTCGCCCTCTTACGTATTCAGTTGATTAATGGAATGGATTTAAAAAATAATAAAATACATACTTTAATCATATAAATGTCCCTTTTTCATGGGAATTGAAATTCTTTGCATTTCTCCATAGATAGTGCATTAATTGTACTAACCCCTTTCTCCTATTCTATTATGCGTATAGGTTCTAACAAATTGGTTGGCTTCTACATCCTTGAAGAAATCTGGGACTTCTTATGCCCAAGACTTGTGGTAGGTCCTCAACGATCCGAGGTCTAATGCATTTGATGCCAGTTTATGATTACTCTATTGATGTAATAGTCTAAATAAACTTTTCAATGTACTTTTGTTCTATAAGACCATTAGGTCCAAAGGTCTAAGGACTATATTTGAAGACTTTATGTTGTATTCGTCTTAGAATATGGTCTATGTGTGACGATGGAATTATATTCCTACTATTTTACTTTATGAAAATTAAGTTTGAAATTCTATTGTAAAAAGTTTTAAATTTTGCATTACTTTTAGTTCATTTAGGAGAGACGATTATGCTAAGGGCTTCTATAAGACCTTACCGAGGTCAACTATGACGGTAACATCTAAGTAATACTCTTCGTTCATTACAAACATGGAATCAGACTATAAGGTTATCGATATAATATTACGGTTGATGTTATGCACACCACGTCTACTATAGTTATATTCATAAATGTGAAGAGGGCCAGATTTATGAGTATAAGGCGATGAGTTGATTAGAAATCTTCATTTCTTATTTATTTATGATCGTTCTTGAAGTACTAAATCTATTTGGTCCTTTATTTTAATAATTTTCTGCTCTTATAGGCCATGAATACAAGAATCACAAGTTCTAGGAGGGCCGATAAGGAGAATGTGAATTAGGCGGTTCCCCGTCATGCTTTTCAAAACACTTAAGTACCTGTTGAAAATGGTGCTATGTCCAATATTCTTACATAGTTTGGCTCAAGTGTTCGCCACCCAAGTTGCTAGGGATTTTACGGTTCAAGTTAACCCCAATGCTAGCACAACCGCTTGAAGGACAAGGAATTTCACAAGGATGAATCTCCCTATTTTCTTTTGCTCAAAAGTGAGGAGGACCCGCAAGTGTTCATTGATGAGGTATTTGAACTACTAGATGTTATTGTTGTGTATACCCAAGAAAAGGTGGAACAAGCCGCTTATCAAGTCAAGTGTGTGTCTCAAGTAAGGTATGAACAATGGAAGGAGGAGAGACTTGTTAGAGAAGTCCTGGTTACTTGGCCGACATTCAAAACGGATTTCCTTGATAAATTTTCCCCTTTAGAAGTAAGGGAGGCAAAAAATCAAGAAATAATAAATTTTCATCGAAAGGGTATGAGTGTGAAGTAGTATAGCCTCAAGTTCACTAAACTATCTAAACATGATCCTACTATGGTGGCAGACTCTAGAGAAAAGATAAATAAACTTTTTATGGGGGTATGCGATACTGTGGTGAATGAATGTAGGTAGGCTCTGCTAATTCCAAGTATGAAAATTTCTCATTTAATGGTGAATGCCGAACAAATTGAGGAACAAAAGCTTAAACAAGTTTGTAGGGAGTTGAAAATGTCAAGGCCCGATGAGGAAAATTTCTCCAAGACTAGGTTTGAAGTACAAGACAAACCAAGGATAAAAAGGAGGTCATCTAATCCAAGTCCTCCAATTCTCAAAAATCAAATCAAGGGTGAAGGACTATCCCTAAGACTCAAGGAGGCAATAAGATTTTTCATTTTGCTGAAAGAACTAGTTGTTCCAAGTGTGGTTAAAAGCATGAAGGGAAGTTTCCGGCCAAAGGGAGATAAGGTACCCAATCTCCAATTAATGCTCAAAACTTTAATGCTTCCAAGAAGAATCACTTATATGCTCTCCAATCCTTAGGTGATCAAGAGATATCTCGAGATGTTGTTACCTGTATGTTGCAAGACTAGCTAGTGCTATTCAAAGATTAGACTTAAAGAATGAACCTACCTTAGGCAAGTGGGGATCCCTCATTTGGTAGGGGTTAATATCAGATTTCATGTTAAGCTTATATGGTCTTTGTATGTTAAAGATAGCCCCCACAAATGAGTGAATGAACTAGTTCTTCTTAAAGGTGTACTACATAGGGTAGGTGGTGGAATGAAATGTCATCTATGCATTTCACAAGTTGGCATTTGGAGGTAATCTTAGTGTCCTTGTGATGTAAATGAATGCATGGGTTTCAATATGATGTTAATAAAGTAAGTTGACCTTATGTCTAATATTAATGAAACAAGTTGGTCTTATGCCTAATGCTAAATGAAGGTTATGTTAACTTGTAATTGAAAGGAAGTGTCCTTATCCTTGGTAGTCTTTAGGACAATTAGGTGTGTATTAAAGAGGTTGTATGGATGGTCTCTTCATGTATTACCAAGGTGGGTCTTAGGATGAGTTTGTATAGAGAGTCTTAGTGGTTCATAGGTTACTTGATGATTATAACTATGTTATGTCTATATCTTATGACTGAATGTGGTTGATTTAAGGAGTAAGCATGTGAGTCCATCATAGGTGGCCTTAGAGTATTGCTTGAGTGTGGATTGTGGAATGGGACATTATCTACTCATTGCACTAAGTGATACTTGAGGGTTACTTGAGGTGAAGAGGTAAAGGAAAATATAATGGTGTATATTTAATGAAGTGCTACTCAATGTAAAAGAAGGTTTGTATGTGAGGTGATTGTTTTCTTTGTATCTTATATGACAATTTATGAGGATTTCACTAAATTTACATAATGCATCATTTTCAAATAAAATGTCCTCTTTAAAGCATATTTTTGAATGATTGTCATACTTAATCCTTAATTGTACTAACTCCATATTCTTCTCTATTTCTACAAGTATAGGTGGAAGGAAGTGATGATCATAGAGTTAAAGCTTGGGAAGTAGATTCTTCTCTTATGTCTCTTGGTACATCTTCATATGTTATAGGATGAGTATGTTTTTTCTAATTTTGTTTCATTAAAGACTTTGTATAAAAACTAGTATGTTCTTTCAATGTAAGGGTTATGACCCTATGATAATAATATGTGTCTAAGATTTCTTGTGATGATTAGATTTAGTTTCTTATCTTTAAAAAAGTGATTCCTACTTGATTTTATTGCGAAATCTTTTAATTCCTCACTAATTTTCATGCCTATGTGATGAATGAAATCAAAGTGACTTGTATAAGAGCTCTGATAGATCAAGTACACCGTGTGACGCCTAGGGTCTACTTTCAGGTTGTTACAAAGAACAAGTCCAAAGAATCTAGGAGTTTGAATTGAAGAAGGAGTTTTACATGAAGTTGAACTCTAAGAGATTTCAAGTCAATAAAGAGTTTGAAGTAAAAAATAAATCTATGACGAAATGTGCTTAAATAGAAGTGAAGTCATCCAGAATACTTGTGCTCTTACATAGGAAAAGAGAAATTGAGAAATTTAATTCTCAAGTGCTACAAGTGAATTGAAGAAACACATAAAAAAACCGATCGTTTTAAAGAGTTTATGTCTTAAGGGTTTTCGTTGTGAATGAGTATTGATGTAATCTTATTTCATTGAGTTATAGACTGAACTAGGAGTGTTGTCTTTAGGTTTTATTAAATGGAGGAGTTGGGAATGCATACCTTGGAGGGTTTGCGTAAAAGTTTAGAAATTAGAGTTACATCCTAGGATTAAAAGAGTTGTAATCTATATCCATAACTTGAAGTTGAGGTAGGTTGCAAATTTTGTAATTTATCTTCTGTGGAGGATAATAGGTTATAAGTGAAGTTAGGGTAAATCATGTAGTGGAACTAGTCGTGGTTTTTACTCCTTTTGCGTCGGGTGTTTCCACGTAAAAATATTGTATTTTTACTTACTATCCTTACTGCTTTATTGGAACACGTTAGACAATCTGTTTCACACTTAGGTGAAAAGTTAAAATTAGTAAATTACTAGGTCATGAGCCTATCAAATGGTATCGAAACATCTTTTTTCTTGTCAAAAGTTTAACCACTTCAGAATAGATCTAGATGAATTCAGCACCTCCACTTAGATATTGTGAAGGACAAGACATTAACAAGCCTCTATTATTCAATGGTCAATATTTATCATGGTGGAAATCAATGATGGAAACATTTATGTCTATTGGAGATTAAGATGTTGAAAAAGAAGAAGAAAACTCTGAGGTTAGTATAATTGATCTTAAATAAAAAATTCATTTATTTTCAAAATGAAAATTAATTGAATTGTTGAATGGGTTAATTGATGACTTTGATGAATTGACACGTGAGAGTGATTAGTTGTTTAAAGCCTTTTCAGACCAAAGATTTTAGTACATGGAACTCAAAGATGACAAAATAAACAAAAGATTTGTCTCAAGACACATGTTGAAAAGCGAAGAACGATGTCCGTCCCATTAGATGAAGCAATCTTGGACCCTTTGGCAGCTGCAGCGGCACCTCATGAACTTCTTACTGGGGCATTTATTCCATACTTCTTTTCTTACTGATGAATCTAGGGGATGCGCTGATTTGTGAATGAGGAATTAGCCTACTGACTCGTTTTTTTTTTCGAGCACAGGTTTGTCGGTAAAAAAATTAAATGGATTCAAGTAGAGTTTTCTCGAATGTATTAATAAGCTAGACCTATACTGCGAGTTGTTTTAACATTGAGAATGTTGGATATATTACACACTAGAAGAATTGCATATGGACAGCTATCTCTCGAGCACAGGTTTAGGTTCAGCCTCAATGGTATAATAAAATGGAGCACCTAACAATGCATCTTCACAGACGGTAGAAATGCTTCTAGATCTCATTGAATAAGGCAGAATTTCTAACAAAACGTTGCACCTCTTGCTTGTATAGGTACCAGTTACGGTGCCAATCTAGTATAGCACTGCTAACAGGACTGAGTCATCCAACCTAGATCTAAAATCTTAAATTTTAAGGATGACACTTACAGAAAAAGGAAAAGGGAAAATGAGTGAAACTGAAAAAAAAACCCGCAAAAGATTGAAAAATACAAAAATGATTACATTTTTGCAAAATAAAAAAGGAGGAAATTAAATATATAAATCTGTCAGACAAATGTAAATCGTGATAGGGCAAACACATGGAATTAGTCATCTAGAACTGTCAATCAATTCATTGAGAGAAATCATAATAGGAGTGCAGGCATTGGTTTTCATAATGACAAGGCTCTTGCAACTTACTTGTGTTATATTTATGGTCTAATTGGTCATCCAACTATTGAGTGTCCAGATGCTAATGATTTTAGAAAAAAATACGAAATTGTAAAATGAAAACAGATTTATACCTTTAGGATGAAACAGGTCCACGTTACCTCTTGCCTACATTGGCGAGAAAAATATTTGATTAACCTTTTTTATCATTAGAAAGGACTAAAGATTTTCTAGGTTCCTAATACTGACCCTTAAGCTATTTTACAGGTGAAGCTAAAAGTAAGAAAGTGACTTAATTCAGATGTTTCTTGCTTCAGAGATATTAATGAAGACAAACAAAAGTTCCTTCCGTTCACTTCACAAAAAGGGGGAATGTGTCATTTTCAAAAAATGGAGCTAATGTATGTGTAAGGGGGAAGAAAGTGAGATTACTTTCAAAAAAAAGGTGAGAATTAATGTGAAACTGTTGAGAGTGCATTGCGACACATTGTACCACACATTTCATTCGTTGAACAAATTAAGAGAATATTTATATGGGAAATAATAAATCTTGAAACTTACTTATCCACAAATGTATTTGGTTGCTGGATCATGTTGTTCTTTGCCAAACAACAATTTATGGATTGTAATAATAAGTAGAAGCATTATGAAAACAATAAACTTCTTAGAACCTCTGGGGATGATTAAGATTTGCACACCTCCCCAATAATTGTTTAGAGTAATTGTTTTCCTTTCTTTATGAGCAACATGTTATTCATTCAGTCTACACATTCAATGCGTACTCAGTTCCATATCCTTGACTTGTTGTAACCTAATTGTATTAGATTGGCCTAAAATGGTGAAAACAAGCAATGGATGATCAACAAAATTGTACTCTTATCAGTTCTGTTTAATAGTGTGATGGAGGTTTTAATATTGTATAAAGTGAAACAACTGAGCACTCATGTTCCATGTATAAATTGTTCTAATACACATTGAGATAATCGTTCAAGCACAAAAGTCTCATTCTTTCAAATTGTTCTCTCTCACTTTGTCTTCTTCGATTTTTTGAAAGTTTAAAGCAAATAGTTTCTCATATTATGTTCATGATAAAGAATCAACTCCTGAAAAACATCTTCTTTTTTCTTCTTTTCCACCTTGAAATCCCATCGAGAAATAAAAAGTGTCAATAAGATGCCATTATCTTGAGCTATAATGAAAAAAAAGATAGCATGATTCCCATTGTATCTTTTGAGGAATACTCAATTCTAATTCATCAATGGTCTTTCCAAAAAGGAAAAAAAAAAGTTATTGTATAAATGAACTATGCTGATGTACATGCTTCAATAGGAAAAAGTGACACTCCAATGAATAGGTTTATAAGGTTGTTGAACTAGAGATTGGCCATATTCCTTATCAAAAAATAAAATATGAGTTTAAGATATACAAATTATTCTTGATAAAGAAAAAGTTGAAGATGCTAAAATTAATATTTTTTTACACTATTATCTCCACTGTGTTGTTCTTCTCTTCACTTCTCAATGTTAGCATCTCTGGCTTTATGCCACTCATTTCCAGTATTTTCTTAATGTTCCATAGTTTTTGCATCATTTTTTATGACTTCGATCTTATATTAAACATAATCTAGTAGTTTAATTAAATGATTGTTGATTTCTTCAATGACTAATGTTCTTTCTCTCTATAGTACATTATTATGTTGCATGAAGTCGTTATCTTATTGTTTTTGTTATAGCCAGTGGCCATGAATAGTTTAACTAATCAATCTAGCTCGAATATCATAGGATTGACCTAGCTTTTCAATGATGCCAAAAGGGCAAAGATAAGGGTTGTGCAGTGTTTAAAACCCATTGACTATCTTATGTCATATTGGTATTTCATGCTTTACATGGTAGTATTTCATGCTTCAGTGTCTAAAGATTAAATTATTTTTAATGCTCAATTAAAAGAAGTTTTTCATTATCAAAAAGGGGGAATTTATTTGGATTTATGTAGTTTTGATGACTAACAAAGAAAGATGAAACCGTCAGTCCACATGGTCCAAAGTTTCAGTCTCACGAGTAGTTGAATTTTAGAAAGCTAATATAATGAATAAAGACAACAAGATGTATAAATTAAAGGAAATGGGACAATATTAATTTCTTGAGAAAACGCAGTCGAAATAAACTTCTGATTAGTTGAAGTATCAATGAGTTTAATTTGAAGGAGTACAAGAGGCAAGAAGTTTTAATTGACGAAGGTTTCAAACATTAAGTAGATATCTTCAAGTAATTACTGAATTGAAGTGTTAAAGTTGGCTACAATACAAAATAATCAATGAATATAATTTGAAGAAGAAGTCCAAAGAAGGTAGGAGTTTGAATTGAAGAAGGAGTCTTACTCTTAGTAGAACTCTATGTCAATAAAGTTCAAGTGAATAAAGAGTTTGAAATAAACTATAACTCTATGAAGAATTGTGCTTGTGCTTAAATACAAGTGAAGTCATCAAGAAAACTTGTGCACTTAAAAGGAAAAGAGTGATTAAGAAAATTACTTTGGCAAGTGATACCAGCGAACTAAAGGAACACATCGAAGAACCTGATGCTTTTACAAAGTTTATGTGCTAGGAGTTTCTTGTTTTTAATAGTTTTAATGTTATCTTAGTTCACTGAGCTTTAAACTGAACTAGGAGTGTTGTCTTCAGGTTGTGGTAAATCGAAGGGTTGGGAACGCATACCTCGTGGGCTTTGCGTTGAAGGTTAGGAATTAGAATTAGTTCCTAGGATTACAAGGGTTGTAATCTAAATCCATAAATTGAAGTTCAGGTAGGTTGGAAAGTTTGTAATCTATATTCTCTGGAGTCTTGTAGTTTATTAGTCAAGTTGGGGTAAATACTCTTCTTGAACAGGCCGTGGTTTTTAATCCTCTTGAGTCGGGTGTTTTCACATAAAATATTGTGTATTTACTTACAGTCCTTACTGTTTTGTTAGAACACTTTAGGCAACCTATTTCACCCTTAGGAGAAAAGCTAAAATCAGTAAATTACTAATTCGTACATACTATAATATACCTTAACTGTGTTCCCCCATAGATTGATTATAACATGACCGGGGAGCACCCCCTAGAAGTAACATGACATACTTGAACTATTGGAGGTCTTATACAAGTCTATAGTTATCATCCATCACAATGTCGTAGGTAAATTTTTAGTGAAAAATTGAAAACTTTCTTAGCACATCATAAGCTAGAACATCACTTCCATTATATACACAACATACCATAATACATATTTAAATACTCTAAGTCTCTTTTCCATCTTAGACTCAACATCATTATATTACATTAAGGACACGACCCTTATAATATATATCATAACTAAGAGATTACGAGACTCATTAAAACATTACATAGGAAAATCCTTGACCCTTAAGGATCCCTTTTGAATACTCGGAAGTCTAAAGCATAATCTCAGAGTAACTTGAGAAGTATAAGAGTTTAACATTGCTTATTTCAATTTATAATGTATTTGAGCTCATTTAGGATATGTTAGCACTCACAATGTCAGGAACGATACATGAACGTTCAGGTAAACTAGTTCGAGAGGGGATGCTATGGAGGCCTTAGCCATTAGACTAAGTTGTAGGGGGTCTAAAAATGATTTGTGAAATTTCGTGGTAAGGTTCAATAAAACGTTAGATAGAGTTAGTTTTAGTGAAATGTATGGGTACACCGAAAAAGACAAACCAAGCGGCTCTGAGGAGGACTATGCAAAAGTTGCCTAAAAGCTGTCAAAGCGACATTGTCACAAGGAAGGCGTCGACGAGGCGTTTTGTAGTGTCGTTGGTTCCAATCAATGAGGCATCTAAGGCCACCTCCAATAGAAACTTAATCAATTTTGTGGGAAGTCATTTTGGATCACTCTCTGACCAATACCGTAGATGTGCAGCACGAAAGGCACAATGCCCCTCAAAAAATTTTACGGGCCCATCAGTCGTGGTGTCTAGTGGTCATGTCTCTGTTTTTGGCTATGTTGTTTTAATTAATACATTTCATAGTTACAGTTTAATAGTCAAAGTCAATATAAGTTTAATGAAGGTTAAAGTAATTAATTAAGGACCCTATATAAAGGACCTAATCTAATAGACTAAAACCTAACTTTTCATATTCCCAAACACAAGGCTCCTACTTCTCCTCTTATTTCGCGCCCAAAGAATCCCCATTGAAAACCAAGCAAGGTTGGTTCTCTAGATGAAAAAATCATAAAATTTTCTCATAAAACTACATTAAATGAGGTACGGTAATATGGTATTCATTTAAACTTTGGATCTCTTTCCTTCAAAGGCTCCTCCCAAATTGATTTTCAAAAAGAGGAAATCCAAGTGGATGTACATCCAATCCAAAAGTGATCTTATGAAATGGATTTATTTATGATTTATTTTCATTATTATGAGTATATTATCATGTATTATGGTAAATTATACTAATTCTTGATGCATTGTCTTTATTTGTGGAAGATTGACCTTTCCCTGAACCCCAGGTTGTAATCTGATTGAATTGTATAGCTATTGACACAATTGGTTTGGTTGTTAGTGCGTGAAATTACCATCCTATGTTTTTATTATGTAATTATGATTAGAGTATTATAATATTTTATTCCAATATGCTAGTGCGGAGTATTTGACCTAGGTTGTAAGAGTAGATTATTATTTGATCTAAGTCATCAAAATGGAAGGCTATAAACTAGTGATGAATTGTTGTAATTACTTCTTAGCCTAACTCAACACCCCAAAATCTAGATCAAAGGGAGGAAGAGTGTTGTCCAAAACCTTAATAAGGGATTCATCCATTCATAAACACGATGTGGTGCTTTTCATTCTTTAACAACCACCTCAGCCTAGGCTTAGCATATGGTGCGTGGGCCAATTTTGAGTTCGGGGGCATCAAACATGGGTGCGACAGGCCCTGCTCTCATACCATGTGAAATTAGGTTTCTCAGCATAATCATACCCCAAAAGTATATCAAAGGGAGGAGGACTGTACAAGCCTTATTACGAGTCCAATAACCCCCACGCCTAACGCCAGTGCTTACCATGTGGGCTGTGTGGACAATTTTTATGTTGGGGGGAGGTCCCAACATCTAGTGAGGACCGCCCTGCTCTGATTCCATGTGAAATTAGGGCTGGCAGGACTATTCATAACCCAAAATCTAGATCAAAGGAGGAGGATTGTTACAAGCCTTATATGGCAGGTTACCCACTTTCATTAATTATGTTGTATATTGCTGTGTGAGGATATTCACCCATTTTTGGGTCGAATTGGGGGTTGATGTAATAAGACCTTTTGATGGCATGTAAGGCGATTCGTACAGTCTTATGATCTCTATTCTTTATTTCAATTATGGTTACTTGTGATTAAGTGATGATGTTCTATTGAAAGTATACCTTTAATTAAGCTTGATAGGGTGTATTGATGTTGATTTGAAGTTCTTGAAAAATGGATTATGAGGTATGGCTATGGGGAATGTAAATGTTGTAATGATGTGATAACTTACAATGTGTTTCTTAGTGGATTGTGAATATGTAAATCAGCTAGCTAACCTCACTGTTATGAAAGTCTTAATGATAGGAAAATGCCATGCAATATATTGATCGTATTAATGATGATGATTATACAGGGATTTAGGACCCTAGGACACATTACGCTCTTGATGATTTAAATTAAAGGACATTAAATACATTTCAAAAGGGACTCTAGCTTAGCACCGAGTGAACTATAGTGAGGATTGTTCCTTCCTTCATAGGGAACGTAGTATCACTAATGTAATCATAAGATTGGAGACTACAATGCATGTAGCATAAACAGGGTCCCAACTCTATCTCATAGTTCTTGAACTATGTTGCCCCCATAGGAATAATAGCTAGTGGATCCACCTTGATGTTATGTTCATCTTTTGGTACTACCCTGCCATGTAGTCCTCCTTTCTTCGGTGTACGGTTCCATGACATCGGATAACCAAATTAGCTCATGTGGTCTATGTCGGTTAAGGCAATATGTTCCCAAAAGGGAAAATGAACTGAAGGAATGAAATGTATTTAGGATGACTTAAGGGGTTTAGCTTAGACTAGGTAGGGGCATTAGACTCCACCTAAACATTGCACTAGTTAGCACGTATTATTAGGAGGATTGTTCTCATAATTTAAAAACTTATAATTTAAACATCGATATGTATGATGAGGATATTGCACATTGATGATACTATACCCGAGTGATTGGTATAACTATGAACATGTTGTTTGATCCCCATTGCTAAGGTGTGATGTATGTACTCTTATGATATGCTATATGAAGTTGGTATTTGTTATGCTTAGTGTTTGGTGTACTTGATGAGTATGTTTATGGGGGCTTTACATAGTTGTATGATTCCATAAGTCATCCTAGACGTTAGAGCATCGTTGATTTGCCCACTGGGGGGGGGCAAATAGAGTTGAGAAAGTCTACTAAAGATAGTCGTCTCATAATTGCATAATAAACAATTTTAAAAATGAGTTAAGAATTAGAACTTTCTTCTTACACGAAGAACCTTTCGATATAAATACACAAGAGGAAGACTTCCATTAAAACATTCAAACCTGTCTACATCTCATTGGACATCTAAAACTTTGGAGTAAACAATATTGGGGACTAAGCCCCATACAAGACATAAAATAAGACTAAGAACAAATACTTGGACTAAGCCCATACATGGACATTAAATAATGACTTCCTTTAACATAAACGAACAGGATGGATATTGTCCTCGAACGTGAAGGGGCTCACCAATACGTCATCTTCAAACCCTTATAAAACCTATACATCCTACATGGAATGTCAAACTTCCATCCTACAGTTTAGTCAAAAAAGGGAAAACAAAAGAAGGTGTTAGCACACTAGATGCATTAAGTTATGGAAGCAATGCAAAAACCATGCAAAGGGACCATTTTTAGTAAATAACATGTTTTTTCATACATTTTGATAAAAAAATCATACTAAGCAAAGAAGAACATTAAAAAAGCTCCCCTACCCCCCTCTCTCTTACACTCCCTTTCTCCACACCTTTGACTTCTCTGAAGCAATTCAAGTCTCCTCTTATGAGCATACGATAATACATACTCCGTCTAGATCACAACCCCTCCCCCATGAGAAATCATTTAAAAATTTTAAAATTTAAGGAACACTTTACAAGTAAGCTAATTCACTGATACAATGAAGGTTCTTTAACTTTAAAATGACACTTTCTAGCACTTGCAATGTTCTCACTTAAAAGCATATCATAAGCCTCACTTAGCTAAGACAAGAGATTTACCTCATACACCCTCTCTAGGTACACCAAATGATCCGTTAACACCACCCGTAAACCCCCTTGAAACCCGACACCACCCAACTTCCAATACACCAAAACATATGCATATGATATCTCTACAAAATATAAATTCTAGGTTCACTACGAGTTACAGTGAAGAGATCCGCCCATCTAATCACTATCACACACACGTCAAGAGATCGTTAGATCCTTAGGTATGATCATTCCAATTAAAACACTAGCATTTATAAAATATGAATTTTCCTTAAACAAAGGTTAACAAAAGAACAAACTCAAGTAAAGTCATGAGAGAGAATGTCCATACAGCTTATTCAGATTACCTAAGTAATCCTTAAGCATACCTAGTTTGGATGATGTTACGCATCAACCAACCCTCCAACTAAGTCATTCTAAAGACTTATCTAGGTAAGGTAGGAGTGATCATTCCTATGCCCGCTCTTCACCCTTAAACGAGACAAACCCTTAATTACTATAGATAGGTATTTATATAATTAACATACTTTCTTAACTTAAATCATTGCATTCATTAGTTCATTTAAGATACAATCATAACATAAGTACATTCAAGTAATGGTCTTGGAGAAGATGTAGGGACTGTCACCAACATCTTCAAAGACTATTGTGCGATGTCTAGATAGCATCCCATACCACCACCTAAACTTCATAGAACTTCTCCAATACTAGAAGGTATCCCACATGATGAGAATATGCAATAACCTACATAGACCATGGTAGCAAAGCATGGAATCCGGAGTTGTAACCTACTCTGATGGAGGGTGTTCTACTTGCAAGGAGTAGAAACTTGGCAATCCATGATAGAACATGGTTAAGGATATTAAGTTTATTTGTACTCTATCTCCTTCTCCCCTAGAGCTACTTCCCAAGCAATATCACTCGGTTCTAGTGTTTGTCTCATTCAGTAATTTAATTAAAGGATCATACGAAAGATTGCCATATCTAGTTCATAACCCAATCACACTTCACACTACCAAATGAGGTTCCCCTGCGACTGACGTACCATGTTTACGAGATAGCCTAAGACTTTCATAAGATTGATATGATTTTGTTTCCAGCCAACAAAAACTTAAGTCCATCTTCATACATGAGGCGATACCATTACCACTTTCGTCTTCAAGTGTAATATCCATACAACTATATGCTAAGGTTTCACATAAAATTCCTTCTTAGAACCATTCAAAGTCTCATTGTTAATCATTTATTCAAGACTAAGAGGCCTTAGCATCCCAAGTCAACACATCTCATATAGACATTCGTACATGTATCAAGTAAGGGACACAAGTCTACCACACAAGACACTACTTTCACATAACACATGTAAGAAGTCATCATGGAGTACCTTAGTCATACATACACATTTAAGAGAATATCATGTTAAAATTAAAACATCCATATAAAACTTCATCATGTATCATCATAGAAGAGGAATCATAACATAATCACTCACACATGATCATATAAGCACTCTAAGGCACCTTACTGTTAGCCTTCACAAATAGCACATATTATCGATCATGGTTCAAACCACATGTTCATACAATCCATAACTTCTTAGAGATTATTACAGTACTTCACATCAACAACTTCACATTATACCTTCATATAAGTCCTAACATGGTACTAATACAATTTATAAAGTAATGTCGACCAGGCCACATTTTTTGCAAAGGTAACACACAAATGCCGCCACCATAAGTGAACCATATCCATCATCATTGGTAAAAAGTATATGCATAATATTAAGAGAGTTAAGGCAGCATACCACCTATCCAATCTCATAACTTCTATCCATAGCTAAATCAATTAACAGAATACTCAAAGGCCCTTACCCATGGCCATGAACATTAATTCAATTCAATAACCTTAATATACAATGGATTTAAGAATATTCAATACACAATTGATTAAATTTCGATAGACTATAAACCATACAATCATAATCTATACATAAATCAGGGGCCCATAGCAATCTATACATCAATTCATTAATATCAAAGCATGATCACATCACCCTTAGCATAGCCAATTTGAAAAAAAATTGAGAAGGTCAACGTTTCATGGATAATTTCATTGGAAAACATCAATAATATCATATTTTAATGCTTTAAAATGTTTCATGCAATAACCCACGACCTTTCAGTACAAAATGGACTTCTCCATCTTTTTGAAATATTTGAAACTCATCTTTAAATTTGACTGTTAGGTGATAGAAAGCCTTAGATAAAGAACTGTAATACCTTATTAGAAGAACCCAATGATAATTGAAGAAGATTCTCCATTGAAGATCCAACTTTACCTTGAGCTCTCATGGAGATTTTTGGAGAAAGTTTGGGAGGGAATGAGTTTTGATTAGGTGCTAGGGTCTAAATGAGAATTTAATGGCTTACATAATCTTAAAATACCCATAAACACCTAAAATAATTGTCGTCCTATTTTATAAGACTTGGGGTGAATTTCCCGAAAACTGCAAAGTCTTAACATAAAACTCTTTTAAAAAGTTAATAAAATTTTTCATGAATCAACTTAAACGGTATAGTAGTCAGCTTTCATATGATGTAAATTGTATGTGTCAAAATATATTAGAATTAATAAATGTCACACTTAAATCATCCAGACTATAACGAATTTGACATTTCATATTTACATGAACTAATTTTATTATCTCCACAAGTCTTTTACATTTTCCCACTACAAAAAATGGATAAATAATCCATAGTTAAATCTCACAATTTAGTCCCAACTCCAAATATTTAAGCACAATTAATGTGAATAACTTATTGTGTTATTTGTTGAGATCAAATTAAAGACCATGCCCCGTCGATAGGTTGTGTATGCAACTCCTAAAATTGTAGGCTACATGGCTTCATCGACTACACTGATCAACGGGCCGTCGTCTGATCGACTGGTCGTCATTTGGGGCAGTCGATTTCCACTGCAAAACAGTGTTGCTCAAAGATGGGGTCCTCCTTCTAGGGCCACTTATGGGTCCTAAGTGGAGTCGTACCCAGCTGTTAAACCTCTAAACATGCAAGTCTAGGTATTAGGGATATCTCCAAACAAGTTCAACATCAAACAAGCCTGTCAACATGCTAAAACACATCCAAACTCACAAGGACATCCAATGGCTATCTTTCGAACTTCACCGGATGTTCTTGGACGTTTGACCTCCAAACCATACCAAACTGAACATGCTGACTCTAAACACTATTATCAACCATATAGGGATATCATAAACTCATTACTCACATGTAAACACATGAAAAAACATAAGGCACATAGGTGACTAGTCGTCGAACGTCACGGTTGTGCCTTGACGTTTGACTTCAAACTTCACCAAAACCTCAAGACACTACCTAAACCATCATTTTAAGCCATCTTAGGATTTCAAGACTTCATAATACACATATTAGGCCCTAGTTTCACCTAAGTCATTTTTGAAGGTGTTACATAGTCATTGCAGTAGTTGACTTAATAAGGGTTCATGAGTAATGCTCTTGCTTTCGTTATGATTTTAGGAACTCTTATACATTTTTGTTGATATTATAGCTTGATGATCGAGTTATCTTTAACATGTCATCAATTATGTGATATATATTTTTGCTTGACTATACTTACTATTGTTGGTCTTTTAATGTACATAATCTTGACTTAATGAATATGTTTTATTGATTGGTATGATCTTCTTCAATGTGCTTAAGACTTTTCAAAATAAATTCCTTACTTAAATGAAATGTCACGTTTTAAAATGATTTTATGTTGTGTGTGCATATGGTCTCATTCTTAGTACAATGTGCTAATCCTGTTTTCTCCCCTTTTCCCCAACATTTAGGTTCCGATCATTGATGGGTTGTAATAACATTTGAATGAAGACTTGGATTCTCACTCTCCAAGTTGGGTAGGTCCTCATTACTTCCAGGACAAAGCCATTTTCTAGATTTGGATATTGAATAGTCTTAAAGAAAAAATGTTCATTTCCTTTCATTTGAGTAAGATTGTATAACATATGTACTTTTTATGGTATTGACGTATGGTCTATACCTAATTTTTATACTCTTCTTTAGATGTTTTAATATGAGACATCCCTTTTAAGTCTATGTTATGTATCTTATATATATATATTCCATAAAAGTAGAAGACTGTATAATCTTCTTAACCAAAGGGTCTATGCATACTTGATATGAATATATTATGTGTATGTGAAATGTCTATGTAAGCCTCATGATAGATATAGAAGAAAATATTTTAATTTTCGGCATTTTTAACCTATTAATGAAATGATGAATGCTAACAGTCTAGTCTTAGTCCTCTTAGAGGACGACAATGCCGGTTACGTCTAGGGGGTTCTCATCGAATGTGACAAACTTGGTATCAGAAAATGAGGTTGAATATCCCAAGAAATTTCATCTTTTTAAACCATGTCTATGTAGATTCTTTTTCATAATTGTAAAGCGCGCCACACATATGAATGAGAAACAATTTGATGCTTAGAAACTTCATCTTCTTGTATTCCTCTGTCGTGCCTCTAGAGTATTATTATGTGTTTTCACCTAAACCTTATATCGTGGTCTATGTATGAAAACTCAAAGAGCAACTTCTAGAAGGGCCAAAGAAGAAATGACTAATGTGGGAGCTATTGACAACCAAGTGCCTCCACAGGACAACAAATTGCCTCCACTTTAAGAAGTTTCTATGGGTGATCAAATTCCGGATGTTCCTCCACCAATGACCGATGTAGATAGAAGGGCAGATTCTCTCACTTTGTCTCAAGCCATGACTTCTCAAGATAATGTCATATCTTCCCAATTTAAAGCTATGATGACCGAAGTGAATAGGGAGGTTTGACCTCGAGTGCTACAACATGACAACACTATGGCCTGGCGTTTGAGAGACTTTGCTAGAATGAGTCCACCTATGTTCTTTGGGTCGATTTTGGATGAGGACCCTCAAGATTTCCTCGATGAAGTTTATAAAATTCTCAATGCTATGGGTGTGACCTCAATTGAGAAGGCTGAGCTAGAAGCTTATAAACTGAAAGATGTCGCCAAAACATGGTATGTGTAATAGAGGAATAATAGGGAACTAAGACGTGGTCCTGTAACAAACCAAAAAAGGTATATGCTAAGTAATGCATAATGTGTCTAGAATGCCTATGATTTTAGATTGGGTTCAAACGGATTGATGAACGTAGAACTAGACCTCTGAACCCTTGGTACAGCCAAGCCTACTAACTTGGGTAGTTAGTTGAGCTATAAAAGGTTTGGTCCAGCCCTGTAGGGCTCTCAAATACGGGGATTTACTCGGATGAGTCTTTATCGGACTTTAAAAGAGAAAGTCTTAGATTTGGAGGGTCTCGGGGTAAAATGGCATTTTCCATGCCAAGGGTAATATCGTAATTACACTAAGTAATTTATTAATTTATTAATTAATTTAATTAAGTGGACGGTTCGATTGGGGTTATGAATTGAAGTTTATTGGAATAAGGAAAGAAGAAGATGTTAACTCTTCGACCTTAACAAGTTATGAAGGCGCAACCGGGAAGAAATTTTTTAAATATTATAAGACAGGGAAATAATTTTAATTTTTATTCAAGTATTGATATTTGGTCTTGATAACAACAAGAAAATAGGGGAATAGAAAGGTAACCAATAGAGAAGATGCATGGACCAAGTTCATCTACATCATTAGTACAAAAGAGAAGTAGAGCATTATCGACATGTATAAGGTTCCATCAAATTGAATAGGACTACTACAACATTCATTTTATATATGCCTAAAGTAATATTTCGTCATAGTCTAGTTAAGTGAGGAAAAAATGATCATATCAATGTTTTTATTATTTTCTATCTTGCATGGGAAAGAGTCAGAGCACCGTTACTTGTTATAAAAGAAAGGAAATCTATTAGTATGTCCAGACCTATCTTGTTATGCCCAAAGCAGTTAACTCTAAGAACTTATGAATCATGACATAACTTTATAGGTACATAACATTTACATGTCATTAGAGTTCATGTTGTATGTTAGTTCAAGCATCTCTATTTATTTTCTATTTCAACCTTCAAAAGGCACCAGATATTGAGCATGATATAACACAAGCTGGTGAAGAATCTTAAATTACCTTGGCCTCCAACTAGTATAGATGAAACATTGAGGTTTTTTTTCTCTAACTTAACTGTAGTATTGAAATTAACCTACAAGCAAACAAAGTTCCAATAGCAGAACACGTATAATAATTCTTAGGATAATGAAGGGAGCAATTGGGGAAATCAATTTCATTTTCTTTGAGGTGAGTAAGGAACATGAGAAGAACCTTCCACCCGTGACTCAATGCTTAAAACATGGTGTTTGCCTATAATATGACTGAGTGGTTCTATATAATATCTTGTAGTTTCCAAAGAGCGTTTGCTATTTAATTATGCATGTTCTATAACTTATATATTTGTATATAATTTTTTGTTTTTTTATCACTTTCTCAGATGTTACTTAATGTCATAGAATGCTTCTATGTAAGTGTTATCTACTTTAAAGCACCCTTGTTTATTGTTATATGTTTTTGTAGGATATTTTCCTTGCATGTTATTTTTTGCACTGGTTACTTTTCACATGTCATTTTTCCATATTGTGTGGGCACTACATGCTAATTGATCATATGCTATAGGAATAAATAGTACTCGTGGGTTTTATGGCTTGCATATCACTTCTTTTACATGTAGTATGCATCAATACCATGTTTATATATATTATATTTCCATTGCCTACATTCCTAAAAAATTTATAGGCCATATAGATTTTATTAGCACATCTGGAGAGCACCTCCTAGATGTGACCGGGCGTCGTCATCCTCTTAGAGGACTTAGAAAAGCCCTTAGCGTTCGTCATAACATGTCATCAATTAAAAATGCGGAAAAATTAAAAACTTTTAATACTATATGAAGTGTGCTTAGACTTCATGCTTAACATACATTGAGGAATACATATCCCTCTAACATAGAAGCTTACTTAGGCTTCTCATATAAAAGCATGAATAGATAATATGTAGTGATAGTCTCAATGTTGTATCACATTATAACCATCTAAAGAGTACATGTTGGACTTGTCCAATAAAATGTCAATATGCAATATAGGTCGTAAATGAAATAAAATCCAAAGAACATAAAAGAGAGTAAAGAGTATTCTTGAAACTACTAAACTCTTCATAAGCTAGAATAATGAAAAGATAGCATCCCCGAATATGAAGACCCACCAATATTTGGATAAAGAGTTCCAAGATTTATCAATCGACATTCTTAATCTTCTATGGTCACACCCTACTTTTGTAGTAATATAAAGTAAAGGATTAGTACGCCACACCTACTAAGTATGGGTATATGTACATAAACATTTAATTACATGCATGTAAAAGGACTATTCCTCTAAGTTATCTGAAAACCTTTAAGGAACATATAAGAGAGCATATATAAGATAATTATGAAAACAACATAAAACATGATTATAACCAAAGACATAACACTATAAAGTCATATTAACATTTAATGTTCATTAGATCATTTAAACATAACATACAAAACCCTTACCAATAATTCCATCCCAAGATTACAAGTGCAATAATCATGTAAAGCCTCATAACACCACATAATTAAGTAAACAAGATAGGAGACCATAAGTAATGTTTTGCTTAATACAACTTATATCATAATTATTTATTAACACATATAGCAAGATAGAAGAATTCATTTTCATTAATATACTAAACATTATATAAGTGCAACATCATATATCATAAGCATTATACATTTTATATTCATATTACATGACAAAAATCTCCTAGGACTTCCCTTAGAATGAAATTGTGCACTGTCTAGGTAGAGTCACATACCCCTACCTATACTAAGTAGACTCCTTAAGTCATCCTAGTCAATGTCCATTTACTTGTCTTTCATTTTACTTTAGCGAACAATCGCTTTGATCAAAATTAGACTGTATGAGCTAAACATGTAATCCGGTGTTATGAAATTCCACACCAAAAGAAGGTGGTTTACCAACCAAAGTAGAACCCAAACATGAACATATGATTCTATTTGAATCCATTAGCTAGTGTTCATATGGTGGCAAAAAAGTTCAAGAAGAAGGAGATATATTAGAGACCCATAGTCCCATATTACAAGGCATCCTCTATCTCATGAGAGTCATTGTGAACCTATCTTCCAACTAGGGCAAAGGACACGTTCTGATATCTAGTTCATCGGTGCTAAGCTAAAGTCCCTTTTGTGAATAACCTTTAAGTCATCATTTATTCCTAAATAATATCATAGGTCTTAGGAGGTTAAGTCCTTGTATAAACATGATTGTAAGCTCTTTAGTATTAGATGAGAATTTCCTTTCATCACAACCTTCATTTGTGAGATTTACAAAGCATAATCATAGTGTGTAAGGTATACAAGATAAACATACTCAACTTGCATTATCATATCCTTACCATGATACCACCTTTAACATGTTCCTAGCCCAACATATATACATAGAAACATCATAAATACTTCTATTTCATAGCAACATCATTTATAGGCTAACATAAACATAATAGAGTAATCACGACAGTAGAAGACTTACCTATTGCTTCCAAGAACATTTATCAAGAACTTGTGTTCAATATGCATGAATCATCAAAAAACATAGTTAAATACTTAATAACATAACCAACACCAACCCTTCAAGTTATAAACAAAATAATTCATAATTAAGGATAAGGGAAAGAGTCATTAAAGAGTTCATGCAAGCTATAGTTCAAATCCAAACGTTTACATGTGGTCAAGTGATAGATATAACCCAAATCAAAACCTTTATTTAGAGAAAGAACATGCTTCACACGAAAATCAAACATTAAAAAGTAATTACCCAACATTATATATTTAATTAACAATATAAAATATTTATTTTTCATCATTAGTCATAAATCATGGGTTAGGAAGAAAACACATTGTGTAGAGTAAAAACCCTACAAGTTGATTCTTGAAAAACATTTATGAAAGGACCTCTTGGGGAAAGGAATCACAAGAGTGAAAAACCCATACCTTATTGATGAATATTCCACGAACTTTGAATAATGATCTTGATGTTTTTGCCTTCTTCCTTAATGTTTTATTGTTCTTTAATGGAGTTTGAAAAAAGGGAGTTCTTGAGAGAGATGAGAGGGATTTGTTTAATCTTATTTGAAGTGTGTGAAAGTGGTCTATAACTGACCTATAATCATTATAAACTCATCCCCTAAAACAGCCAAAAGACCTCTCACTTAAATGGGTCCTTTTGTGAAATTAAATTGACTTAAAAACGACGCGGATGAATCAGGGAAGTTGTTGTGCGTCTCATGGTCAATTTCACATTTATTTTTGAAAATACAAGTTGAGACAGAGACTCTCATAGAGGATAAACATTGCGAGGCAAATTTTTGGCCTCCACGTGATGGTTACGCGTCGCACAACAGCCCTCTATTCCTGGCTGCGCGCAGGCTGCTCTGGCAGTCTGCTCGCCCATGTTCGGGTCCTCCTCAAGGACCCTAAAGGTTTTCCTTGGGGAGTCATTATTGAAATTTTGGACCCTTTGCACTACGTTCTACATATTTAAAGTCTTTTTACAAGTTTTGACTTCATTTGACACTTCCAAACCTTCACCAAACATAGGGACGTGTACTTGTTCAAATTAGCTAGTTTCGGAACGTCAAAGTCTTTGTTTGTCGTTTTGTCTCTAAGATTTTATATTGAGCCCATTACATTAGTATATATCTGGAAACAAAATTTTAATTATTTTTATTAGTCTAAGCTCTAGTCTTAGCTTTAGAACTTCCGGAGTGTTACATTATCCCCCCCTTATGAACATTCCTCCCCGAATGACACTAAAATCTCTTGGAGGGAAAAGATAGACTCAATACTAGTAGCCCAACCAATCAACAATATATGTATAAAAATAATGTGTCACAGCTCATAGTTGTACTTCCCAACTCATTTAAATATATATAACAATATTACACATAGCAACTCAATTCATGATGAACAACATATAGGAGTTTAACATTTCATAATACATAATGAGGAATTTCCTTCTTAACATCAGCATGATCTCAAAATACATCAAAGAGTTACCATGCTATCATTCTTCTCAAGACTACAACAAATTACAAAATCTCATGAAGATAACATGCATACACATTCCATATATGTGCAAAAATAGAGTATGAAGGCATTTTCTTAAAACCCAATTTGGTAAAACATTTACCCAAACATGCAACAACTAAGAAAGCAAGTCAATTTAATATTTATTTATTATCTTCCTTATTAAGAGGAATGTCTAACCTTAAGGAGTAAAAATATGATGGTAGCAGGACTTCATATAGGCTTCGGCATCCAATGTTGCACCCTAAAAAAGATGGTTCCTCCATAGTACTTTTACGGAGGCAACCTCCTTGTTCCTCAACTCCTAGACTTGGCAATCTAGGATCTCAACCGGAACCTCTTCATAGGAGAGGTTGCCATCCACCCCTAAACCTTCAATAGGAAGAATAGACACGAGGTCACCTATGCATTTCTTGAGCATAGAAACATGAAACACTAGAGAAACTAAAGCTAGTTCATTAGGTAGTTTCAGCTCATAGGCAACCTTTGCAATCCGTTGTAGAACCTCACAAGGACAAACATATCAAGGAATTAACATCCCCTTCTTACTAAACCTCATAACCCCTTTCATAGGTGAAATCTTCAAATAGACATGATCACTAATTTCAAACTCAAGGTGTATTCTTCAATTGTAGTCATAAGACTTTTGCCTATTATAAGCTGACCTTAATCTATCTCTTATGAATCGGACTTTATCTACATACTCATAGATAATATCAGGAAAAAAGAGTGAGGACTTACCAACCTCAAACCATGAAACCGGATACCTGCTAGAACATCACTTCCATTATATACATAACATACCATAATACATAGTTAAATACTCTAAGTCTATTTTCCATCTTATACTCAACATCATTAGATTACATTAGGGACAAGACCCTTACAATATAAATCATAACTAAGCTATTACGAGACTTCACTTAAAACATTTACATACGAAATCTTTGAACTTAAGGTTCCATTTTGTAATACTCCGGAAGTCTAAAGCCTAATCTACAGAGTAACATGAGAGTCTAAGAGTTTTAACATTGTTTTTAAGTCAATTATAATGTATTTGATTCATTTAGGATAATTTATAATCAAAATGTCAAGGAACGTCCATGACGTTCAAAAACTAGTTCAAGAGGTGCTAGTGTGCCTTAACCTATTTGACTAAGTTTTAGGATTCTTAAAATGATGAAAATTCGTGGTAAGGTGTCTAACACGTAATAGAGTTAGTTTATAGTTGAAACGTCTGGGAACGACTCCCCAGGACCAGCCAACGGCTCTCGAGGAGGACTCTTGCAAAAGTGGCTAAAAGTTGTCAAGGGATAGTGTCACCAACAAAGGCCATCGATGAGGCGTTGTCGAATCGATGGGGCGTCGAAGGACACCTCCAATGTAAACTTAACAATTTTGTGGGAATTCATTTTTGATCACTCTCTGACCAAAACCGCAGATGTGCAACACGAAGGCCACACTGCCCGTCAAATAACCTACGGCCCGTCAGTCGGGTCTCGTACGTCTGGTCTGTGTTTGGATGTGTTGTTTTAGTTGATACATTTAATTATTTAATAGTCTATTTAGTTAATTATGTTTTAAGGGAGGTTCAATTAAGTTATTTAAGGACCTCTATATAAAGACCTATCTAATTAGACTAAACCTAACTCTCATATTTCACAAACCAATTGCTCCTCCTTCTTTCTTCTTTCTCTCTCCCAAAGAATCCCCATTGAAAACCAAGAAAGGTGGGTTATAGAGATGAAAAATATAAATTTTCTCCATCAAACTACATTAATTAGTAAGGTATGGGATTCGTTTCACCTTTGGGATCTCTTTCCTCAAAGGCTCCTCCAAAGTGATTTCAAAAAGATGAAATCCAAGTGGATTTACTTCCAATAAAAAGTTGATCTTATGAATTGCTTTATTTATGAATTATTTTCATTATTATGAGTATATTATCATGTATTATGGTTAAATTATACTAATTCTTGATGCATTGGCCTAGTTTGTGGATGGTGACCTTTTCCCTTGAACCATAGGTTGTGATATTGAGTTGAATGGTATAGTATTGACTCAATTGTTTTGGTTAGTGCGTGAATTACCATCCTATGTTGTTATTATGCTAATTACGATTAGATTGTTATATATTGTATTTGAATTATGCTAGTTCTTGAGTATTTGACCGAGGTTGTGAAGTAGATTATTAATTTGATCTAAGTCTCAAATTATAGGCTATAAACTAGTGATAAATTGTTGTAATTACGTCTTAGGCCTAAGTCAAACCCCAAAAGCTAGCTCAATGGGAGGACGATTGTCAAAACCTTATAAGTATTCTACCCATATCATTAACCACCGATGTGGTGCTTTTGTCATTCTTTAAAACCCCACCTCACACCTAGTCCTTAGTATCTAGTGCGTGGGCAATTTTGATTTCGGGGGCCCCAACATTGGGTGAGACAGGACCTGCTCAAATACCATGTGAAATAAGGTCTCAGGCCTAATCACACCCCAAAAGTAGCTCAAAGGGAGGAGGATTGTCCAAGCCTTATAAGGAGTCCACTTAACACCCCACCTCATGCCAAGTGCTTCACATTTGGTGCATGACAATTTTAATTTTGGGGGGTCCCAACATCTGGTGAGATCGGCCCTGGTCTGATACCATGTGAAAATAGGTGTCTGGCCTAAATCACACCCCAAAACCTAGCTCAAAGAGAGGAGTATTGTCCAAGCCTTATATGGAGTCCACTTAATAGTTATTATGTTTGCTACTATTGTGTGATGATATTACACCCATTTTTAGGTCGAATTGGAGGGTTGATGGTAAGACCTTGATGATGGCATTGTGAAGGAGATTGAGTAAGTCTTGTGATCTCTATTCTTTATTTCAATTATGGTTACTTGAGATTAAGTAATGATGTTCTATTGACGTATACCTTATATTAAGATTGATAGGGTTGGTATGATGTTGAATTTGAAATTTCTTGAACTATAGATTGTGAGTTGTTGGCTATGATGTAAATGTTATAATGATGGTGATAACTTACCAATGTGTCTTATTATGATGTGACTATGTAAATGTGCTAACCTCACTTTTATGAATTTTATTGATAGGACAATGCTCATGCAATTATTATTTAACTATGATGATGATGATTATGTGGGATAGACCCTATGACCTATATTAAGTTATGATGATTAATAAAGGCATTAAAGACATTTCAAAAGGGACTCTAGCTTAGCCCCAAGTGAACTAGAGTGAGTATTGTCCTTTTATACATAGGGAAGGTAGGATCACTAATATAATAATGAGATTGGAGACTACAATGCATGTAGCATAGAGAGGGTCCCAAAACTATTTCATAGTTCTTGAACTATGTTGCCCCCATAGGAATAATAGCTAGTCCATACACCAAGATGTTATTTCATCTTTTGGTACTACCCTTGCAAGTAGTCCACCTTAGCTCATGTGGTCTATGTCAATTAAGGCAAGATGTTCCCAAAATGGAAAATGAACTAAA
Organism: Solanum habrochaites; assembly: GCA_027704765.1. Classification (NCBI taxonomy): domain Eukaryota; kingdom Viridiplantae; phylum Streptophyta; class Magnoliopsida; order Solanales; family Solanaceae; genus Solanum; species Solanum habrochaites. The sequence goes on along the minus strand of JAKWJA010002489.1, from coordinate 52,669,191 downwards.
GGAATAAAATCTAACTAGCATGACCTAAGGGGTTTAGCTAAATCTAGGTAGAAGTATGAGACTCTACCTAAACATTGCACTAGTTAGCCTTATTATTAGGAGGATGTTCTCATATATGTATATGCTTATAATTGTACATGATATGTACATGATGATCTTGCACATTGATGAATTTATACGATGATTGGTATAACTTATGAACATGTATTTGATCCCTATTGCTAAGGTGTGATGATATTTACTCTTAATGATATGCTATCTGAAGTTGGATATTTGTTATTGTTCTTGTTTAGTTTACTTGATTGAGTAAGTTTATGTGACTTTACATAGCATGTAATGATCGATAAGTACACCCTAGAAGTTAGAGCATTTTTGAGTTGCCACACGACAAATAAGAGTTTGAGATGTCTCACTAAAGATAGTAGTATAATTCATTGCATAATAAACATTTTAAAATGAGTAAGAATTTAAAACCTTCTTCTTACAGGAAAAACTCTATCCATTATCAATACACAAGCGGAAGAATTCAATTAAAATATTAAACCATTACTACATCTCATTGGACAATCTAAACTATGTAGTAAACAATATTTTTGACTAAGACCATACAAGACATAAAATAAAGACTAAGACACAATACTTGGGACTAAGCCCATACAAGACATAAAATAAAGACTATGACATAAAGAAACAGGTGGATATTGTCCTCGAATTCATGACGACTCACTAATACTTCATCTTCAACCCTTAGAAACCTATCCATCCTCCATGGCATGTAAAAACTTCCAATTCCCTACAGTTTAGTAAAAATGGGAAAAAAGGTGTTAGCACACTAAATGCATTAAGTATAGAAGCCATGCAAAAACCATGAAAAAGGGACATTTAGTAAATAACATGTTTTTCGTGCATTTTAATTAAAAAATCATACTATAAGAAAAAGAATAACATTTAACACCTTAGAAACACATAAGAAATCATTTATGAATTTTTTAACATTTCAAGGAACACTTTACAGTAAGCTAATTCACTGATACAATGAAGTTCTTTAACTTCATAATTAACACTTTCTAGCATGCAATGTTCTCACAAAAAGCCACCTTTAGACTCACTTAACTAAGACAAAGGGAGGCCGCTCATACACCCTCTCTAGGTACACCTTATTGATCCTTAACACAACCCAAAATGAGATATACAAACTTACAATACAACAAACATATGAACATGAGATTCTCCTACAAAAGATGATTCAAAGGTTCACTTAATTTATATGTGAAGCGATCGCCCATATAATCCCTTTCACACACACTCAAGAGATCCTTTAGACTACCTAGTATACGATCATTCTCACTTAACGCAATAGCATTTATAAAATATGAAATTGTCCTTCCAAAGGTTATCAAAAGACCTACTCAATTAAAATAATGAAGAGAATGTCCATACATGACCTATTCAAGATTACCTAAGCAATCCTTAAGCCTACCTAAGTTTGGATGATGTCTACATAATCAACCAACCTCCCTAACTAGTGTCATTCATTAGACTTATCTAGGTAAACTACGAAGTGATCATTTCTAGGCCCTCTTCACACCTTAACTAGACAACCCTTAATTACTTTAGATAAGGATTTATTCAATTAACATACTTGTTAGCTTAAGTAATTGAATCCATTAGTTCATTTAAGAGACAATCATCACATAAGTACATTCAAGTAATTGTTTTGTAGAAGATCTAGGGACAGTCAGTAACATCTTAAAAACTATTGTGCAATAACCGAAATAGACCATGGTAGAAAACCATGGAATCCGGAGTTGTAACCTACTCTGATGGAGGGTGTTCTACTTGCCAATAGTAGAACTTGGACATATCCCATGTAGGAACATGGTTAAGGAATATTAAGGGTTTCCTTTGTACTCTATTCTCATTCAATACTAGAGATAATTCCCTAGCCATACTCACTCGGTTCTAGTGTTTGTTCTAATAGAGTAAATTACATTAAAGGATCATACAAACGGGTTCCATATCTAGTTCATAACCCAATCACATTCACCCTACAAAAGAGGTCCCCTACGGCTGCCTAACAATGGTGATGAAGATAGCCTAATGACATTCCTAAGGATGATATGATGTTGTTCCAGCCGACAAACCTTAAGTCAATCATTCATACATGAAGGATACCATTACGACTTTCGGCTTCAAGTGTCATAACCTTACCACTAGGCTTAAGGTTTCACATGAAGGACCTTCTTAGATCCCTTCAAAGTCTCATGTTAATCATATATTCAAAACTAAGAGGCCTTATCAACCCAAGTCAACAAATCTCATATACACATTCACATGTATTCAGTAAGTGACATAAGTCTACCATACAAGACACTACTTTTACATAACACATGTAAGAAGTCATCATGGAGTACCTTAGTCATACATAGCCATTTAAAAGAATATCATGTTAAAATTAACACATCCATATAAAACTTTATCATCTATCATCATAGAAGAGGAATCATAACATAATCATTCACACATGATCATATAAGCACTCTAAGGCACCTTACTATTAGCCTTCACAAATAGCACATAGTATCGATCATGCTTCAAACCACATGTTCATACAATCCATAACATTCTACCGATGATTACATTACTTCACATCAACAACTTCATACCTTCATATAAGTCCTAACATGGTGTACTAATATAATTTATAAAGTAATGTCGACGAGGCCACATCTTTTGCAAAGGTAACATATAAAAACCGCCACCATAAGTGGACCATATCCATCATCATTGTAATAAAAATTCAGTGCATAATATTAAGAGAGTTAAGGAAGCATACCACCCATCCAATCTCATAACTTCCATCCATAGCAAAATCAACAAACACCATACTCAAAGGCACTTACAAATGAACATGAAAATAAATTCAATTCAGTAATCTTAATAGACAATGGATTTACGAATATTCAATACGCAATTGATCAAATTGAGACAGTCTATAAACCATACAATTATAATCTATACATAAATCACGAGCCCATAACAATCTATACATGAATTCACTAATATCAAAGCATGATGACATCACCCTTAGAATAACTAATTTTAAATAATTGAGGAGGTCAAGGGTTCATGGAGAATTTCATTGGAAAACATCAACCCATGAACCTTCAGTACAAAATGGACTTCTCCATCTTTTTGAAAATTTGAAAATCATCTTTAAAATTGACTCTAAGGTGATAGAAAGCCTTAGATGAAGAACTCACATACCTTATTAGAAGAACCCAATGATAATTTAAGAAGAAACTCTAATGAATATCCATCGACACCTTGAGCTCTCATAGAGGTTTTTGAGAAAGTTTGGGAGGGAATGAGTTTTGATTAGTTACTAGGGTCTAAATGAGAACTTAATGGATTATATAATCTTAAAATACCCATAAACACCTAAAATAATCGTCGTCCTATTTAATAAGACTTGGGCTGAATTTACCAAAAACCGACAAGTCTTAACAGAAAAATCTTTGAAGAAGTTGATAAATATTATAATGAATCAATTTAAAAGGTATATTTGTCAGCTTTTATATGATTTAAACTGTATTTGTCAAAATATGTTAGAATTAATAAATGTGAAACTTAACTCATCTAAACTTTAACGAATTTGACATTTTTACGTGAACTTATTTTATTATCTCCACATGTCTTTTACATTTTCCCACTACAAAAATGGATACATAATCCATAGTCAAATCTAAAAATTTAGTCCCAACTCCAACGAATATTTAAGCACAAAAAATGTGAATAACTAATTGTGTTATTTGTTGAGATCAAATTGAAGACCACGCCCCGTCGATATGGTCCGTTGGTTGTGCCTGCAACTCCTCGACCTATAGGATACTTGGCCTCATCGACTCCACCGATCGACGGGCTGTCGTCTAATCGACTAGTCGTCATTTGGGGCAGTCGATTTCTACTGCCAGGCAGTGTTGCTCCAAGATGGGGTCATCCTTCTAGGGCCCCTTGTGGGTCCTGAGTGGAGTCCTACCCGGACGTTAAACCTCTAAACATGCACTTCTAGTTATTAGGGATATCTCCAAACAAGTTCAACATCGAACAAGCCATGTAAAATGCTAAAACACATCAAAACTCACAAGGACATCCAATGGATCTCTTTCGAACTTCACTGGATGTTCTTGGACGTTTGACCTCCAAACCTTACCAAACTCAATATGCTTACTCTAAACACTATTATCAACCATATAGGGATATCATAAACTCATTACTCACACATAAACACATGAAAAAACATAAGGCACATAGGTGACTAGTCATCGAATATATTGGTTGTCCCTTGACATTTGACTTCAAACTTCACAAAAATCATAAGAAACTGCCTAAATCATCATTTTAAGCCATCTTAGGACTTCAAGACTTCACAATATACACATTAGGCCCTAGTTTCACCTAATTCATTTTTGGAGGTGTTACATAGTCATTGCAGTAGTTGACTTAATAAGGGTTCATGATTAATGTTCTTGCTTTCGTTATGATTTTAGGAACTCTTATACATGTTTGTTGAAGTTATAGCTTGATGATTGAGTTGTCATTACCATTTGATCAATTATGTGATATATATTTTGGCTTGACTAGACTTACTATTGTTGGTCTTTTAATGTACATAATCTTCATGGTATGGTCTTCTTGAATGTGCTTAAGAATTTTCAAAATAAATCACATAGTTTAATGAAATGTCCCTTTTTAGAATGATTTTATGTTGTGTATGCATATGGTCTCATTCTTAGTAAAATGTGCTAATCCTGTTTTCTCCTCTTTTCCCCAATATTTTAGGTTCCGATCATTGATGGGTTGTGACGACATTTGAAGGAAGACTTGGATTCTCACTCTCCAAGTTGGGTAGGTTATCACTACTTCCAGGGCAAAGCTATTTTCTAGATTTTGATATTGAATAGACTTAAGGACAAAATTCTCATTTCCTTTCATTTTAGTACTAAAGATTGTATAGAATATATGTGACTTTTTATGGTATTGATGTATGGTCTATGCCTAATTGTTATACTCGATATGAATATATTATGTGTATGTGAGATGCCTATGTAATCCTCATGATAGATATAGAATAAAAGTTTTTAACTTTCGGCATTTTTAACCTATGAATTTAATGATGAATGCTATGAGTCTAGTCTTAGTCCACTAACAGACGACGACGACGGTTACGTCTAGGGGGTTCTCGCCGGATGTGATAACTGGTATCAGGTATGCGGTTGGAATACCCTAAAAATTTACAACATCTTGTGAAACCACATATACGTAGATTTTTTTTCATAATTGTGAAGCGTGGCCACACTATGAATGATACTATTTATGCTAGAAACTTCATCTCTTTGTAATCTTGGTCGTAGCCTCCTAGAGTATTATATGTGGTTTCACCTAAACCCGTTGTAATCGTGGTTAAGGTTAAAACTCGAAGCGCAAACTCCTAGAAGGGCGAAATAAATGACTATGTGGGAGCCGATACAACCACGTGCCTCCACAGGACAACCAAGTGCCTCCACTTGAAGAAGTTTCTATGGGTGATCAAATTCCGGATGTTCTTCCACCAATGAACGATGCAGAGGGCAAATTTTCTCACTCTAGCTCAAGCCATGACTTCTCAAGCTAATGTCGTCTCTTATTAAGTTAAAGCTATGATGACCCAAGTGAATAGGGAGGCTTGACCTCGAGTTCTGCAACATGCTAACACTATGGCCTGGCGTTTGAGAGAATTTTCTAGAATGACTTCACCTATGTTCTTTGGTTCGAGTTTAGATGAGGACCCTCATGATTCCTCGAGAAGTTTATAAATTCGCAATGGCTATTGGTGGTGACCGTTCACTTGATAGGGCTGATCTAGAAGCTTCTCAACTGAAAGGATATCCCACCCCAACATGGTATGTGTAATTGATGAATAAGGTAAACTAAGACGTGGTCCTGTACAACCCAAAATGGGATATTGCGAGTATGCTTAATGAGTCCTCGGCTGCCTAATTAGTTAGGTTAAAACAGAATTTATGCACGTAGAACTATAGCTTCTTAACCCTTGCTACAGCCAAGCCAACAACTTAGGGAGTTAGTTGAACTAGAAAGGTTTGGTCCGCAGCCGTGTAGGGGCTCTCGATACGAATTACGACTCGATGAGTCTTTAATCGGACTTTAAAAGGAAAAGTGGCGTAAATGGTAATTTTCCCGCAAGGGTAATATCGTAATTGACCCTAATAATTTATCAATTATTATTATCTTAAATAAGTGGAGCTGTTGGATTCGGGTCAATCCGAAATAACCCGCATTCGCTGTGGTCATCTAAACCCGTGTTTCGACCCCCAATGGATCTTCAATTTAATGGTATTTAACGTTGTAGGTTGTATAACTTATTTTTGTAAAGGTATCTATTGTCATTTCCACTAGATTATTAAATCAGATGTTTATTAAATTAATAGGAGTCCTAGTTTGCCATTCCCCAACAAAAACTCCCTAATCCTACCTACACTCTCACGCTCATGTCCTCTCCACTTCTGTTTCATCACGGGTTCTTCTGCTGGCCAGATCTCACAGAAAAAATACAATCAAAACATAAGCAAAAATGATAGGCAAAAAGACAAGTTTCTCTGTCGAATTGGTGTTGAAGTTGTAGGGAATTGGACGTGATTTTGGAGACGGTTTTGGGCAGCAAGTTCAAGATTTGAACGGCAGAAAATGTATGGATTTTCTTACTATTGGTACCTTTCCCAAGATATCCCTAGTATTAGTGGATTCAAATCCGAAAACTAGGATTGTTTCCCCGTTGCATGTCCTTGTCACTAGCTCCTATGATTGTAGGTTGGTAATGTCTGCCTTGTATATATAAGCATGTAATGTGTTTTCCGTGATGAATATGTTCATGATGTGTGTTTGGATCCTTGATTGAATAACCATGTTTTCAGAAAATATTGTTACGTGTGTGGGGCCATGTGTAGCCGTGACTATTGGACATGGATTGGAGCATAAAAATAACATGTTTATAATTGTATTTTATGTGCACAAACTTGTTTAAACCATGATGTTCAAAAGTGATGTAAAAATGCTGATTTGAGTGAAAACTCTTTATCGAATTTGATCTTTAAAATGCACCTAAAGAAATCACTAAATCGACTCCAGACGTATACACATTTAACATAAAAGATGTGAGAAAATAGGCTGCAAAAATGTGATCAAAATTCCAGCACTTTGATGTTTGTTTCAGTCAAGCTATGTCAATTAACATGTTATGAAAAATGAAGAAATAAGTGAGTCACTGAGGTCGAACTCGTCACCTCACCTTTGAAAGTCTAGAAATATGTAAGTTAAAAAGAATGTTTGGCAAGGGGGATTCCGAACCCGTGACCCTTGACCGAAAATGAAATACATAACAATAAGAAATGAGAGGAGTAGGAATTCGAACCCACCACCTGTCATCAATTAATGAGGAATCAAGAAAGACAGGGTTTGAGGCGTGTTGGGAATTGAACCCACAACCTCTAGGCAAAATACAAGGAATTTAAGGAGAAAAATAATGTGGGGTTTTGTGGGGTTTTGATCGCACACTCCTCTCGGCCAAGAAGGATAGATTAAAGAAAAGAAATCAAAAGGAAGATGAGGTTGTAAGGTTCGAACCACATCTCTTAGTCCAATGCAACGAAAAAATAAAATGAGAGAGTAAAAGGGGAAATTGACATAAGGCGTTGGGGGCGCAATCTGGGTCTCCAGCATGGGGTGGCCAACAAAAATAAATAATAATGTAATTGTTGTCCAAGTGATTCGAATCGGGTTCCCTTTCCTCCCAAATTCCGTATTGATACATAAGTCATATGTGATTAAATGTTCAAAAACACTGTTGCCTACATACATTTTGAAATCGAGATCTTGGCAACTTACAAATGTTAAATCTTGTACCACTAATCTTGGAAATATCAATCACTTAAAACGAACTATGATTGAGCCTAATGCTGTTGTATAACTCTAGCATATGTGTAAAGTAAGTGAACCTAAGATGCATGTACGAAATATGAAACCCTAGAAGAGTCAATTAAAGTGTGAACACAATAAATGGCCAGTTCAAATGCCTATGAATGAAATGACCATTGGATGGTAATTATGAAGACAAATATGCTAAAGCAATGAATGTTGGTTGAAACATGATAAGAGGCTAATGTGACAGATGATGCATCTGAAATGATCCTAAGTATGTTTACAAAATGTATAACCTATGAGAGTGGTCAAGATCAAAAAAATAGACCAGTCTCTATGAACCCTCTAACGAAAATATAGAGATTAAAGTATACTTAATGCTAATGATGAGATGAGAAATCATCTATTGAGATATGATGTCCTCATAGTAGAAGCTAGCTTCCATAACGTATAAATTTAATGAAATGGAACTTTATACTAAGCACCGATAGGCTAGGTAAGAGCGGTGATGCCTTCTTTTGGGAAGGGTGGACGTTAACATAACCCTCATGACATTACACTTTCCGGCATGCCGGTTATGGGGATCCTTATATCTCCTAGTCTTTTAACCTATACTGCCAATATAGGGATTTAGCAGGGTTCATTTCCCTATGTACGCTATCATGTTTTTGGGGTCATTTTGGCTGGTGATTCAACCTTTTTCGGTATGGGGCAAAACTAAAAAACACTTGGATTTTATGATGCTCACATGATCTATGTTCGGTTAAGTTAGAGTTTTCTCAAATCATGAATGAGGTCAGCCATCAAATTATGCACATCATAATATAACTATACCAAAAGTGTTAGGATAGAATACTCAAGAGTTAGCTAGACGCTAGTATGAAAGTAGGTTATTCTTTATCAGTGCACAAGAAACTCGATGAGAGTCTTAAACTAGATCATAAGTATTGCTAGTGTTTACACTAGCTTATGAAAGAATGAAATGAAGTACGTATTAATGAATGAAGCAGACTCTGTGTTTTATAATGAAGGCTCCCTAGTTGAGGTCCTATATGTTGAGCCCTCACTTTTGGAAGTCTTAATGTCATGTCAATAATTCAAAGGTCTCATGTTATATGAACGAATGATATGAAATATTATATATGCTATATGCGATATGTTATGTGCTATATGTCAGATGTTATGTGTTGTGTACAATCTGATACGTATGATGATGCATGTTACTATCATTGCATGACTTTCCTAAATAAAATTTGTCAAGTTCCCTGACTTTCCTAATTAAAATTTGGCAAGTCCCCTATCTTTCCGATTAACAATTTGACAAGTCCACTAACTTGACTTTCCATAAATCATGTAGTTAGGAAAAAGATATTCTAACTAATGCATGTGCTTGGTGTGTGATTGCTTATACCCATACTTAGTACAAGTGAGAACTAATTCCACACAACTCTAACTTTTTAGGTGCAGACACAGGTGGCGTTAGAGCTTAAAGGTCGAGGCTAAAGCTATCTGGACGTGGAGCATTCATCCAGACTTTGTAGGCCCTCATGCATTCGAGGAAGATTGCCCATTATATTCTTGCTTAGTTATATGATTGAGCTAGTGGAGTATGTTTCACTAGCCTTTCTTTCTCGTTTATTTCTGACATTGTATTGGTGCCATTTTTTCAAGTATACACTTAATGAAGTATTAAACAATTTCTTTCATTTGATGTTCTTAATGTTAGATGGTTGATAGTGAACGTATATGAATTTTAAGTTGAATGACTTACATGCATGTTATGAATCAAAAAGTTAAAATTTTCCGCAAAAATTAACCTAGATGAAGTAAGGACGACATGTGTAGGCTTGTCTACGACATCAAAGAGGTCAATAATGCTGATCTCAAGATAATAAGTATGTAATAGAGCATTAGGTTAAATTCCGAAGATAATAACTTCACATCAACCACATTGATTAGTTTCTAAGTCATGGTAGTGAAGTGTATCACTATCCTTAATTAGAGAATGCATGATGCGCAGGAATTTTTCCCTCTTCTGATCTCATTGTGCCTTTTCCCTAATGGCCTGATTTATGATCTTTGGAGCGTGTCTAACATCAATCCTTGTTTTGTTTTCAGGAGAATAATACTAAGTAGAACTTGGTTAGAGGAGTTGGAGGAAGCAAGCTTCCTGGGGTCAATCAGTGCCCCCCATGCTCCAATTGAAGGAGTGGCATGGCATTTTAACCCTGCTGGTTGACAGATGCCGGAGGGTGGAGGCACAATCTCGTTTCCTCCAGACGGCACAGGTCATCTCTATGAAGGCCCACACCTTGACTGACCAGGTCAACCGACATAATGTTCAGAGTGAGACCCACTGGTTCATAGCATGGCTGACAGACTGCAAGACTTTACGAGTATGAATCCTCCTATTTTCACAAGGTCTAAGACTTAAGAGGATCCCCAAGACTATGTGGACGAGGTGCATACGATTGTGATGGATATGGGGGCCACAGATATCGAGAAAGTAGAGCTTCTTTCCTACAGCTTTAAGGATGTTGCACATACTTGGTGCCAGACTATGGCACAATATCGATCTTTGGGTCGGAGTTTTGATCACTTGGGAGATTTTAGGATAACTTCCTAAGGTCTTCCAATGGAATAGGGAGGCCATTTCGGATTTTATCAACCGAAGCCATGGGATCATTACAGTCATGAGTATTCTGAAGTGTTGTTACACTATCAAGGTATTCTAGCTTTCCCTTGTACTAACAGCAAGTATAGAAATTAGTATTTTCCTCACACGAATCACAGGAGATCTAGAGGAGGAGTGTCAGGCTGCGATGCTCCATAATAACATGGACCTATCTAGGTTTATGGTTCATGTACAATAGGTAGAGGACGTCCGGAAAAGAGGGGCGTCCGTGATGCTAGGAGTCCTAAGCCTCATGATAAGGAAGGTCCTAGTAATGGAGGCAACATAAACAATTTTGGCGTCCGTGAGCATCCCTTATTCAAAAAGGGGCAACAGAGTTCAGGGAACTCTAACTTTTAGAGGAGTAAACACCTAAGGAGTAAGAACGCGCTAATGAATGCAAATGATGTGAATATAGAGCATCCGAGAAAGAACTGTTCTATTTGTGTACGGGTTCCCACTTGGGGCTGGAGAGTGTAGACATGGCCAATCCTCTTCGGTTGCGCTACAGACTGGCACATGTTAGGACTGACCGACACAAAGGGGTTAGGCTGGAGGTAATGCTCAGCCTTAGGCTAATTCATTTAGGGTTCAGCAGCAGTAAAGCCTCCTAATAAGAGTAGGTTCAACACCATGATGGGAAAGGACGAGCAGAAGAATTCTGCTTATTTTGGTTAAAGGTATGCTGCAATTTGTTCTCAACATCTGGTTTATTGCTTTAAACTCAACAGGGTATATTCTTTCCTTTTGTACCATTTACTTCCTCCTCTACTTTTGAGATATTGGCCGGGGTATTTTCTGGGGTAGGGTGATGCCTATAGGTTAGGTCAGTACATCTAGGAACATATACGACTGGATAGAGTATACAGGATTGCCCTACTTGTAGTGTGTTAGGGAGGGGGATACGTGTATTGGCAGACATTGTGGTGAATTAGCGAAATGTTTCTTGGTTTGGATGTGTAGGTCTTGGTGTGGCATGGAATGTCGGTCATAGTTGTTTATGCTGTGATGGGAGTTGCGGTAGTAGGGGGTGGTTGGGGGTGAGGATTTGGTGTTGTGGGTGACTCCGGCTAGATGGAGGAAGAGATTGTGTCAGGGGAGGGGGGGTGGAAGTCGCTTTGATCCGTCCTGAAAGGTCCCTTAGTGAGGGGGTCGAAGCCTAATGTCAGGATAAGGATGATGTCCAAGGAGTTATTGTGGTCATCGTGTGATTTTTACTATTTAGGTCATGTGACAAATCCGAGGGGGTGCCATAGGAAGCTCAAGTTCCTGGGGTAGGGAATAGGTTCCAAATGTATTTCCTTAATGATTTGCTTGGAATTCCTCCCCTCGGAAATTGAACTTTTATCGCCTTAGAACACGATACTAAACCAATTTCAGATTCCCGCCTCCGGGTTAAAGTCGAGGTGCTCCAGTGGATAGCTGGGCAAAGTAAGTTGAAAAGATGCAGTTAAAGAGATCTTCTTATAAGGTGTTTTCCTTCGGTCGACTCCTTAAAGAATGGCTCCTAGTTGAACTAAAAGAGTTGAAGAGCAGTTAAAAGATCTCAGTGCTACGGGTTTCATTCAGTCGAGCATAATCCCCTTGGAGAGCTCAAGGGTGGTCGTAGAAAAGAATATGAACCCTTAGAAGGTGTATCGATTATAGGCGGACTCAACAAAATTTTCAATTTATCCCCAAGAATAATTATCACTTCCCAGAATAGATGACTGTTTGACCAATTCCAAGGGTCTAGTTTATTATCGAAGATTGATCTTCGTTCAGGGTACAATCAGCTCAGGGTTAGGAATGGAATATAATAAAGGACATCCTTTTGTACCGTTACAGTCACGATGAGTTCTAGCAATGTCAGTTATCTCACGAATGAACCTGCTCCATTTATGGATCTGTGAACAGAGTCATAATGAATCCTTGACTCTTCGTCATAGTTATTCATTGATAACATTTCCTCTACTCTAAGACTAAGGAAGCGCATGACAACATTTATACTAACCTGCAGGTACTTGACAACAGCAGGTATGCCAAATCAGAAGTGTGATTATAGCTTGACGTACTTCCTGGGTCATGTGTCGTCTTGATGGTTGGGGAGGTTGACACCACGAAGTCTGAAGGCTGTGTGGGTAAGAAAAGAACTGGACAAAACCGCTTACTCCCGCAGATGTCTGAGCTCTTGCGATTGGCTGGTTACTTACCGCAGGTTCATGGAGGATTTTCTCCATGCTTCCCCAAATGACATCTTGACTCAAAGAAGGACCAAGTTTGATGGACGGAAGATTGTGACAGAGAAGTTTCCAGGAGCTCAAGGACAGACTCACATCAGCCCCGATGCTTACTTTGACTAGAACACCCACCCAACTGTGACTGAGATTACATGTTTATTTGATTGACATCTAGAGTTGGTTTGGGTTGTGGTGTTTCTTATGAGGGTGGGAAGGGATAGGCTATGCGATTGATATCCAAGGTTCATGAGAAGAACTATGCATATAATCTGAGTTGTCACCCGATGGTTTTGCAATGAAACTGTGATGCATTACTTGTAAGGAGGCACGTGGTTGTGTTCACAGACAAACAGATCTCTAGACGTTGTTCAAGTAGAGAGAGTTGGGAACTACAGTCCTGGGATCTGGTTAGAGCTGTTGAAGGACTATGATATTAATGTTCACTACCATCCTGGTAAGGCTAATGTTGTAGTTGATACTTTGATAAGGATGAGCATGGGACGTACAACCCACGTTGAGGATGGGAAGAAGGAGTTGGTGAAAGATGTACACAGACTGACTAGATTGGCTTTGCGGTTAGTTGACTCTACTAGTGGGGGTGTTTTAGTTCATCCTAGTTATGAATTGTCCTTGGTAGTTGAAGTCAAGAAGGGTCATTATCTTAATCTGATTTTGATGGATTTAAAGGACTCAGTGTTAATAAAGATGAATGAATCTTTTGCTTTGGGAGGTGATGGCATACTTAGGTACTAGGACAGGCTGTGTGTACCAGATATGGATGATTTGTGGGCCAGGATCATTGCAGAGGCCCATGGTTCCTGATATTTTATACATCTATGTTCCACTGAGATGTATCATGATCTGAAGCATATCTATTGGTGAGATGGCATGAAGAAGGACAATGCAGAATATGTGGCCAAGTGTCCTGATTGTCACCAGGTTAAGGAAGAACATCTTAAGTCGGGGCGTCTTAATAAGATATTTGAGGTTCCAACATGTAAGTGGGAGGCATTAATATGGACTCTTGGTGGTCTTTCGAAAGACTAGGAGACAACCTGCTCCATAGGGTATTGTGGACAGGTTTAATAAGTTGTTAACTTATTCCCTGTGAGTCTACTTACAGAGTGAGGATATGCGAGGACTCTACATGATAAGATTAGAGATGGAATGAGGATCTTTGCTATCATTAATGATAGAGGAGATCAGGTCACTTACAATCTTCTGGAATCTTCAGAAGAGCTTCTTAGACACACAAAGCTGAAGCTTAGTATTGCCTAATCTAGATTGCATGGGAGCATGCGGAGAGAGCACCATTCATACATTGGAAGACATGTTGAGGCGTGTTGGGTGATTAACTTCAGGGGAAGTTGGGACAACCATTGCCTTTGATATAGTTCTGATAATAAAATATCACTCAGCAGTTGGGATGGCACTATTTGAGGAACTGTATGGTTGGAGGTGTAGGTACTCCAGTTAGGTGGTTAGATGTTGGGAGAGTAATCTTAGGTCCACAGACATCATGAGACCTAGAGTGGTCAGGGTGATTAGGGATAGGTTGGTACGCGTATAGTCAGCAAAGTTATTATGCAGACAACAGAAAAATGGCCATTGAGTTGGTTTTAATTATAAGGTCTATTGTAAGATATCACTTATGAAGGGGGTGATGAGGTTTGGTAGGAATGGGAAGTTGATTCCAAGGTATGTTGGTCCATATGAGACCCTACAGCGTGTGGGTGAGGTGGCCTATGAGTTGGCATTGCCTGCAGAGCTAGCTTATGTTTATCATGTTTTTCATGTCTGTATGTTAAAGAAGTGCCTAGGTGTTCCACCATCAATTCTACCTGTTAAGGGTTTGGGTCTCGATGAAGACTTGACCTACGAGGATGTACCTATTAAGATTTTAGACACACGTCTCAATTGTCTAAGGAACAACGAGATTTCCATAGTGAAGTATTATGGAGGAATTATCTTGTTGAGGGTTCTACGTGGGAGGCCGAGGCTGATATGAAATCTCGCTACCCTCATCTTTTCATCTCTTGAAGTTAGACTTCCTACTCATAAGTCTAAGTTTCCTTATCTCTCCATTCTTTATTGCTATTGCTTGATTGTGGATAGTAATTATGTTATGATCTGACTAGCATTACACTAGATAGTTAGTAGTGTCATTCGGGAATGATTGTTCCTAAGGGGGGGGATAATTGTAAACCCCTATAAAGGATATGCTAAGTAATGCTAATATGTCTAGAATAATCCTACGATAAGACGGGTTTACACGATTGATGCGCATTAGAAACCAGACCTCTGAAACTTTGCTCAGCCAAACAAATAACTTGGTGAGTTAGTTGCACTAGAAAAGGGCTGTCAAGCCGGTAGCGCTCGAATATAGAAGATTTTCTCGGATGAGTATTTACCTGACTTAAAAAAGGGAAAGTCTTAGGGTTGGAGGGTATAGGGGTAAAATGGTCTTTCCAGGCCAAGGGTAAAAAGTAATTACCCAAGGAATTATGAACTTTCCAAATATTTATTTAAGGGACGGTTTGAGTAGGGTGACCCGAACGCAATGAGCCTGTTCGACAGTGGTCACCGATCCGAGCTCAACCCACCCAAATGGAAGCTTAGCGTCATTGAATGTTTCATATGAGGTTTATAATGGATTTTTAAGGGTTTTAGTTCATTGGACTAAAATAATTAAATCCCTATATTTATTAAAATAATGAGGGAGCCTAGTTTGACTAATTCCAAAAACTAAAAATTCTAATCCTTAAAGGACTCTCTCAGTCATTTTCTCATGGCCCCGCCCACTTCCTTTCACGTTTTCTCTGCCAAGCAAGATTACTAAAGCTGAAAAATAACTAAAGTTCTTCACACTTTAGGAACTCATATAAAATAATATAACCAAAACATAAGCAAAAACGTAATGCAAAAAGGGAAGTTTCTCCGTCGAATTAGTGTTGAGGTAGCGGAGAATTGAACGTGATTTTGGAGAAGGTTTGCGAAGACACCGTTCAAGGTTTTTTTGAACGACAGAAAAGGTTGAGTTATTACTTTGTCCCTTTCCAGAGACACTAGGATTCAGTCGCTTTAATCCGAAAACTGATTGTTTCCCGTTGCATGTCCCTGTACAGCTTCATTTATGGTGGTAGGTGGTATGTTGCTGGTTAGAATTAGGAGTAATGTCTTTTCATGATGAATATGGTCATGAATGTGTGTTTGGAATCGTTGACTGATAAAATATTTCACGACCAAATATTTGTTTATATGTGTGCATATGTAGGACGTGACTTTGGACTCCTCTTTTCTCCCTTCCCCCTTTTCACCCTGAATTGGGCATGTGAAAATGGCATGTTTATGGTTGCTTTTATGTTGCACAAAACTTTTTTAAAATCTTGATGTTCATGAGTGATGTGTACAATGTGATTTAAGTGCAAACTTTTTACGAAGTGATATTGAAAATGAACCTAAAAAACTCACTAATAAAAACTATTGCAAAGTATACACATTTAAACGTGAATATGTGAGAAAATAGGCTGCGAGATATGTTATCAAAATTCCAGCACTTGTTAATTGTAGTTTCAGTCAACGCTAAGTCAATTACAGGTTTATGAAAAATGAAGAAAAATAACGAACGTTAATGAGGATCGAAATGTGACCTCAACATGTTAAAATTCATCGAATAATGTAAGTTAAAAGAATATTGCAGGGGGATTCGAACCCCTGACCTGACCAACAATGAAATACTAAAAATATAAGAAGGAGGAGCGGGGATTCCGACAAAACCATATCTCAATCATGATTTCAGGAGGGAAGAAAGAAAAATAAAAGGTTGAGGTGTGGGAATCGAACCCCACGACCTCTAGCAGAATACAATGAATTAAGGAGAACATTAAAGTGGGGCTGTGGGGGTTCGATCCACACCCCTTTGGCAAGATGGAGAGAACTAACAGAAAAGAAAAAAGGAATGGTTGTGGGGGTTCGACCCCACATTCCCTCTCAGTCCCAAGGAACAAAAATTAAGGACTAGAAATCAAGGAAAATGAATGAAGGGTTGGGGCTCGATCTTGTGTCCCAAGCCGTGTGGATTCCAAACCAAATAAATAAACATGTAAGTGTTGCAAGGATTATAAATTGGTTTCCTTTGCAAAATCCGTATTGATAAATAAGTTATACGTTATAAATGTTCAAACAAATAAGTTTCCTACATAGATCGAAGTTGAGATCTTGGCATACTTACAAGATTATAAGTGTTGTACACACCAATCTTAGGAAGATATGAATCACTTAAATGAACTGATTGGTTGTATGTTATAGACCCATAAATCTAGCATACGTGTAAGTTAAGTTAATAATGGTTATGTAACGAAATGATGAAAAACTGAAGGGTCACGTGGAAGAGTGTAAAAACACCAACTAAATGGCAATTTGCAATGGCATCTCATGAAATGAAGCATTCACGTAAAAAGGGGTGAGTAATAGAAGAGCAAATGTGCATAAAACTAATGAATGTGGTGACCATAATATAAGAGGCTAATGTGAAAGATGAGAGCAATCTCCAATGATCCTAAAGTAAATGTTACCAAAACGTACTCACCTATGTAAAAGCTTAAAGCAGAGGACCAGTCGCTATGAACCCTCTAACAAAAAGTCATGAGATTAAACGTATACAATACTTAATTATTGATGATGAGAAATCATATATGTATCTATGATGTCTCATAATAGACGCCACTTTCAGACAATGGATTGATGAAATGGAACCTTATATGAGCACTGATAGGCTAGCTATGAGCGGTAATGCCTTCTTTCGGGAAGGGTGGAGTTTCACGTAACTCTCATGAGATGATATTGTCTGGCATGCCAGGTATAGGTCTCGTTATATCTCCTAGTCTTTTAACCTATTCTGCCTAGGGTTAATTTTCCTATTACGCTAGCATGTTTTGAGTCACATTGGCCGGTGACTCCACCTCTTTTCGGTATGGTGAAGACACTGGATTTCATAATGCTGTCACAAATCTAGCCGGTTAATAGTAAAGTCCAAATGAATGCATGAAACGCCAGCATCAAATGACTTGAACATAATGATATGAACGATACACAGGTGTTAGGATAGGATAATCAAGCGTTGAGTTACACTAGTAATGACACTAGGTTATTCTTGATCATTGCACAACAAACCCGATCAGAGTCTCTTAAACACATCATAGGTATTTCTAATTATTACACTCGCTTATAAGACCATGCATGAAATGAAGCACGTATGCAATGATGAAGCAGCACTCTATGTTTTATGAAGGCTCCCTAGTAAGGGGGGTTACCATATGTGAGCCTCATTGGGAAAGTCTTAATGTCATGTCCATAATTCAAGGTCTCTGGCATATGAACGAATGAATGATATGAAATATGTTATGTTGATATATGGTATTTTATGTGCTATGTGAAAGATGTTAGTGTGTTGTGTATAATCTGGTAAATATGATGATGCATGTTACTGAATGGATGCCTTTCTAAACCAAATTGGAGGGAAAGTCCCTTACATCCTTAATTCATATTTGGAAAGTCCACTGACTTCTAATTCAAATTTGGAGTCCCCTGATTTTCCAAATCCCAATTTGGCAAGTCCAATTGAGTGACTTTTCCATTAAATCTGATGTTCAGAAAGAGTTATTCTTATCAGCATGTCCTTTGGTGGGTGTTGCAATGACCCATACTTAGTACAAAGTTTGTACTATCCCATACAACTCTACACTTTTGCGAAGGGACAGGTGCGACATTTAGAGCTTAGGAGATAACGTTGCAGCTATCCGGATGTGGAGCATTATCGGACTTTGTAGGCCCATTACTCGAGAAAGATTGCCCTTTATATTCTATCTTGTAGTTATAGGATTGAGCTAGGGAGTATGTTCCCCTAGAGTTTCTTTCCGCTTTGTTCAGACATTCTATTGTGTGCATTCGCAAGTATACACGTATGTAGTATGAAACTATCTTTCATTGATGGATCTTAATGTTAGATGGTTGATGGTGAACGTGTATGAATTTAAGTATAATGACTTACATGCATTTTATGAAACAAAAAGTTCAAATTTTCCGCTTAAATTAATTAACCTATATGAAGTAAGGATGACATATGTAGGCTTGTATGCAAACTCTGAGTGGTCAACGACGCCGGTCTCGTTAGGGTCTAGATTTTGGTCATGAAAGGTTCGGTGGCTTGGGAGATCTACAAGAAGGATTTACTTGATAATTTATTTCCAATAGAGATTAGGGAAGCAAAGGTGGTAAAATACATCAACTTTCGTCAAGGAGGTATGAGATTACTTGACTATTCCTTGAAATTAACTAAATTGTGCAAGTATGCTCCATCCTTGGTTTCAAAACCAAGTGATGAAATGAGTCATTTTCTTATGGGGGTGTTTGATGACTTGGTGGAAGAATGTGTTCCGCTATGCTTCATGATAATATGAATATCTCTCATATCATGGTTCATGCTCAACATGTGGAAAAAACTAGGTTAACAAGAAAGAGTAGGGAGGACAAGAAGGCCAAGTCTTATGAATTTGGTTCTTCAAAGGGTAGTCTTGACATTCAGTACAAGCCTAGGTCGAAGAAGAGGTTTTCTAATCAAGTTCCTACCAAATTTCCCAAGGCTGGTGATGATTGGGTGTCTAACCCTATGTTCTTAAACATAGAGCATGTACTAGCTCACTAAACAAGAAGTCAACTTGTGGGAAGTGTGGGAAAAATTATTATGGTTATTGCCTTGTTGGGACGGTCAATTGCTTTGGGTATGGCAAAAGTGGGCACAAGGTAAGGGATTGCCCAAATTTGAACGGGTAAGACAAAGGTAGCGGGAAATTTCAAGCTAGTGGTTCTAAAGTCGATCCACCAAAGAATAATCGCTTTTATGCACTTCGCTCTATAGGTGAACAAGAGAGTTCTCCATATGTGTGTGAGCTGGTATGTTACAAGTCTTCTCTATTGATGTATATGCTTTACTTGATCCGGGTGCTACATTTTTCCTTTGTATATCCCTTGATAGCTAGAAAGTTTGATATTTTTCTCGATATTCTAAATGAACCTTTCATGGTAACTACCACGGTAGGTGAGTCTGTGGTTCCAAAGATTATATATATAAATTGTCCTGTAATGTTACCGAATAGAGTTATTCATGTTGAATTAGTAGAAATTTATATGGTAGATTTTGATGTCATTTTGGTGATTGATTGGTTGCATGATTGTTTTTCTTCCATTGATTGTAAAACTAGAATTGTCAAGTTCAATTTCCAAATGAACCCACTTTTGAGTGGAAGGGGGGAAAGGAAATTCTATCCTGGCTCCTATTCTCTTTATTAGGCTTGTTAAATGTGATATCAAAAGGAAGGGTGTATAATCAATGTAAAGTCAAGATTTAGATGCCCAGGATCCTATTATTGAGTTAGTCGCCGTAGTGAGGTAATTTCCTAAGGTCTTTCCTAATGATCTTCAAGGAATCTATTCGTAATAGGAAATTGATTTTGGTATTGACTTGCTACCGTTACCAACCCCATTCCTTCTTATCATATGGCTTCGGGCAAATTGAATGAGTCGAAGTCTCAATTCAACGACTTACTAGACAAAGGCTCTATTTGACCTTGTATTTCTCCATGGGATGCTCCTGTTTTCTTTGTGAAGAAGAAGAATGGGTCCCTTAGAATGAGCATTCATTATCGCCAACTCAACAAAGTAACTATTAAGAACAAGTATCCTCTCATCAGAATGATGACTTGTTTGATCCACTCTAAGGGGCAAGCTACTTTTCTAAGATTTACTTGAGATTGAGGCATCACCAACATAGGGTGAGAGGTAAGTACATACCAAAAATTCCATTCTTAACTAAATATGGTCACTATGAGTTGTTAGTAATGTCTTTTGGTCTCACTAATGCCCCGGCGGCGTTTATGGATCTCATGAATAGGGTGTTTCAAAGTTACCTAGATTCATTTGTCATTTTCTTTTTTGCGGAAATTCCTTTGTATATCAAAAAATTGAGGCTGTGAGAACCGGGACCATTTGAGGGAGGTGTTCAAATGCTATGAACAACAACTTATCTTGCCAAGCATCGAAAATATGAGTTTGGTTGAGGTGGTGCATTCGGTCATATAATATCTGAGCGAGGGAGTTGAGGTTGATCAAGGAAAAATGAAGGTGGTCATGGAATTTGCCAAAAGACCATTGACTCCAACGTATGGGAGTTTCTTGGGTCTAGCGGGATACTGTACGAGGTTTGTGGATGATTTTGCATCCATTGCTTCTCCTTTGACTACCTTGACCTAAAATAGTGAAATTTGAGTGGTTGGAGGCATGTGAAAGAAAATTCTAAATTTTCAAATATAGGCTTACATCCACTCATGTGTTGACTCTACCAAAGGTAACAAGGGCTTTATGATATATTTGATGATGCCATTTCCCGAGTGGCCTGAGTGGTTCTATGCAACATGGGAAGGTCGTAAAATTACTGATGATAGACAACTTAAGGTTCATCAGAAGAATTATCCAACTCATGTTCTTGAATTAGAGGCCGTGGTATTTGCTTTAATAATATGGAGACACTATTTGTATGGTGTCCATATTTATATGTATACCAACTACAAGATTATTCAATATGTGTTTACTCAAAGGGGTTGAATCTTCAACAAAGAAGATGATTGGAATTGTTGAAAGATAACGAAATGAGTATTCTTTACCACCCAGGCAAGGCCAATGTGGTTGTGGATGCTGTTTGAATGTACGTAGACCATGGGTAATGGTCTCATGACAATAGTGCAAGAAGACATAGTTAAAGCTGTCATAGGTTGCTCGTTTGGGTGGTTAGATTTGAAGATTCACAAATGGTTGGGGGGTTATTCTGGTCAGCATATTTTCGATCTTGTTTGAATACATTGCTTACCTTTGACTAACCTGACCTACAAGGATGGAATTCTGAGGGGTCGGAGCATGGTGAAAAGAAATTATAAATTCTTCAAAGATAGGCTTACATCCGCTCTAGTGTTAACTCTACCAGAGGGTACCAACAGCTTTATGATATATTTTGATGCATCTCGAGTGGTCTTGAGGTGTGTTCTTATGCAACATGGGAATGTAGTGGCTTATGATTCTAGACAACTTAAGGTGCATCAGAAGAATTATCCAACTCATGTTCTTGATAGCGACTGTGGTATTTGCTTTAAAAATAGGGAGACACTATTGTTAGGGTTTCCACATTATATGTCTATACCAACTAACAAGATCTTCAATAGTTGTTTACTCAAAGGCATGAAATCTTCGACAAAGAAGGTGATTGGAATTGTTGAAAGATAACAACATGAGTATCTGTACCATCCAGGCAAGGCCAATGTGGTTGCGGATGCTCTAAGTCGTATGAACATGGGTAGTGTGTCTCATGTAGAATAGTCCAAGAAAGACATAGTTAAACATGTTCATAGGTTGGCTCATTTGGGTGTTAGATTTGAAGATTCAACAAATGGTGGTTTTATGGTCCATCATATTTTCGAATCGTCTGTGGTGGTTGAGGTGAAGTGCAAATAACACCTTGATCAACCATTGATGGAGTTGAAAGAGTCCGTTATTAGTAAGCTTAATAAGTCATTCTCCTTGAGGGGGGATGGTGGCTTGACGTATTATGGAAGGTTGTGTATTCCCAATGTCGTTGATTTGAGAAACCCAATTCATGAGGAAGATCATGGGTCCCGTTATTCCATTCATCCGGGTTCTACAAAGATGTATCATTACCTTAGGGAATTGTTTTTGTGGGAAGGCTTAGTGGGAGACATTGCGGAGTTCGTTGCAAAATGTCCAAATTGCCTACAAGTGAATGTCGGATACCAAAAGCCAGATGGTTTACTTCAATAAATACAAGTTCCTACTTAGAAGTGGGAAGACATTAATATAGACTAGTGTAGGTTTGCTGCGGACTCAAAAGCAACATGACTCTGTATGGGTGGTTGTGGATAGGTTGACCAAATCTAAATCATTTTATTCCCGTCAAGTCCACTTACTCGGCGGAGGATTATGCAAGGATCTTCATACAGGAGATTGTGTGTCGCCATGGTATTTCCGTTCTATCCCATCTATTTGTATAGGGTGTGCACCATGTCACAGCTAGGTTTTGGAGGTCATTCCAAAAAGGGTTGGATAACAAGGTGGAAGCGAAGCACCACTTTCATCCCCAAAATGCTGGTCAAGCGGGGTATATTCAAATCTTGTAGGATATGCTTTGAGCTGATAATTGACTACAGGGAAATGGGGATAAACACTTTCCTTTTTTTGAGTTTTCTTACAACAAAATATTTACCAATCATCTATATCTATGGTTAATTTCAGGCCATGTATGGTAGGAGATGTACATCTCCAATGGCATGGTTTGAAGTGGGCGAGTCTTCACTTTTGGGTCCTGAATTGATTTATAAGACTTTGGAGAAGGTTCAAATAATAGGGAATGGCTTGAAAACAGCATATAGCTGGCTAAAGTCTTATGCCAACCATAGGACAAGAGACTTAGAGTTTCAAGAAGGTGATAAAGTGTATTTAAAAATTTTGCCTATGAAAGGGGTGGTGAGATTTGGCAAGAAAGATAAGTTCAGCCCTCGTTATGTTGGTCTCGTTGAAACTTTGCAAAGGGTTTGAAAGGTTTCATATGAGTTGAGGTTGCCTAGTGAATTGGCTTCGGATCATTCGGTATTCCTTGTTTCCATGCTTAAGTAGTGTATCGATGATCCCGAGTTCATTCTTCTTATTGAGGGTCAAGGTGTTCGAGAGAACCTATCCTATGAGGATGTTCCAGTTGAAATCCTTGATAGACAAGTGAATATAATAAGGAACAACAAAGTGGCTTCCGTAAAGGTGTTATGGAAGAACTACCTAGTTGAAGGTGAAAAGTTGGAAGTCGAGGACGATATGAAGTCCTGTTACCCATATCTATTTGATAACTAAGGTTAGTTTTTCCTGTTTATATTGAAAATAATGAGTTTATTTGAAGGTGCCTTGATTTTTTTTTGTAAATTATTGAATTTTATGCTTTGTTACTGTAAAACCCTAACATGACTTAGTAAGTAATGTTAAATTCTAGAATGCTACGATTACACCGGGTTCAACACGGTTGGTGCAGTAACAAACCAGACCTCTGAACCATTGTGCAGTAAGACAATTATTTGGAGAGTTATTTTGAGCTAGGAAAGGTGTTGGTCCAGCATGTAGGGCTTCCGAATATTGGAGATTTACGCTGGATAGTCTTTACCGGACTTAAAAGGGGTTAATATTATGTTTGGAGGGTTCTAGTGGGAAAATGATCTTTTTTTCAGGCTAACTGTAGTATCTAATAACTCGAAATATATAATTAATTAATTAATTAACCAAGGTGGAGGGTCATTTTTGGGCGAGCGGACAAAAGTGGCGTTTTTGAGTGAAGTCTTGCTCACCGGGTTTGAAACCTAGGTGGGAAGCACTGATTTAATTCGATTTGTTATTTAAATTGGTAACATTAACCAATTAATTAAAATTTATTAGCTGCTGTAATAAAAGGATATCAGATTTTTTAAAAGCAGTTAAAGCGTCCTAGTTGACTAAGTCCCGACTAAGCCTAAACATACTTTACACGTTTCACTCTGTCACGTAATACTCACTGTCAGCTCATTTCTGTCTTTTTTCACGTTTCTCTGCCAAGCAAAATAGTAAAGCGAAAATTACTACAGTTCTTCCCCTGACGAAACTTACCTGAAAATTATGGAGACAAGCTAATAAAAAAGTTAGGCAAAAGGGGGACGGATTATTCCGTTGCTTTGTGGTGTTGAAGGTGAGGGGGATTTGGATTGTGATTCCTGGAGAGGTTTGGGCATCATAAGTGAAAGGTTCAACTACATAATAGGTATGTGTATTTTTTTACTCTTGTTTCATTTCACAAGAGACCCTTAGGACTAAGAGGAATCTATCCAAAAACAGGGTTGCTCCCCTTTAATGTTCCCTGTCACTAGCTCCCATCCGATTGTTAGGTTGTGAGTTATGTTGCTCGTAGAAATTAGGAGGGTATGTGTTTTGTGTTGATTATATCAATTCTATGTATGTTGGATTTTATATGAATGTTAGCATGATGTCCCAAATTATGTGTTATGTGTGTGCAATGTTAAGCGTGACAGATACTCGTGGTTGATGTTCGAAAATGGAAATGTTATGGTGGTATTCTTACAGCACAAATGTATAATTCGTGATGTTCATATGAGTATACATGTGGTTGTGATTTGAATGGAAATTTCCATAAAATCACCTAAAGACTTGTACTAAACGATCCAGTGAATCACCATCAAAAAAAACTAACATGTAAACGTTGATGAAAAATGAGCTAAAAATGTACAAAAATTCCAGCCTCTTGTGATGTAGTTTCGGCAAAGATAAATGATGTAAAAACATGTTGATTTTAGTGCAAACTCCTTCTGACTGTGGATCTTGAAAATGCACCTAAAGAACTCCACTAAACATACTCTCCCACTATACCAATTAACGTGAAAGAGGTGAGAAAAAAATAGCTGCAAAAATGAGATAAACATTCACTAGCACTTTGATGTTAGTTTTGGTAAAGTTAAGTCAATTAACATGTTATAACAAATGGAAGAAAAATAAGTGAGGTCACTGAATATTGAACCCATGACCTCACCTTCTTAAAAGTCATTAAATAATAGAAGTTAAAAGAATGTGGTAAGGGGGATTCGAACCATGACCTTGACCGGAAAATGAAATTGTGAAAATAAAAATGAGAGGAGTGGGATTTGAACTCACTATCTCTTGGTCAGACTTAATGAATTAAAAATAAAAATAAACGGTATGTGGGATGTGAACTTAACACCCTCTTGTGATTAAGGGAATTTAAAGAGCAAATCGAAGTTGAGGTTGTGGGGATTAGATCCCATACCCTCAGTCAACTGGAGGTCAAAGTAAAAAGGAAAATAAAAGAAATGGTTGTGGGGGGTCGATCCCACAACCCTCGGTCCAAGACAACGCGAATAAGAAGAAAGAAAACTACAGTATAAAAATGAACGAATGTGTTAGGGGATCGATCTCGAGTCCACAAGACTGTATGGATCAAAAATAGCATAAATAAAAAATAAACAAAGTTAACCAAGGGATCAAAAATTCCAGGGTTTACCTAGCCGAACTATGTATTGATAGAGAGACGTATATGTGATAAATGTTAAAGTAATGTTGCCCACATTGATAAAAGTCGAGGATCTTGCCATACAAACAAGAGGCCTAGTCTTGTACACTAATCTAGAAGGTTATGAATAACTTAAAACGAAATATGAAGAAGCCTAGACTTTTATGTATATACCCATATAGTTCTAGCCATATGTTTTAAAAACTAAGTGAACTAAGATGCATGCAATGAAATGCATTTGAACTGGGAAGGGTAAGTAAGAGTATGAAACACCACTAAATGGCCAAGTGCATTGATATGTGAAATGAACATTCACATAATAAGGGGTGGTACTTATGAAGAGCAAATGTGCTAAAGTAACTGTATGTGGTGAGAACTTTAAGGAATGTCCGGGTGACATCCTGACAAGGGGCTTAGGTTAAAAGATGAGAGAAAGCTCAAATAAGCCTAAGTAAATGTTAACCAAACGTAATCACCTGATGAGGGTGTTAAGTGAATAAAGAGACCAGTTCTCTATGAACACTCTAAGAACGTATTGACTCTAATGCATACTTAATACTAAAGATGAGCTGATAAATCTACAAGGATTCTGTATGCTCTGGTAGACCCATTGTTCCATGATATATGAGTGAAGTATGGACTTTTATACTGAGCAACGATTTGCTAGCTATGAGCGGTGATGCCCTTCTTCGGGAAGGGCTGGAGGTTCAAAACCTCCATGAGATGAGACCTTAGGTTGCGGGTATTATGGATCTCCTTATATATCCTTATTCTTTCACCTATTACTCCATATAAGATATAGCAGGGGTCAATCCCCCATATACGCTAGTATGGTGTGGTAATTTTCGCCGGTGATTCCACCTTTTTCAGATGTGGGGAAAAACTACTTTATCTCATGATGCTCACATGATCTATGTTTGTTAGTTAACGGTCCCAAAGCAATGACTGAGGCTAGCCTATTGATTGCCATAAGAAATTAATGATACCAAGGTGTTAAGATAAGATAATCAAACAAGGTGAGTAGACTTAGAGCAAAAACTAGGTCATTCTTGATATTGCACAGTGACCCGTGAAAGTCTTAAACTAATCATAGGATAGCTGGGTCTACACTAGCTATGGATGGTATTAAAAGTGAAGTGAGATGAATGAACGAAGAATAGACGACTCTAGGTTTGGTAAGAGGATCATAGTTGAGGTCATTATAGGTTGAGCCCTCTTTTTGGGAAGTCGGACGTCAAGTCCATGATTCCAAGGTTTTATGGAATATGAAAAAGAATGATATTGAAGATGTATGTGTATATGCAATATGTACGTGTATGTGTAAGACGTTATTGTGTTGTGTTGCAATACGATTAATATTATGATGCATGGTACTCTCATTGCAGACTTTACCATCCAAATATCGCTGTTCATAACTTTCGTAATTCCAAATTGGAAGTCTACTGACTAGACTTTAAAATCATTGTTGTTCAGAAAGAGTTAATTCTTACTCAGCATATATTGGTGTGTTCTTGCATATACCATACTCAGGACAAGTGTGCACTAAGCCAATCCAATATTATTTTTAGGTGCATGGTACGACGGTTGCAGCTTCGGACGGGCGGGAGATTACCTCCGTATTGGTAGTACTTATGCTTTCGAAGGATGTCTACCGTTATTATCTAGGTTCGATGTAGACTTTATCTATGGAGCAGTCCGCTAGTGTTTCATTTCCCCATTCATTTCAGACTTTTTTTATTGGTGCCATTTTGGCAAAATACGTTTAATGCATTTATGAACTGCTTCTTTATTTGATTTATCTCTCCAATTAGATTGTTGTTCGGAAGCCTATGATTGTTAAGGTTATAAATATTTTTCATAAATAAGAAAACAAAAAAGTTCAAAATTTTCTCTAGATTAACCTATTGAAAGTAAAGATTGACGTATATAGGCTTGATCTGCCCTGAGGGGTAACGATGCCGTCTCGTAAGGGGTTCTACATTTCCGGTTGTGACAGTCAGGTACAGTAATCAATGCCTAGTAAGTGAATGTTCAAGAAAAGAAATTCTCTTTATTGATTTGAATTAGATGGTGTATTTTGGTCTATTGTGATCATGAGGTGTATGAGCATGTTCGATTATGTGTTTGAGAAAAGCTTTTGACTATGTGGAATAAGAATGTAATATCGTTGAAACTTTATGCTGAAAAATGATGTTTTGAGTTTCATGTGCATAAAGGCCACTAGGTTATGTTTCATTTGAATTATATATGTTTAGATTACATTGTGTTTGTTGGCCTTCTGCTAGTATTGAGGATATTCGTCCTTTTAAACAAATTTAGTGTTATTCGAGGAAAAATGTTCCTAGTGAGTTGTTAATGTAAACTCCAACAAGTCTAAAGCCTATCTAGGAGCTAAAAAATATAGTTAAAAGTTTGAAATTGTTATGAAAGTCAATTATAATGTACAATAGTATTAGGACCAAATTTTTAGAAATCAAAACGTCAAGAAACGTTATTGACGTTCTCGGAAACGAGTTCAGAAGGTGGTTGTGTGGTGTTAGAGTGACATAGTCTATTTGACAAGGTTTTAAGAGTTCGAAAATGATGAAATTTGGTGAAAAGGTGTCTAACACATATTAGAGTTGGTTTATAGTGGAAATGTCTGGGTATGACTCCCTATGGGACAACCAAAGGGTCCTTGAGGAGGTTTACAGTGCCATCGACGGTTGCCAACCAACGGGGCATAGGACATGGGACGAAGCGTCGGTTGAAACCTTCAATGGTAAATTAGAAATTTTTTCCAAAAGTCTATTTGGACAACTCTCTGACAAAAATGACGAACCTACAGGACGGTTGGTCACAAAGTCCATCGACTGACCTACGACCCGTAGGTCGGGGTCTCGTAGGTTAGGATCACTGGATACTGCCACGTTTTTAGGTTAGGTAATTAAATTATTTAGTTGTTTTGTAAATTATTTAGGGTTTAAGGGAGGTCTAATTAAGTTAATTAATGACTTCTATATCGACACCAAACCTAATTAAACTAAACCAAACTCTCGTAATTCCCAAAACCCAATTGCTCTTCCTTCTCTCTTCTTTCTCTCTCCCAACGAAACTCCATAGGAGACCAAGAAAAGGAGGGTTATAGGGCATCAAGAATTCTAATTTTATCCATCAATCTTCATCAATTAGAAAGGTATGAGATTCCTTTGACCTTTGGGATTTCATTCCCCAAATGGTTCCTCCAAATTGATTTCAAAAAGATGAATTTTAAATGGAATGTCTTCTATTACCAAGCTGATTTCTAAATTGCTTTCGTTTTGATTTCATTCTACAATTATGAGTATATTATGATGTATCGTAATTCAATAATGCTAGTTCATGGTGCATTTACCTATGTTGTAAAGTAGATCATTAATTTGACTTTAAGTCCCTTACTCTTGACTATGAACTAGTGATGGATTGTTGTGTAGTAACTCAATTGACTGCACAATTATTTTAATGACTATTGTGTGATATATGGAACCCATTGTTGGGGTTTAAGGGGAGGGTTTATGGTAAACCTTTATGATTCTTGTGAAGGGATAATTGGGGTAAGTCTGGACTTAATCTTTTCTCAATTATAATGACTTTATTTAGTATGAAATTATATTAAGTAACGTTAGTGATCAGGATTGACTAGGGAGTGTATTATGTTAATTGGCTTGTTTTAGATTACTGTGTAGTGTTGGCTCAAATAAACATGAATATAGGATGGTGATGACTTACCTAGGTGCTTATCATATGTGATTATGTTAAATGTGGTAACCTCACATGCGTAAATTATAATGAAAGGAGGGAAAAACTCATGTTGTAATTCCTATTGATCTATGAGCTACTATGAATGGGATATAAACCTATGAACTAACCTAATCTATGAGATTAATAAGGCCTTAACACATTTCAAAAGGACTTAGCTTAACACCGAGTGATACTAGAGTGAGAGTGCTCCCTGACTCAACATAGGAAGGTTTGGCTACTAATGTACTCTGGGATTGGAGATTTATGATGTAGCATAAAGAGGTGTCCGCAACTACATTCCTAGATCTTAAACTATGTTTTCCCCCATAGGGATAATAGCTAGTGGATCCACAGAGATAAATTCATGTTTTTGGTACTACCTGGAAAGTGATTTCCGCCCTTCTTCGGTGGACATGGGAGCATGACACCGTATTTCCTCATTAAGATTTGTGGTCTATGCGGTTAAGTGAAGATGTTCCCCAAATGTAAAATGAAGTAATGAAGTGAACTCTAACTTGGGTGACCTAAGGGGATTAGTTAGTTTAGGTAGGGGTATGAGACTCAACCTATACATTGAACTAGTTAGCCTTGACGGAAGTCTTAGAAGGATGTTCCTATGTGCTTATATGCTTATAAATATAAATAATATGTATATGATGATCTTACATGTTAATGACACTATGTGATATTGCTTTCACTTATGAACATGTTGTTGGGACGGAGAATTTTTTTGGGTTTGGCAAGAGTATTCACAAGGTTAGATATTGCCCTAATATAAAGATTCAACAAAAGTGAAGTGGTAAAACTCAATAAAGTTTCACTTGTTGTGAAGCTCCAAAGAGGAACCACTTTTATGCTCTCTTCTGTAGAGGTGAGCAAGAGGAATCTCCCGATGTGGTCATCGGTAAGTTACAAGTCTTCTCTATTTATGTCTATGCTTTACTTGATCCCACTTCTACCTTGTCAATTGTAACTCCTATAGTACCTAAAATTTTTGATGTTCTCCCCGATATTTTGATCGAACAATTTTCGTGTAAAACTCGGTGGGTGACTCCGTTGTGGCTAGAAGTATCTTTAGAAGTTGTCCTATATGTTTGCCCAATATACATACATGGGTAGATCTGGGAGAAGTTGATATTGTTGATTTTTATGTTATATTGGGAACGGATTTGTTCCCAGCTTGTTTTGTTTCCCCCTGGTTGTCGGGACTCGGGTAGTCCCGTTCCCCCCCTCATGCGCCTCGAGTAGCGTGGTGGCAGGGGGTAAGTCAACTCGTGAGATGTTTGTCATGGTGTAGTGAGAAGCGGCGGGGGGGAGAATAAAAAGCAAAACGAAAGCAAACATTTAAAAGGAGGGAAAAGGAGGGAGGGGGGGGGGGGGTGAGAGGGCGTGGGGTGGGAAGTGTGGGGGGGGGTGGGAGACGGGGAGGGAGGGGAGGTTCGGGAGGGGGGGGGGTGGGGGGGGGCCGAGGAGGCTAGTGGGGAGGAGAGGAGGGGGGGGGGCGGGGGGTGGGGTGTGAGAGGGGGGGGTGAGGAGAGAGGAGGCGTGGGGGGGGGGGGGGGGGGGGGGGAAGAGGGGGGGGGGGGGGGGGGGGGGGGTTGAGAGTGGGAGGGGTGTCGGAGGAGGGGGTGGGGGGGGCGGGGGAGGGGGAAGGGGGGGGGGGGGGGGCTAGGGGAGGTGGGGGGGCAGTGGAGACTGAGTGGGTTATTTTGAGCTTTTTTTTTTTTTTGTTTTTCTATTTTTTTTTTTTTTTTCTCTAAAGGGTGTTTAACAAATTGTAAGAGTAAAGATCTTTAACACTTACATTCGTTCCTATTGAGTCGGTCCTAGTGAGGGAATTTTTGAAAGTCTTTATGGATGACTTACCCAAAATTCTTTCTGATGGCTCCGGCCGATTTAAAATATTTAAAGGCTCAACTCAAGGATTTACTTGATAAAGGTTTCATTCAATCAAGTATATCTCCACGGGGTGCTCCGTTATTGTTAGTGAAGAAGAAACATGGGTCCCTTAGGATATGTATTGACTATCGTCAACTCAATAAAGTCAACATTAATAATAAGCATCCTCTACCGAAGATTGATGACCTGTTTGATTAACTCCAAGGAGATAGCTACTTTCTAAGATTTACTTGAGATCGGGGTATCACCAACTTAGGGTGAGAGGTGAGCATGTACCTAAAACTGCATTTCGAACTACGTATAGTCACTATGAGTTTCTAGTAATATGCTTTGGTGTCACTAATGCCCCGATGACTTTTATGGATTTCACGGATAGGGTGTTTTGAAATTACCTAGTTTCATTTGTCATTGCCTTCATTGATGATATCTTGGTATATTTGGAAAATGGTGAAAACATGACAATGTAAGGTTGTCGTGATGTCATTAAAAGAAACACCAAACTATTTGCCAAGGTATAGCACGTGTGAGGTTGGTTTTGAGGGTCGTTGACATTCTAGTCAGCTTAATTTTTGTGAGGGTATTGAGGTTGATGCAATGAAAAATTGAGGGCAGGTAAATTGGCTAGCCATTGACACTAATGACATAGGAAAGTTTCTGGGTCATCTAGGTTAGGAATAGGGGGTTGTGGGATGGTGTTTGCTCCATTTCTTATCCTGTAACTACCTTGAACCAAAAAGAATGTGAATTTTGAGTGGGAAGGCATGTGAAAAGAAAAGAAGCTTCCAAATTTTGAAAGATAGGCTTACCTCCTCTCCGGTGTTGACTTTAACGTAGGGTACTAAGGTCTTCGTAGTATATAGTGATGCATTCCCAGTGGGCTGGGGTTGTGTACTTACGAAACATGAAAATATAGTAGCCTATGCCTCTAGACAACCTAAGGTGCATGAGAAGAATTAGAAGAATTATATACTCATGACTAATCGAGTAGATACCGTGGGTTTGCTTTAAAACTAGGAAGGCATTACTTGTATGGTGCTCATGTTTTAGTGTATACCGAAAACAAGATTCTTCAATAAGTGGTTTACTCAAAAGAAGTTGAATCTCCATAAAAAAATATGGTTGGAATTGTTGAAATATCATAACATTAGTATTCTCTACAACCCCGACAAAGCTAATGTGATAGTGTATGCTTTAAGTCGTAGATTGGGTGTTCTGTTTGAAGTCTCCCCAAATGGTGGTTTTGTGGTTTATATTAACTCCGAGTCATCCTTAGTGGTTGAGGTAAAGTCTAAACAAAATGTTGATCCGCTATTGATTTAGTTGATACAATCGCTATATACCAAAATAAATGAGTTATTCTCTCGGGGGATGAGGTGCTAAAGTACCAAAATAGATTATATGTATCGGATGTTCATGAATTGAGGAATAGGGAGTTAGAGTAAGACCATGGTTCTTCATTATTTATCCATTTTTGTTCCACCAAAATGTACCATGATCTTAGAGAGTATATATGTGGGATGTCCTAAAAAGGGACATAGTAGAGTTTGTTGCTAAGTGTCCAAATTGACAACAAGCATCAAAACCTCTGGTATAATAAGAAACTGGGTTTTCCTAGTTGGAAGTTGGATGAAATTGACATGGACTATGTAGTTGGGTTGCCTCGACTAGAAGGCAAAATTACTCAATTTGGATGATAGTGGATACTTTATATTTGTTTAGTCTACTTATTTGGCGGAGTATGATGCAAGGTTATATATAAATAAGATTGTGAGTCTTCATGGTATTCCATTGTCCATCATATCGGATAGAGGTGCTCAATTTATGTATCTCTTTTGGAGGTCTTTCCAAAAATGGTTGGGTACACAAGTGAAGCTTAGCAACGCTTTCCATCCCCAAATGGATGGTAAAACAGAGCATACTATTTAAACCGTTGAGGATATGTTAAAATCCTTTTTTATAGACTTCAAAGGGAATTTGGATGATAAATTGCCATTGATTAAGTTTTCCTATAATAATTAACATCATTTGAGTATTTCAATGGCTCCATTTGAGGCACTCTATGGTAGGAGATGTAGGTTTTCAGTTTGATGGTTTGAGGTTGGTGAGTCTTCACCTCCTTGGTCCCGAAATAGTCTATGAAGTTTTAGAGAAAGTTTGTGTTATGAGGGATAGATTTAATACAACCTATAGTCAGCAAAAATCTTATGCCGATAATAGAAGAAGAGATCATTAATTCTAAGTAGGTGATATGGTGTATTTCAAAATTTCAGATATGACAGGTATGATGAGATTCGGCAAAAAGGGGAAGTAAGTCCCTTTGAGAATTTTCAAAAGGTTGGGAGGGTTGCATGTAAATTGAGGCTACCTAGTGAACTAGCTTCAGTTAATCCGCTATTCCATGTTTCCATTCTTAAGAAGGGTATTGGTGATTCCATACTTCTTATTGAAGGGATTGGTGTGTATCCCGGTAGACATCCTTGATAAGCAAGGTAAGAAGTTAAGGAACAAGGAGGTGTCATCCATAAAGGTGTTTTGGAGAAACCACCTAGATGAAGGGGAAACATGGGAGGCCGATGCCGACATGAAGTTCTGTTATCCTCATATTTTTTATAATTAAGGTTAGAAAATCTAATAAATAATGAATATAATAATATAGTTGAATTTCACTTGTTTTTCTAAATATGTGTATCTATATTAAAAGGTTTATGAAAAAATGAGTTATCATATCAAAAGGCTCTTTTGATTCATTTGCTATTATTTGTGTATTTGATGCATTTTTGCCTACATGAAATACTAATTAGCATGTTTATGTGTTGAAAGAAGTTATGGCATAAGCGACTTAATGAATATGTTGAGCTCATGTAGCATTGAGAAGGAAATTCCTCATGTTGTGATGTTGAGCTCTTAAATAGGTGTAGATTATGTTTTGAGTTGCTATGTGTAATGCCATGTTGATATGTTTATTTTAATGGTAAATCATGTTGGTTTTGTAGGTTGTTTGTTGGGCTGCTAGTATTGACTCTATCCTTTTCCCTACAAAATATTTTAGTGTCCTTCGGTGATGAATGTTCGTACAGTGGGGGATAATGTAACACTCCGAAAGTCAAAGACCTTATCTAGATCCGCACATCAGCACTCAAGGCTTGAAACACTGTTTTAAGACCTAAAAAAAGGTGTATGTTTACCATCTAGGATGTTTTAGAGTCAGGACGTCAAGAAACATCCATGACGTCCGATGACTATTGAAATTCGGGAAGTGGTACATGAATGTTTAAACCGGGGTTTCCGAGTCGGAATCCCAATTACATTTCGTAGATATTAGAAAGGATTAAACACGTATTAGAGTGTGTTTAGAGTCCAAACTTTAGGGTACGACTTTACAAGCACCACCCTAAGGGACCTTGTAGAGGACCCTTCCATATGAACGAAAAGTTGTCAAAAACAGTAGCCAACTACGGTTGCCAAACAATGAGTCATCATCCTATTGACGGGGCATCTATGGGTCCGTATCCCCAGCCTTTTCCAAAATCCAAGACAGGTCCAAACAGACAGTCTCGTTGCAACAAAACGCGGTGCTATGAGTGGATGCAGTGGTCGTCGACTTACCTATGGACTGTAGGTCGGGGTCTCTTAGGTCAAGCCCGATTTTGTTGTTTTCTTTTAAATGTGTTTATATAATTAGTTAGTAGGTTAGTATATTAATAAAGAGTTAGTGGAGGTCAAATTACGTTAATTAAGGACCTATATAAAGACCTAATTCAAATTAAACTAACCAAACACTTTCAATTACGAAAACTCAAATCCTCTTCCTTTTCTCTACTTTCTCTATCCCCTAAGAAGACTCCATTGAATACCAAGGCAAAGGGCTTAGGGCTACAAGAACTTCACTTTCTCTACATCAATCTTCAAGGATTAATGGTATGGGAGCTCTTCACCTCTGGGACTCCTTTCCCAAAGGGTTCTTTCAAATTTATTTCCAAAAGTTGAGAAAACATGGGATTCATTCCTAATCCGAAATTGGTGCTTTAAATTGTATTGTTATTGATTAGTTTTGATTATTAGGATATATAGTGATGAATTAATTGTGATTAGGGTAGTTCTTAATTTACCTAGTTCTATGGTAGATATCATGAATTGACCCTATTTCCCTAACCCAAAGTCATGAATTGATGTTGAATTGATTAGTGTTAATGAAATTGACTTAGTTCTTGCGTTAATTACTATTGTATGATCTTATTAAGAGTATTAATGAATGAATTTGGTTAGTTGTTGTTAAGACCATGGAAGAAGGCTTGTGAAGGTGAATTAGTAAGACCTACGATCATGAGTCCTTACTTCAATTGTGATGACTTATACATAATGATGATGTTCAATTGAAGTGTTTATTGTGATTAGATTATTTAGGTGATGGCATGATGACTGCATTGAAATTTCTTGACTATATAGTTTGTGAGATTATGATTAAGATGTAATTATATAAGGTTGGTTATGAATTACCTATGTTCCATACTCTGACATGATGATATTTTGTTAATCTCACATATGAGGGTTGTATTGAAAGGATATTCTCATGCAATTCCTACTACGCTAATAATTATGATATACAAGGGGGTTAGTCTCCTATGACCTATACGAAGCCATGCTGATTAATAAATGCATAAAGACATTTCAAAAAGAACTTCCCTAAAGTCCAACTAGTGAAATGTATAGGTACTGTACCATACCCCTACCTACACTAAGAAGAACCCCTTAAGTCACCTAGTTAGAGTTCAATTTATTATTTCAGGACAGTCGCATCGCCGAAGCAGTCCTGGGGAGTCAACTAGGAATCTGATTGTATGAAACACTACCCGAATAGGTGGTTTACTCGCAAGGCTAGGACCAATTAAGAAATAGCCTTGTCGGTGGATAGCACTATATAGTATGACCTATGGGGGAAACATAGTTCAGACCTAGAAAACATTGTGTTGGTCTGCGCTTATGCCCCATTGCATTATAGCTATCTCATGAGAACCCTTGGTGAATGTCCCTTCTATGGGGAGTGATCATCTCTCATTGTAATGTTTACTTGGTGCTAATCTAAAGTCCCTTTTTCAAATGCCATTAAGTCATTCATGAGCAATCATAGCTTAACATAGGTAATAGGACACTAACCCTTATATATCATGTAATTTAGCTCATTAGTTATAGGAGGAGAACTTCCTTTCATCACCAACCATAATTAGTGAGATCATATATCATAGTCATTATCACATAAGGCACACAAGAAGATCATATTCACCCATTAACCCTCACAACCTTACCGTGAACTCATATTTATTAAAATCATATCATGCCATCATATTAATCACATCATATGTTCTTAAAAATAATAACATTTAATACTTCAATTTAACAACATCATCACCAAATATAATCCATCATTATTGAAGTAAAGAGTTTATGATCACAATGTCTTCTTACCAATAGCCTCCATGGCCTTCATCAAAAATCACACCCTCAATTCATCACAATTATAAAATAATCCCACTCATCATCATCATCATAATATAGTTAGTTTAACAATAACATGATCAATTCCAACTAATCTAATCAACTACAAGTCCAAT
Organism: Solanum habrochaites; assembly: GCA_027704765.1. Classification (NCBI taxonomy): domain Eukaryota; kingdom Viridiplantae; phylum Streptophyta; class Magnoliopsida; order Solanales; family Solanaceae; genus Solanum; species Solanum habrochaites. The sequence continues at coordinate 52,631,883 of JAKWJA010002489.1, read as the reverse complement.
TCCAAACTAGGGTTAGTGTAAGGGGATTCTGTTCAAGAATTTTAGCATAGAATTAGTTCAAAGACTAACTACAATGATTAACCAATAAACAATCATAATATATCATTAATAATAAAATGAAATCAACATTAAATTAATTTGAAAGACAAATCAGGAAGTTGAAAGAAATCCATATTTTTGACATTTTTTAAATTAACTTGAAGGAGCCTCATGGGAAAAAGTTCCCAAGAGTGAAGAGCTTACATACAATAACATACTTGAAGATTGATGGAGCGAAATTTGAAATATTGGATCCCTAGTGACCTTGAAGCTTGGTCTTCAATGGAGTTGTTTGGGAATAGAGAGAGATAGTATAGAGAAGTTGGGGAGATTTGAGTTTGGCAAATAAGGGGTATTCGGTTACGTTAATTAGGTTTAAGTATTATATATTCCCTTAACTAACTTATTTTGACGTCCGTTAAACCTTAGTTAGTTAACTAAAAGATTAACTAATTAAGTACCTAACTAAAAAGACATAACAGTAAAAAATGACCCAAACCACGACTCCTCGACCTGGTTTTTGGGACCATTTTGGGATTTGTCGAAGGATAGACTACGACTCCATTGATGGCTCGTTGACCCATCGATGGCTTGTCGCTTGGTCCGTCGATTGCCTACTGTCAAATGACAACATTTTAGTCCAAATGTAGGTTCCTTCGCAAGGACCCTTAGGTTGTCCTTGGGGAGTCGTACCCGTACATTTTGAACCTAAACACCCTCTTCTATATATTTAACACCTTTTACCTATTTTCATTAAATTACAACTCCTAAAACACATTGAAACATAGCAAGGCAAAGTAGTGCACATTTCAGAACTCATGGAACGTTATGGTTTTTTATTAACGCTTTGACTCAACACTTCATAATTTGTTTAAATACATTATTTTAGGCCAATAAACAGTGTTTTAAGTCTTAGTTCTCGATGTGAGACCTGCTTGGTATGGACTTTGGTCAGGTTAATCTTAAACAAACTATAAGATCTACTTATCATTATTTTAACAAGTTATTAACTCATAAAACTCATGTGAAGTTCTAGTTCATCCTATTAAATTTCGAGGTTGTTTCAAGGTATGAGGATTTTCTTACGTAAAATTGCCAATAGAGTAATAATTTGTGTTATTTGGTAGAAGTTTTAGTTTCCATGGGTGGGTTAAGCATATAGGTAGATTGTAAATTTAATGGAGAACTAGTATTATATTGTACGATGACATATGTCATAAAAATAGGCACCGGGCTGAAAACTACTTGTTTGCCAAATTTGTCTTAGCTCTCCAAGACAGTTAGGTGAATTGCCGAATAAGATCTAGATCAACTTTCTTACTTGAATATGTGATGGTGGTACTTTTTCATTTGGTGGAATTATTTAAAAATGTTGAAACTAACTTGGTCTATCACCACGTGGGACTAGACATTGCCTTTATGATTGTTCTTTTTAATTTTGTGTTGTCACTTTCAGAGGACTTGCCTTATCCCGCAAAAACAAACTCAACGAATTGCTCAGTTGGATTTAACAATGCCCAATATTCCTAGTTTCTTAGAAATCGTATACTTTCCCTTTCAACAAGCACACCTGAGCTTGCCTAACATGTTAGGCACATTGCTTTTGCAGTATAGAAGCCTCAGAACATTTTTCATCTATAGGATTTGATTTTATGTAACGTCCCAAAAGATATGTTGGGTATATTATATCTAAAAAATGATTGATTGAGGAAGTGCCAAACAGATGGCAAATTTGATACAGAGGCCAAACAGAGATCTCTATCCTCCTCTATTGAAAAGACATAGTGGGATCACTATCTACGAGCTATCTCAGGCTCCTCGCCCATATACAACAATTTCATGCTCATTCATGCATTTGAGTGAGCATCCTAAAAGGTGGTATCTAGGAAAAGAATGGACATCGATAAAAGTTATTGAAACCTTCTTTAGCTCAAGAACACGTTTCTCGTGTTCTTTCGAAGATTACTCCAAGGGCCCCCAACAGGCTCAACATTTCTTGATGGTGCACAATCATTAAGGATATATGATGCTCCATGGATAGTGACATAAGTGACTACCCTGCAATCTGAGACACAATCCAATTTCAAAAGTTTGAAGGGTTAACCAAGCCTAAAAATCCATATGTTTTGGCTTGAGTGAGAGACCTTTACACTACATATGCACATGACATGAAAAATAAGAGCATGAGAACAGTATGAAATACTTTAAAAGAAGTTGAAGTACATAGAAAGATGTTACAATGTCATGCACGTTGCATCGACACTGCTGTAGAAACCAATCAAATTGGGCAAACATGCTTACACTGCATATGCATCACCTTGATTCTCTCAAGGGTTGCTTGGAATCACATATATTTTAAATTTCTCCACCTTACATGGATGACTACTTGATAAAAGAGAAGAAGGACTTGAATGTTGGGGCCCGATACTGGTTTTAATTTATTAACAGTACATGTCTTCACCAAATGAATCCGTCTTTTGAAACCCAAAATCAGTGTTAGTTTGAAAATCATCGATAGAGAGAAGATTAATAGGGTCAATCATTGTAAATGTGATGCTATTTAGGGTCACATATGTTCATAGAACACTTTACCTCCCATTTTTCATCATAAAGTTGTGTGAGAAGAACGGAGTTCCCTTTCAGTGCGATTTTGATAAGTAATGGAGACAAGAGCAACAGTAGTGAAAAACAAAGAGCTGATGTGCATCTCACCGTAGCTTCTTTATGAGTCGAGAGGATTGAGGACTGATTGTGATTATTTATTAATGGATGATGAGGCTCAAAATAAGACACAATAACAAGACATTAGACTAGTAGTTTATATTACCACACTTATTATTGAGGCCAATCGATCCTCTCCATTTCTGGAGAACTCATGTATACCTCATCCTTCTTCAGTACCTTCCATTTCGGTCGTTGGGGCACATGCCCCCGCTTCTACCTCCCATCCCCCTTAATCTAATCAATGGTTTATCAAATGGGAAATATTTCTTGGTCTTTTAAAGTAAGGGATACAAGTGTTTAAAAGGGTTTCCCAAAGATGATTGATCAGGCTATTGAGTCTTATTTGGATCCACTGAGGGATATATTGACTAAGAGGAAGGCCTCTATTGAGTCATACAGTGTGATGTGGGATAACCACACCTCTAGGTTAGAGGATTGCCAGAAGGATGAGGTAGATGGATATTTTATCTACTATAAGAGGTGAGATAGATACTTTAATGGCTCATGTACACTAGTTGAGGTCTATGGATATATCAATGTTATTGGAGAAGGTTACCCCATCTATTGTGTATGAGTCTTTGCCACTAGTTACGCCTAGTGGTGAGTTTTCTCTAAGTGGAGGTTATGTAACATTTAATTATTGCGATTTGATAGGATGATATGGACGATGATGATTTTTCCTAGGAGACAGATGAGAAGGAGGCAAAGAGAGATAAATATGAACAATATATAGTTGTGACGGTGACTAAGCTACAATACGTTTAGGAGATGATGATCCATGCTAATATGGAGATATCCCTTTTATTGACCCCCATAGTTTGTACTAGTGGAGTTAACTCATACTCAAATATTCCTCCTAGTGATATGTCAGGCACTGATGTTCTTTTTGAGACGCTAGTGATTATTTTGTTGGCATGTGATGTCTAGGGTGATGCCACTTCTTCAATAACACCAAATTAGTGAAATCTTCAATCTTATCATGTCATGAGGACTTTTACCTCTCCTCGTGTACTCTTTTATATAATTCCGCATTGACGGCACTACTATTCAATTTATGAGGGATAAGGGTAGTGTAACACCTCAAATTTGGGAATAGAAAATAATAGTAGTTTTTACAAGTTGCAGGAGCCAGCCAGGAGGCTAACCACAGCTCATGGATAAAACTTTGGACCGTAGGTATGTTCCGTGGATTCCTCACCTAATAAGTGGATAGAGACATGAAACCACGGTCCGACCATGGACCGTAGGTCAGACGAAGGTTTGTGGTTCATGATCCCAAAATCAAAAGTTCCTAAATTTAATAACAGACCAGCAGACCGAAACCTTCAGTCAGGACCACGGTTCCACCAATCTTTCTCGGTTTCCAGTCGTAGGGTACGTTAGTTTAGGAGTAGTTTTTTCTTTTCCAAATTAATATATTTCTATACTATCCTTTTTCCCATCTTTAATACCCCTATATAAGTGTTTTAACCCTCAAATTACTTCACTTAAGTTGTTCTCCTGAAAATCTTAAAGAAGACCAAGGTTCTTTCTCTTCATGATATTTCTCTCTAAAAGTTTGAAAAAGGAGTTTCAAGGTAGGGTTGAAGGTCAAGTCTCCATTCACCAATAATTTGTGGGCTTTAACAGCAAGAAATGTTATGTTATTCATCCATGGAATTCTTACATCTGTGGAGCGCCTAAGGCATCCAATAGAAAGTGAAATTACTCTATTTGAATGAGGGTTTTCTTCTAATTAGTCGGTCATTGTAAATGGTGATTCATTTGATTGAATTATGATTGATATGAATGAATGAGAGGAATCTATGTTTTTCATAATAAATTTTCATGTCCCTAAGACTAACCAATGTTTATAATATGAAATTTATGTAACTGGGTTTTATGATATGAAAGGAGAATTTATGGATTTCAATGTATGCTATAAGAATGGATAAAATTACAAAGAAATGACATGCTTGAGAGTGGAAGCATAGTTAGAGCTGTCTTAATATTATAATTTTCAGAAAGGTATCATCACCACATGAACGGATTATATATAAATGTGAATGTCTTTCTCACATTGAATGATTCTTGGTCGATAGGATTGCTCAGCTAAAAATGAATTAAGATAAAGACTATAAGATTGATGAGTCTAGAGGCGATTACCCTTGCCCTCTAAGTGAGAAGGATGTGATGCGATTACCCATATTCCTTAGATTAGAATAGGAGGCACTTACCCTTATTCCTTTAAATGAACAAGCGGCAGCTACCCCATTTCGCATAATGTAAAGATAAAAGGCGACTATCCATGTAAAATGATTATGTACTAGAGGCGAATACCCATGATCCTAAGTAAGAAGACAAAGGTGATGTACTACCCATTACTACCGTAATCGTAGGTATGAGACACGTACCGTAACTTGTTGCTTGTCAGTTAGGCAAGAAGTGGTTCTTGTATCTCTAACACTTAAGCTAAAATATGTTGTGTTATTAGCTTGGGCTGTTTCATGAGATTCCTTCCATGATATGTAAAACTATAGGGGTTACCAAAGTCATGACTAACGATTAATTGAGATTACTTCAATAAGTATTGCCTAATGTTATTGTTTTCTGCGTGTTGCATGATTATTCTGTAAGATTCTGTTGTCTAATGCTTATGATTATGTCATGTTTATGAATGCTATCATATTTAGAACATTCTTGTACCAACACATAGTCTTGCTTACATTTCAAATCGAAATGTATTGTCCATGATTTCAATTCTCATCCCCGTGGCTAGGATCCATAGTACGTACAAGATTGATTATTTTTCAGTCCTCATAGCATCCGATGATTTTCCCACTACTTTTGGTATATTCTTTTCTTTTTAGTTTTAAATATTTATGTGCGGGCTATGTCTCGAGATTCTATTATATTAGATGGTTTTTGAGAAAAGTGTATTATACTTCCTCTTTGCTATTGAACACTTTCATTGTGTTAAAAAGGTTTTAAATCTGTTCTATTTTATTATATTGACTACGAAAGCTAAGTGGCTTATATGAGGCCTTTCGGGATCTTGTATTTTATGTTATGTCTAGGGATACTCCTGGGTCGTGACATGCAGTTGTGTCAATTTTCCCATTTTAATTATATTTTGTTAATTTCAGTTTTATATTTTTGATGATTGTAGTATTTTTTTTGTTTTTTTATAGTGACTTGATTTATTAATCTCATTTTGTCTTTCTCTCAATTTTCTTTTGCTTGAGAGTTTTGAAAATTGTTGAATAACTTGACTTTTCATTGACACTAATACATCAATTATGTTCAATATGGATTTCTTGAAAAGTTAATTCACAATGAGCATTAGTTTCGTATTATTTTTCAAGAAGAAAGAAATCTTCACAACCCGGAAAAGACACCGAGATGCGCCGGCATCATCGTCATATCAAAGAAAGCAGACAAGCTCTTAGCGTTATCATAACATGTCATCAGGTTAAAAATTTCAGAAAATTAAAAAAAATTGTAACTACTATGTAAAGTATATCTATATAAACTAAACTTCATGAATAACATACGATATCTAAAAACTTTTCTCAACGGATTAAAACCATCTAAAGGAGTACGGAATCTGGACTTAATTATTATAAGTTTCCAATATGACATCATAGCCTAATATAAGATCCAAAGAACATAATTGAAATAAGAGTATTCTTAAAGTAAACTAAAGCTTCGTAAAGCTAGATATGAAAGATAGCATCCGAGAGATGAGGACCACCAAAATCTTGGAGAAAGAGTTTCAAGCTAGTTAACGACCTTCTTTTCTTTCAATGGTTCCGAACCATACATTTATAGTAATATAATGTATTGGGTTACTACCCACATGTACTTAGAGGGTATATGCAACATAACATTTAAGGAACATGCTGAAATCATTAACTGTGAAAAAGCTTATGATAAGGCATATGAAAGTCTTCAAGCACGTATCTAGAACATATAAAAAGTTTAAGGCTTCATCAACATAAAGAATGATTCATATCCTAGATATTATCATTACAGTCAGTTAACCATCATATTCAAGGATAATATTTACAAACAATACAACCACTACCATTATCACTCCCAACCTACAAGTACACTGATTAGTGAAGCCCAGTACCCCACACAACAAAGTACAAAGTAAATAAGAAGGAGACCATAAGTTAAGCTTTCCTTCATTAAAATTGTCACATAAGTAGTGCTTTCACTTCATAAACAATATAACACAATAAAATATTCATCATAATGACCAAACATTAATATAGATAACATTATGCATCATAGACATCTATCTTTTCATGTATCATATGATATAAGAACATTCTCTTAGGACTACCGTAGAGTAAACTTGTTTGCAATTCTAGGTACATCAATACCATACATAAAGAAGTAGGCTCTTCAAGTCACCCTAATCTACACTCCATTTACTTGCTTCATTTTTGATATGAGGGAATATATGCCTTAACTGACATAGACCATGGTGACACTAAACATAGAAACCCGGTGCATAAAAAACCACACCGAAGAAAAGTGGTCTACCAGACAAAGCTAAGAAACCAAAAATGACATAGCGTTCATAGGGTGAATACCAATAGTTAGTATACTATGTTGTCAAAAAGTTCAAGAACTAGCGCAGAATATTAGAGAACCATAGTTCCACATTACGTGGCAGCCTCTATATCATGAGAGTTATTGTGACCTACCTTCCAATTAGGGAAGGGTCACCTCCCATATCTAGTCCATCGGTGCTTAGCTTAAGTCTTTTTTTTATTAACCTTTAAGTCATCATTTATTCATAAATTTTATCGTAAGTCACAAGAGATTAAATCCCTGAATAAACATGATTATGATCTCCTTGGGATTAGATGAGAATTTCCTTTCATTCTAACCCTTGGTACGTTAGATTAACATAATATAGTCATGTCGTTTAAATCATACAAGAGAATATCGTAACATGCATTTATAAAGTTCTTCTCATGTTCTCACAATTAGCATGCTCATAGCCCAACATATACACATAGTAACATCATACATACTTCCATAAGATAGAATTCAAGATTATAGGCGCTAACATCAACATGTGAGGTATCACCCGACTTAGAAGACTTAAAATCTCCTTCTAAGTTCATTATTCAAGAATTACGTTCAACTTACAACACTCATAAAAATAGAATAGAGTAGAACCAAGAACCACTCTTCAAATCATATACAATACCAATCCATAATGTAAGATAACGTAAAGGGTCATTTAAGAGTTTGTTCAAGTCTTAGTTCCAATCTCAATGTTTTGATATTATCAAGCAGTAGGTTTAACCCATTCTAAACCATAAAATTGATCATAAACATGCTTCACACGAAAATCTATCATTAATAGTCCAACAATCAACAATACATGCATAATTAACCATAGAAAACAATGACTTTTCGTCGAGTATCATAAATTCAAAGTTAGGAAGAAACTTGTAGAGTAATTAAGAACCTTAGGAGTTGAATTCTTGAAAACCCTCTTTGAAAGGACCTCTTGGGGAAAAAAGGATCCAAGAAGAGGTGAAGAAACCCATACCTTATAGATGAAGAATCCCACAAAAATTGGTCTTCGTTCTTCTTCTTAAGCTTTATCTTTTCATTGGTATGTTTGGGAAAAAGAGAGAGTGTTTTCTTGAGAATAGATGGGAAATTGTTGATTTGAAATCTTATTTAGAGTGTCAAAAGTGGTATAAAATGACCTTAATATCCATTATATAGTCGTCCCCTATTGATACCCAAAGGACCATCCACATAAATGGGTCCTTTTATGAAGTTAAATTACCAAAAATATGACTTTAACGATTCGGAGAAGTGGTTGCGCATCACGCGGTCAAATCCCATCATTTTTTCTGAATTTTAGTTGAGGAGGATGCAGGAAGTGCAGTGATGGTGTGTCGTCCTCGCGCAGCGAGGCGTGGAGGCGCTTTTTTCCCTTGTATTTGAGGAGAACACCGCGTTGAGGATGTGCATTGTGCACCTTGTCCCCCAATATCCTATTAGGAGAGGAGGTAGGGGAAGATCCCCATCCCACCGAAGGACTTTCGGGTGTATGGGGGTGGGTTGTTACCGGACGTTTGGAACATTTGTAATGCATACTACCTATACAAGGTTTGTTTACAAGTTTTGGAACTCATTTGTCAATTAAAAACCTTCCCCAAACATAGGGACGTCAACTAGTTCAAATTAGCTAGTTTTCGGACGTCAAGGTCTTTCTTTGTCCATTTGGATTTAATCTTCCCACATGACGGAGTACATTATAAGTTGGAACATTATTTCAAACATTATTAGATTAATATTAGCCGAAGTCATTGCAGTTCCGGAGTGTTACCTGATCCCCCCCCCCTAGGACATTCATCCCCGTGGGACACTTAAACTCTTTGAGGTGAGGAATGAGTCAATAACTAGCAAGCCCCCAAACAAAAAACCATAACACAAAATCCTTTTTTGTTTAATGAGTTAAGTCACAACTCCTTTTTTAAAAAACTAGGATCACAAAATTAAACATAACACTCAATTCATGATGCACAAACATATAAAAGATTAACATTTCATAACACATAGTGAGGAATTTCTTTCTCAACATTATCATGAGCTCAAAATGCATCAAGGAGTTACCATGCTATCATTCTTCTCAAAACAACAACAAAACAGGAGAATATCAAGAATGCACATTCATGTATGAAAGCTTTCTCTTAACCCAAATTGGTATGAGTTTTACAAAAACATGAACCTATTTAGAAAATAAGTCAATTTCATGATTAGTATTTAATTCTTAATCTTAAGATGAATTTTCTAACCACTAAGGAGTAAATAGATGGGGGTAGAGGGACTTCATGTCGGCTTCACCCTCCCATGTTGCACCCTTCACAAGATGTTTCCTCCATAGACCTTTTACAGAGGAAACCTCCTTGTTTCTCAACTTCTTGACTTGGCGATCTAGGATCTCAACCGGAACCTCTTCGGAAGATATGTTCTCATCCACCCCTAAGCCTTAGGTAGAATCGATATCAGGTCAGCTATGCATTTCTTGAGCATAGAAACATGAAACACTTGATGATTTGAAGCTATTTCACTAGGTAGTTTCAACTCATAGGAGATCTTCCCAATTCATTGTAAAACCTCGTATAGTTAAACATAGAGAGAACTTAACTTCCCATTCTTACCAAACCTTATCACCCCTTTCCTAGGTGAAATCTTCGAGTAGACTTGATCACATAATTCAAAATCAAAGTCTCTTCTTCTGTTGTCGGCATATGACTTTTGCCGACTATAGGCTGTCTTCAAGATATATATCTTAGGATTCGAACTTTCCATCATAGATAATTCTTGGAACAAGTAGTGAGGACTTACCAACCTCAAACGATCCAACCGTATATCTGCACCTTCTACCAAAAAGATCTTCAAAAGGTGCTATGGAGATGCACGAATCATAGCTATTATTGTAAGAGAACTCAACAAAAAGTAGATGATCATCCCAACTTCCTTTGAAGTTAATAACATAGTCTCTTAACATGTCTTCAAGGGTCTGAATTGTACCCTCCGCTTGACCATCTGTCTGATGATGAAATGTGGTGCTAAGTTTCACTTGAGTACCCAAACCCTTTTGAATAGGCTTCCAATAACGATAAGTGATTTGGGCGCCTCTATCCGAAATGATGGACAAAGAAGTCCCATGAAGACTCACAATCTAATTAATGTAGATCCTTGCATAATCTTTCAGCGTTAAGTAGACTTAATAGGAATAAAATGGACAGATTTGGTCAACCTATCTACAATAACCCATATTGAATCATTTTGCCTCCGGGTTCAAGGCAACCCAACTAGGAAGTCCGGATTGATGGCTTCCCACTTCCAAGTAGGAACATCCATGATTTGGGTTAAACCACCCAGTTTAAGATGCTCAACTTTAACATGTTGACCATTTGGACACTTAGCGACAAACTCTACTATGTACCTTTTTAAACCATCCCACTAATAGATCTCTCTAAGGTCATGATACATTTTGGTTGCACCACGATGTATAGATTAGCAAGAACCATGGGCTTCTTCCAGAATTTGATTTCTCAAATGCATCGGGTACACATAATCTCCCTTGGGACCTAAGAATACCATCCCCCGGAGAATGACTCATTGCGCTTACCAAGTACCGATCCGCCAACTCTATCATAGTGGATCAAAGATGCTGCTTGGATTTCACCTCCACTACTAATGTGAGTCGTGAGTTGTGAGTGGGAACATTGGAAACCCCATTGGAGCATTGTAACCCACACCTAATCGAGGACACCTATGAAATCTTTCACAAGTTCTTCTTGATCGTTCTTCACCCAACAACACCCCTCCATCGAGCACAACACCTCTACACCCCACACCCCAGTGTCCACACCCTACAGACTCAACGCCCACCCCCATACGCAACCTCAACATAGGCCCCCTTCCCACCAACAGGTGCCGCAGTAAGGACACCTCATGTCATAATCCTTCAATAATTCTAACCCATATTTTTTTCATTTCATTCAGAGATTTAAATACTTTTGTTGAAAACAATATAGAAAAATTTTTAGTCAGTAAACACATCAATGAAAACCGTACAAATAATGTATGTTGTCAATAGTTTCAAGGAAGATAAAAACTATAGCAGCTAATCAAGGTCATGAGTGGATTAATTTCTACATGAACTTGAGTTGCATAAAGCATATATACGCATCACCCTTACCAGATGCATAGGATACATCCCAGTCCCACTACGGAATCATCACAATACACTACAAGCCTACATTGCCCTTCGGTGCGTCAAGGTCAACACCAGAGCAGTACGTTTATCTATGATTATTGAAACCCTTGACCTCACACTATACCACTCTTCCGCTCGAACCGACACTTGGTTTTGTTTCTTTTATTGCTTCGGACACTCACAACTTCAACTTTGGGTCAAAGTGGTCAAAAGATAAACAATGGACAAAAATCATCAACTAAATCTTCTCATAGGACCCGGATAGACACAAGAAACTTTTTATGTGTAGTGGGAATAGTCAAAGGTCTAGGGCCAATTTCTAATGCCTCGGATTGTTCGGATCAACCTTAATAAAAACCATTACCAGAGATAATTGACAAAAAAAATCAACTGAAGCTCAACCAAAAATTCACAAGACTTTTGGCATAGAGTTGGTGTTCTTGGAGGTTGCACAAAGGCCGAACCTCAAATTGACGATCCATGCTATTTGATTCTTGAAGTATATGAAAATATAATTAATAAAGACAATTACAAATGAGCAAGGTAAAGGTATATTTGAATGAAAAACTCATAATTCGGACAAAAACGCCGCCGGCATTTGTTAATCCGAAAGACATACACTAGAAATTCGTAGTGGTGACATTTATCTAGTGAAACTATTTTAGGAACATCTTCACTCTACACAAGTGGTTATTTTCCCGACCTTAAGTCAATCTTTTGAAAAAAAAAGCTGAGACCTTGGCGTTGATTAATAAGTCATCAAATCGAAGAGGAGAGGATACTTGTTAATTATAGTGACTTATAAGTTGTGATAGTCAAGGCACATTCGTAAGACCCATTCTTTTTCGTCAAAACAAGACGGAAGAAACCACCCCATGGAGAAATACTAGGTTGAATGAAACCCTTATCTAGTAAATCTTTGAGTTGGAACTTCACATATTTCAATTCAGCCAGAGCCATCCAATATGGAGGAATTAAAATGGGATTCGTATCCTGTAATAAATTAATACCAATGTCAATTTCTCATTTTGGAGGAACTCCTTAATGGTTATTAGGAAAAACCTCAGGGAATATCCTTACTACTGGGACTGACTCAATAGAACGAGTTTCACATTATAGGTCCTTAACCCTCACAACATGGTATAGACAACCCTTGGCTATCATCTTGCAAGCCTTAAAGCATGAAATAATTTTACCTTTGGCATATAATTTCACCCCTTCTACTCTAAAATATGTTCATTAGCGAATTGAAACTTCACTATCTTTGTTATACAATCTATGGAGGCAAAACATGCATGAAGACAATCTATACCCAAGATGATATCAAAGTCAAACAAGTCAAGATATACCAAATCAACAAGAGTAACTCTATTGGGCAGCATTTTAGGACATTTCCAATAGACTCTTTTTGCTACAACAAAGTCACCCATTGAGGTACAAACAGAAAAAAGGTTCACTAAAAACATCAAGGAATACATCAAACTTCCTAGCAACCAAAGTTGTAACAAAATAAAGTGTAGCACCTAGATTAATAACTTCATAATATTAATCAGATTAAAACTTGTGTAAAATACCCATCACAAACGTTTGTAGAATTCTCTTGTTCAACCCTAGCCTTGAGTGTATAGAAAAGACTACTTCTTTGAAGTTTAGAACTAGGACCACTCGTTTGAAATTGGCTAGTCCCCTTACCTTGAATTCTAACATTCAGACGATATTTCACCATAGGAAAACTTTTCACACAACATAGCACTAATTTTTCCAACAAGGCATTTCACCCACATGTGTTTGTACCAACACTACCAAAAGTTCGTCTTCTTTTGGGGTCAACATTCTCCCCTTTTTAGGTTGAAGATTATAACCTCTTTCATTACAATTCTCTGGAAGAAATTAAAGAACCTGATTTGGAAACCTTCATTCTTGAACTTGGCTTGTCTTGCACATTGAAGACTGCTCTTAGGAGAACTATTAAAAAATATTCCTTTTAGCTTCCCTATTCTTCTTCCTCATATGACTATGTTCAACCTGTTGAGCATGAATCATCAATCTAGAAAGATCCATATTGTCATGAAGCATGGCTGCATGATATTCCGCTTCAAGATCTTCGGACATGCTTGTTGCAAAACGACTCATATCATCCCTATCATTCAAAACAAAAGAGGAAGTGTATTTGGACAGCTTAATGAATTTTGAGGAGTATTCCTTCACTCTTATACCCTCTTGACGAATGTTGGTAAAATCCTCTACCTTATCTTCACTTTTCTTTCTTGGGAAGAATCGATAAAGAAATGCCTTTTTGAGGATCCCCCAAGTAATGGGACCACCTCCTAAATCCTAATTATCCTTTCACTTATTATACCATATCTGAGCCACATCCTTTAGTTGATAGGCAACAGACTTAGCCTTCTCAGTAGTACTAACCCCATAGAAAATAAAATCTTTTTAACCTCATCAAGGAAGTTTTGGGGGTCTTCATCAAACTTTGATCCAAAAACATAAGAGGATTCGACATCGTAAATTCCCTCAAACGTCTAACCATAGTTCTAGCATGTTGGTTCTCTTGAGGAAAAACCCCCCTATTAGCTTGTGCCATTATGGCCTGAGATTGGCTGTTGATGGTTTGGGCCATTTGAAGCAGGGCTGCCATCACCTCACCATCCTTCGTTGTAGAAGGATTGACCGGAACATGTTCGTTTGCAGGATCTTATACTTGAGAAGCATTTTGATTTCGTTGGGGAGTAACTCTCGTATTCGCAATCTCATCTCCTACTCTTCTCGCCGATGTCGTTCTTGTGTTCATATCCTTAAAACACAAGAAAGGTATTATATCCTAAAAGAAATATAGGGTCAAAAATCTAAAGGCACGAAATAGGATTGTCAACAAAAAAGAAGTTTCCTAGTAATCACATAGACTATCATCCATAATTGTGTCACACTATGAATAAGATACTACGTAATGTTGTTAAGTGAGACATTGATCCTAAGGATATTTAACCTCATGCTCTGATACCAAGCTTGTCATACCTGGCGAGTACCCCCAGATGTAATCGGCGTCATCATCCTCTCAGAGGACTCAAACATACCTTTTAGCATTCTACATAACATGTCGTCAGTAAAAATTTATGGAAAAATTACAAAACTTGTAATACTTGTGACAGTACACTTAGATTCATACTTAACGTTTCATAATCGCTATGATATCTTAAACTGTCTCACGCATAAGACAATCCAAGAATACAAGTGGACTTATCCAATAAATAGTCTATTCCCTATAGGCCTTAATAAAAAAGAATCCAAGAACATCATAAAATGATGACTATTCTTAAAATCTACTAAGTCGTCGTAATCTAGAAAATAAAAGACCCGCATCCCAGAACATGAGGGACGTATCAAACACTTAGAGAAAGATTTTCAAAGCTTTTTCAATCGCCCTCCTTTCTTAATCATTCATGGCTACCCTACATTGGTAGTTAAGTTAATATAAGTAAGGGGTATACGCCACACTCACTATGTATGAGTATATGACATAACATTTAAGGACATGCATGAAAGGCTCATTTTTTTAGAAAAAAGCATGCTAAGTTAATGAAAGTCTTCAATGAACATACCATAGAACAGATTACAAGTTAAAGGATTCATCATATCAATGATAATCATAAGCCAAGGCATGTTACTAGCGTCATTTAACATCATATTTAATAGATTCATATTAAACTTTAAAAATATAAACAGTAAATGATACATCACCAACCTACAAATGCAAAAAATGGTTATTGTAAGCCCATAACCCCACAAAACCAAGTAGATAAGGATAGTAGACCAGAAGTTAAAACTTTGTGTCATATAAAACTTGTAACATAAGTTGTCATCACTTCATATAACAATATAACATAAAAGTGTTAATTAGAATGACAACATCATATCAGAGTAACATCATGTCTCACAACAAACATTATATCTTTCCTGTTTACCATTTACATAGAAAAAAAACCTCCTAGGAACGGGTCCCTAAAAAGTAACTGGCAATTTCTAGGGTAGATTCCTCTACCCTACCTATATGACTAGGAATCTTTTAAGTCAAACTATTCAATGTCAATTTACTGTCTTTATTTCCATGAGGGAACATACACCTAAACCTGCATAAACAATGTGAGATAAACTCGATCAGGGTCATCAAACCCCACATCGAAGAAGGGGGTTCTACATGACAAAGTAGAATAAAAAATGACATAGCTTTATAGGTGGACCACTCGTAGTTCCTATGTGGCTGGCGACATAGTTCAAGAACTAGGAGATATATTAAAGACCCAGTGTTCACATTACGTGTCAGGCCTCTATATATGAGAGTTATTGTTACTACATGCCCAACTAGGGAAGGGGGCCACCTACATATCTAGTCAATTCGGTGCTTAGCTAAGTCCCTTTTTGAACAAACCTCAGGTCATCATCATAAATCTTCTATAAGTCATGGAATTAACTCCTCTGTATAAACGTGATCAGGATCTCCTTGGTATTAGATTGACAATTCCTTCATTCTAACCATTCGGCTATGAGATTAACTAAAAATATAGGCTCATGTTGTTTTTTAAATCATTCAAGAGGGATTAGCGTAATCGCATTTATAGAGTTCTTATAGTGATATAACAAGTAAAATGTCATAGCCCAAACTATACACATAGCAACATATACATACTTCGTAACATAGGAATCATGATTTAAGGATAATATAAACATTGTAGAGTAAAAAGATTTTTAGAAGAATTAACTCTCGATTCCAAGTCCTTACTCAAAATTTACGTGAAACGTACAACACTCATAACTAGAACATACGTGAATACACACAATAANCATTCATGACGCTATTATCAAGTATAACACACAGGTTCTTCCTTCGAGAGTAGAAAATCTTCCGCTTGTTTAACCCCTTATATCATCTATGGGTACTCTAGATGATCACCAATGCTCATTTTACGTAGCATCGATACAATGTAAACTTGGATGTACCGCCTCCAATCAGATGGTAGACTCCAACCTTGGCATCAGACCTTGCCTATCCTAACCGACATCTGATAAGGCCCAATGTATCTCGGACTGAGCTTCCCCTTCCTACCTGGCCATATATCCATTACACCACAGACAACCCCCTCTGGGTGATACCTTCAGTAATACCATCACCAATCTGAAACTCCAAATCTCGACGCGATTATCTTCCTATTCTTCTGTCGTGACTCTGGCCTGCTAATACTCTTTCTTTAAGCTTCACCTTTGGTCAACAGCTTGCTGATCACATCCGGGCCTATTAACTTAGTCTCGCAAACATTAAAACCAAACCAATGGTGATCTGCACTTCCTCCCATTAAGGCGTCTTGACGCTGCCATCGGATACTAGGAATGGTAGCTATTATTATAGGAAAACTCAATGAGCGTCAAGTGGTCATCCCGCTGCCCTTGAAGTCACTATACAGGCCGCGCAACATATCTTCTAGTGTCCTGAGAATAGTACGCTTAGCCTGCCCCTCATCTTCTTGTGAAAATGTAATTTGCTAAGTTTCACCTGTTTCCTCCCATTCCTTCTGAAAACGTCTCCAAAGTTTGGTTGTAAATATTGAGCTCCCCTCTGTCGATATAATGTACGTGGGAACCACATTAATTCTCGGACTTCTCCCTGAGCATATACCTCGCATAATCTTCAGCCGAATCAAGTAGTTCCACTGACTGGAAGAAATGGTGCCAATTTCGTCAGCCTATCCACTAAAACCCATATAGAGTCCATACTTCTGTTGAGTGCGTAGGTAACCTGTAATGAAGTCCATATAATCAGCTATCTCTAATCCTCCCATTTCCTCCTTCCATCGGGATCTTCTATCTCCATCTGTAATACTCCCCAGGCTTTGATGTTCGATCTTGCCGTTGTGTGACAATTTGGGGCACTTGGCAACAAACTTCCCCGCTATGTCCTTTTTCATGCCCATCATCCCATCCCACCGATATAGCATTGAGGTCATGATAAATTTTTGGTGACCCTGGAGTGAAATGAGATAAAAACGGGCAGAGTGGTGACTCTCCTCCCATAACCTGCCGCCACCATCTTTTGAAGAGCCCAGTAGTATCGGGTACACACAATCTGCCTTCTATGCCACATCGCGTCCCCGGTTATAACATTAAATGGGGTCTTTTTCCTTTTGAAGGCTGCTCTCTATACTGTGCTAGATAGGGCTTGTATTGGTGGTCTCTTTACCTCATCTATGATTGACGTGATCAGCAACCTCTCGATAGAAACTCCACTATCTTCCGAATGAGCTAGAACGACTCCAAGGCTGGATAGCCGCTGATCTCCCGAACCATACCCTCCCTGTCTGGTTGGACATCTGTCAAGCTACCCATGGACTTATATTACGGCTAAGAAGCATCTGCTACAAACATTTCATTACGCTTGCCCTAGATGATATAAAGTATCAACATCATAATCTCTCTAGCAAAATGCTACCCACCTAACCACACACCCGCGTCCAATCTGTCTTAAGTTCAGCCCTTTGTTTAAAGATATATTGGAGACTCTTAATGATCTGTATAGATGATCCACATGGACACCATATAAAATAATGTCTGCCATAATCTTCAGGCATGAACCCCCACGACCGCTAACTCCAGATCGTGAGTAAGGAAGTTCTTTTCCTCTTCCAATTGTCAGGGAGCATATCTATACTTTGGCCATGGCTGCAATCAATACCATCCTAGCCCCAACAGACCACCGAAGGCATCCAATAATAACATAGCCATCTGGTCCATCCGGAAGATTTGGACTGGAGCTGTAGTCAATTGTCTTTTCATAGCTGAAAGAAGCTCTTTCGCTCACAGCACTGTCCACTGGAACTTGGCTGCCTTTTGAGTTATAGCCTTGTCAAAGGCCCCGCTTGAAAGTGAGGCAAACTTTTCTACGAATCTCCTGTAATATCCTGCTAACCCCAAAAATGGCTCGTACCCACCTGTCAGTATGTGTCGTAGGTCTGGGCCAAGTCTTTAACTGCCTCAATCTTCTGCATGTCTACCGGCCGAATACATCAGCTCAATAATATGCCCCAAGAATGGCCATCTGAAGTCAACTCAAAACTCGCACTTTAGAAAATTTAGCATACAAACTTCTGGTGCTTGAAGCACCCTAAGGTACCGTCCTTAACTTATCTGTGATGCCTCCTCTTCTGAACGTGAATAGACCAGAATATCGTCTATAATCCAATAACAACATATCAAGGAATGGCTTAAAAATTAACTCGATTCATTAAATCCATGAACACCTGCTGTAGCATTGTCGCCCCAAGACAGCACTTCACTCTCTCTAAACTCATAATTCGCCACATATCGTGTCCGGAATGCCGTCTGGAATTCTGCCCCCTTACCGCGCACCTGCTGATAACCTGACCGCAGTCTAATCTTTAAAAAACAACGTTGCAAAAAAAGCACCCTGCAACTGGTCAAATAGATCGTCAATCCTTGGGAGTGGATACCTGTTCTTTTATTGTTACTACTACTTGTTTTCACCAAGCTGCCTATAACATTCACATCCGCGCGACCCCCTCCTCTTTTCCTCACAAACACTACCGGTGCCCAAGGTGACGTACTAAACTAGGCTGAGAAGAGCCTTTTCTAGGCAAAATTTCCCTCATTGCTCTTTCAATTCTTTCAACTCAGCAGCTGCCATTCTATAAGGAGGTATAATATAGCTGGTATACTGGCGTACATCTATAGTAAACTCTATCTCCCGTTCTGGAGGAAGGCCTGGAAGTTCCCCTCGGGGAATACCCGGGAAATTCCTAACTACCTCGAGACTGATTTAAATATCGTTTCCTCTTCCTTTATGTCATGCACCGAATCAGATGGTAAATAGAAGCCTTTCTAACCATCTTCCCCGCCTTGAGGTATGAAATGACCACTTTATTCGTTCGGCGATACTGTACTTCCCTTTCCACTCTATAATCGGTTCCACCTGGAATTGAAATCGAACTATCTTTCCTCTGCAATCCACTGATCATAAACACATCCAACCAATCCCATGACATGATCATATAAAACTCAATCATATTTAACAACTCTATTGAGATCTGCCTACGGTACGACGACTATATAACTACTGAACAATTCCTATATACTAACTCCGTGCTATAACAAAATCTCCTACAAGGTGTGCAACCTCAAATGGTTTATCAACTCAGAACCTATTCCGATCCTCCTAGCAACAAAGGGAGATATTATGATAAGGTGGAACCTGGGTCTTCAAATGCTACACATTCGGAGAATATTGATAATATACCTGTTATCCACATTAGGTGACGCCGTCCTGATCTTTTCCATTAGTCCAAAGCCTATATACGGTTTG
This sequence comes from Solanum habrochaites, assembly GCA_027704765.1. Taxonomy (NCBI): domain Eukaryota; kingdom Viridiplantae; phylum Streptophyta; class Magnoliopsida; order Solanales; family Solanaceae; genus Solanum; species Solanum habrochaites. Next base: position 52,611,994 of record JAKWJA010002489.1, on the reverse strand, counting down.
AGGGACCGCGAGAACTGGAAGCTTCCACCACGTCCTACCACCCGAAGCTTGCTGGCTCCTTCCTGAATACCCTGCCCCGTGGGCGCGATGCATAGAAAGAAGTTGAACCGCAACGGACCCTGTAGGCTATGCCATACCACCGCACACCTCTAAGGGTGAACTCCCTTCATGTATGGCCATGACTGCCGCAAAAGAAAAACACGCACCTGTAGCCCAACGACAATTCCCCAGGATGGGACTTACCCCACCCACGAGAACACAAACCTAGGCAAGGTGGCCATCGACTGGCTGTAAACCCCTGCCCAATCTGTGACCCTACGCCCTAGAAGCTCTTACCGCTTCCGAATATCCCATACGTCGAACCCCCTACCCATGAAAACGTGGGGTGCACTCTGTGTGCTGGGAAGAAAATCTCACATGCTTGCGAACTGGCCCGCTTTGAAACTCGTAGGGATACCCCTGCTGCTCTAGCTAGCCTCTGATGATGCTGTCCTCATATATATCTATCTGTGCTGCGTCCCGCGGTGCCGATCCTCTCAACCCCCCCTGTGCAATGCCTGCACCCGAGCAATGTCCCTACCTGGCTGAAGAGTCACTAGCCATAACAACCGTCCAATCAAATACGATCCAATCCCTCACAATCGATGTTCCTTGTCTGTCTGCCATAACTCAGCCCCAAGGAGTAGGCGCATGCCCTATCCAATGAATCAAACTAGAGGCTATACTGTCGAAGCATAGTCCTGCCATTTTGCCTTCAATACGCAAGAATTCCTTCCCCTAATCGCCTCGAGCTCGCTTCATCTCTGGAGGCGGAAGTGCCCTGGAAGCCTCCACAAATTCATCCCTATAACCCGCATGATGAGGAAGCACCTAACCCCTGATAAATCCCAGAACGCATAACCATATATAATAGCTACATCCCGAAAACTACGTAGCCAACTCAACAGACTCGGTCTCCTTAAAACCTTGATTATCCTCAATTTACGCTTCATCTGACGAATAAACTCTTGCGGATCATCCTGGGCCTTGACCGCAAGAAACTCTGGATGATATCAACTTAGAAGTCACGACCTTAAGCTCAGATCTGTCCGCATGATCACTCCTATTCCATCCTGCGAGCCTGTCTGTGCCACTACTCTAGTCAGCAATTGAACCAACTCATCTCTCATGTCGCCTATCCTCGCGCCCCTGGACTGAGGATCTGGAAAGGTTTGATGTTGGGGCCTCTGGGTGCTTGTTGTTCCCCCTCCAAAACTATGAGCTCTGCTGCTCTACCGCTCTTCGTTTCTTTGTTTTGATCATTAGCTCTCCTCTCCGACTGGATCAATTAATACCTACCAGTCATAGACTTTTCCGTGCCTCTAGTACTCCTCCGTTTCTGACTAGTACCGGATTCTTCTACTCCCATAACCTATTTTCCCTCTACTGGTCGTCTGTCCTTTCGTTGGAGATGCATAGCTCGAAACACAACAACCGGATTCGTTAGAGAGGGATTATCCTGTTAATTTATAGCTCTATCGCCACGTCTCTAGGAATAAGAAAGAAAGAATGACACTAATGTCCTGTGCTTTCCTGTTTATCAGATTGGTGCCAACACCCGATAACCAAGACTCTACGAGACACAACGGTCTGTAGACACTTTCGAGGAAGAACCGCTCTGATACACTCTTTTTCAGACCCAACCTGATGGCCGTGCTAGTGGCGCGTTTTGGACACCCCCAATACAAACCTTGCATAAGTATAACCAACTTAAACTGACGAGCAAATGGAATTTAATCAATCACAGCCAACCCCAACACATATATATATAAGAGGACCTGTCTCATAGAGATCATAACCATATCAAATTCAACCTAACGAACATACGCAGCGCGACAGGCCGCCCTATTCAAACTAATAACATACCGTTGCCGACAAGGCCTCCACTACACAATACACAATGGATGTACGCAGCCGACAAGACTGCCCTTGTACAAGCGGACATCCCAAACAAACCATGCATGTCCAGACCGTTATCCAAAACATATATATCAACCCACATAATTCCACAGAACCTCTAAAGATTACATTTAGTGAAACTCGACGGTACAGGGTCCCCGCCATACTCCATAGACACAAAAGACTACAACAAAAAGTATTACTGCCGGAACAGTTGAGTCTCTCCAATCAGCAGATTAAATATCTAGGTCGGGAGGATCACCGAACTGTGCGTCTACACCTGCTGCATGAAAAAACTCAGCCCCTAGAACGGGGGGTCAGTACGGACAATGTAGCTGAGTATGTAACAGCATAAAGTAAAGATGACGACCAATAGGGAAAAAGTTCCCCCCGAAACAAAATATCGCGTACACATAGACCCTTTTTAGAGAAAATCTATGCTATATTTAACATTTAATGTGCACAGCTTCCCTTGTATGGCTCGGCAAAATAATCATCACGTCATCACTCCGTCATCATTATCATCCATAAAATCCTCATCATCACCAATCATTATATAATATACATACCCGGCTACCACTGGCCCTCTAGTGAGGAACTCGGTGACATATGCAAAACTCCGCATACCATTAGCCCGCCCGGGACTCGGTGAAATGAATAAATGACTCTATGCACAGCAGAATATTATGAGAAACCATATGCAATTAAAATCATTTTCTTATAACTCAATAGAACAATCAAACGGAAAACCAGCAATGAATTATTACCAAAGATCATGTGTTTATCAAGTTATGAACCTTTAGAATAAAGACTATATGGAAACGTAAAATCTCAATGACTTCTGAGAAGCATTACCATAATATGAAGAGAGCCTCATAGCCTTAGACATAGACGATATTGAGGAATAATTGTGGAAGCAAGAATATACGTCACCTAGACGTTAGGATAAGTTCAAATCTGTCCGTTATTCGCTATTTTTTAAAATTCATGCATGCCAAACAAAGAAAAATGGCCAAACGTTACATCCGTAAACAGCCGCACGTCAATTTACTATCACAATCTATTAATCTATAACAAGCAACAATCGGCCGCAATAGATAGAACATCGGCTTTACTTTCTTGTAAGCTAGCTAATATCTAACGAAAATTCGGCATGCACCTCCCCCCTCCCCTATTTTCCTTACTTTCGTCGTCCCAATCTACATCCATCAACTTAATCGCACAGCAATACCAATAACCAGATAACCCCAAAATCATAATTAAACAAGCCCCGTCCCACAACAAGTTCCGTCTCGGCAATCCCCGCATAGCAGCGACGAACGACACACCAAGCGATAACCTCGTTTTATATGCCAACACATCTACCTTATCGTATCCCATCCCTTGGAGTATACTCATATCCACAGTTCAACATATACATAATGCCAAAAAAGAAATTTTCCCTGCATTTTGCTTAAAATCCAAACTAGCCCACGCACCAACACTACACCACTAATAATCCGATTATGGTTTTTCATTCATACTTAGCACATTCACTAAACTAACAGCAAACTTCCTAAGCTACTGGTCACGAGAGCGCACGCCCCCTTCTTAAAATTATGGATAATTAACAAGGGTATTCTAAGAATGAACACCAAAACAGGAGATACATAACCAATTATTTGCAGCTTTTGCCAGATTTGCATGGTTGTTTTCTATTCTTTCTTCCCTCCATTTCTCATGGCTGCTAAGACAAGTGGTGAAGAAGAAGAATATATTGCACATTCATTGCAAACCACTTTAAATTTAGCATGGAGTGGATTTCTCCCACCTCATTTAATAGTATGAAGTGGAGGCAGCCCCCCTCTAAACCCCTGGTCCCCTAAGGCCACAAACAGCCCACAAATCTGACCCCTTTTTAATTTTTTTTTGCCTTGAGTGGTGGGAGGTCCCACTGGATAATTAATCCTAATCAGCCACAATTATGAGTGGTGGGGCCCATTTGGATTAAATCAATCCATTGGCCATCTAATTAATCCCTCACTAAAGTTCATGGCACTTAATAGGCCATTCGTACTTAATAGCACATTTGGAAATCACAAAGGATAACGAAGGGTCCTTTCCTAATATTGCTTTTACGTCTTTCCTTAGGTCACGATGCGGCACTACGTCTAAAAAAATACGAGGCATAACCGATGATGACTACTTATGATGTAGTTGTTATGAACAAAGCAATTGCCTATGGTGTCGCTATCCTGTTTTACTTGATTATGTGGGGATATGGGGCTTAACATGATAATTGCACTAGTAGGCTTGGGATGGAATTTTTGGCAAGTATTTTTTATGTTATTCTGATATGAACTATTGAACATGAAAATGTTAATATGACTTCATGATTATACGTCTTTTTTATGATCATGCCATGTGTTTTTGTAATCCTTATCTTGTATATGCTCTCTTGTATGTGCATTAAAGTCTTTCAAATTACATAGCATGGTTTCTAAAGAAATGGTCATTTTTCATGCATGTTCTTAAATGTTTATGTTCACATACCCATACTGAGTTACATTGGTTACTAACCCCCTTAACTTCAATACTACTACACTGTAGGTCCGGACTTTAAAAATGTAAAGAAAGGTCCGATTGAAGAAGCTTGGAACTCTTTCTCCAAGTGTTGGTAGGTCCTCATGTTCGGGGATGCTATTTTTTCGTTATTCTAGCTTATGACTAAGTTAGTAATCTTAAGAAATACTGTTTATTAAATTTTATTATGTTCTTTTGGTTCTCTTGTAGTAAGGCCTATATGGCATATTGACATTTTATTGTCTAAGTCCAACTCATATTCTTTTGATTGTTTTCATGTGAGACAAGTTTCAGAATATCGTATATATGTATGATGTTGTTACAAAAGAAGCCTAAGTAAGCTTCTATGCGAGTGGTCTATGTATACTTAGATATATGTTAAAATTGAAGTCAAATTACACTTCATACAGTTATGACGAACGCTAAGGGATTGTCTGAGTCCTCTTAGAGGACGACGATGTCGGTCGCGACCGGGGGTGCTTCCCGACTGTGACAAACTTGGTATCAGAGCATGAACTTAAATAACGTAGGGTTAATGTCTCACTAAACCACATTTATATAATTTCTTTTTCATGGTTGTGAAGCACGCCACAATTATAAATGAGATACTATGTGATGATTAGGAAAATTCTCTTTTCTTTGTAATCTTATGTCATGCCTCTAGAGTTTTCACACTTGTCTTTTAGAATCTGATACTTTTATTGTGGTTATTGGTGATGAAACAAGAAGGACAATCGTGAGAAGAGTGGAATAAGAGATTGCTAATGTGGGAGCTACTCGGCAAGGCAATTGAGTTCCTCCTCAAGTGAGAGTTGTTGCGAATGATCATGTTTCGATTGATTCTTTTTCCATGACGGATGATGAGGAGATGGAATTCATGTTTCAAATGGCCCAAGACATCACCACTCAACCTCAAGCAATTAAGGTAAAAGCTAACAGGGAGGTAGTTCCTCGAGAAAACCAATATTCTACTACTATGGTTATCAATCTGAGAGATTATATGAGGATGAATCCTCCCATATTCTTTGTATATAAGGTTGATGAAGACCCACTATACTTCTTTGATGAGGTCTATAAGATTTTGTTTGCTATGGGGGTGAGTACTACTTAAAAGACTGAGCTTGTTGCCTATACGAAGGACTGGATTCATACATGGTCAATGATATTGCAGGATGAGCCTTTTAGAAGGTGGTCCCGTGACTTGGGATATTCTCAAGAAGGCCTTTCTTGACAGATTCTTCTCAAGGGAGAAAATGGAAGCTAAGGTAGTGGAGTTCATCAAACTTCGTCGACGAGGTATGAGTGTTAAGGAATACTCCTAAGAGTTCATTAAGCTGTCCAAATATGCTTCCTTTTTGATTTCCAATAGGGATGAAATCAGTCATTATGTAACGGGCATGTCCGAAGATCTTGAAGAAGAATGTCGTGCAACTATCATTCATGACATTATATATCTTTCTAGGTTGATGGTTCATTCTCAACAAGTAGAGTAGAGTCGTCTAACGAAGAGTAATAGGGAAACTAAGAAGGTAAAGTCTTTTGAAAGTGGTTCTTCCAAGAGTAGGCTTGACATTAAAGACAATTCTAAGTTCCAGAAGATTATTCAAACCAAGTTCCTTCAAATGACTCCAATACTTGCAATGATAGTTTGTCTTATCATGAAACTCAAAAAAGGGAGAAATGTTGATCCACCAAGAGAAAGACCAATTTGTGATAAGTGTGGTAAGAAACATATGGGTAAATGCCTTATTTGAACTAATAGTAGTGATGGTTGTGCCAAAGGTGGCCATATGGTGAATGATTTTCCTAATGTAAGGAGTTAAGGAAAGGGGAGTAACCAAGCTCATATCCGAGGTCCTAACTCGAAACTCTCCAAAAAAGAACATTTTTATTGCACTCAGATATGGGTGAAAAGAGAGCTCTCCCGTATGTTTGACCTGGTTGTTTACGAAGTCTTCTCTGTTAATGTTTATTCTTTGCTTAATCCAGGTGCTACATTTAATTTTTGTCTCACCTTTGTTAGCTAGGAAGTTTGATATACTTCACGATGATTGATTGAACCCTTTTGATATCATATTGGGTATGGATTGGTTTCATGCTTGTTTTGCTGTCCACAGGAAATATCCTGTAATGTTGCCTAATAGAGTTGCTCTTGATGATTTGGTAGAACTTGACATGATTAATTTTGATATCATATTGGGTATGGATTGGTTTCATGCTTGTTTTGCTTCCATAGATTGTAGAACGAGGGTAGTGAAGTTTCAATTTCCAAATCAACCCTTTAGAGAGTGGAAGGGAGGAAATTATGTGCGAAGGGGTAAAATCATATCTTGCTTGAAGGCTTGTAAGATTATAGACAAGGGTTGTCTATACTGTGTGGTGAGGGTTAAATATCTAGAATATGAAACTCCTGCTATTGAGCTGGTCCCCGTAGTGATGGAAGTTCTAGAGGTTTTTCCTAATAACCTTTCAGGAGTTCCTTCCAAACGGGAAATTGACTTTGGCATTGACTTGTTACAGATATAAACCCCATTTCAATTTGTCCATATCAGATGGCTCTGACCGAATTGAAAGATTTGAAGATAAAACTAAAAGATTTACTTGACAAGGGTTTCATTCAACCTAGTATTTCTCCATGGGGTGTTGCGGTCATTTTTATGAAGAACAAAGATGGGTCCCTTAGAATGTTCATGATTATAACCAACTCCATAAGGTCACCATAAATAACAAGTATCCTCTCTCTCAGTTGATGATCTATTTGATAAACTCCAAGGTTCTATCTACTTTTCAAAGATTGAATTATGGTGAGGATATCACCAACATAGAGTGAGAGGGGAAGATGTTCCCAAAAAAGTATTCCAAACTATATATGGTCACTTTGAATTTCTAATTATGTCTTTTGGGTAAACAAATACCACGGAAGAGTTAATGGACCAAATGAATAGAGTTACCTTGACTCATTTGTTATTGTGTTCATTGATGATATTTTGATATACTCCATGAATGAAAATAAAATCAAAGTCACTTGAGGTTGGCCTTGAAAATCTTCAAGGAACACCAACTTTATGCCAAATTCAGTAAGTATGAATTTTGGTTGCGGTCGGTTGCTTTTCTGGGCCATGTTATCTCTGGTGAGGGTGTAGAGGTCAATCCGAAGAAGATGGATGCGGTTAGAAATAGGCCTAGACCTTTGACTCCCACCGACATAAAAATCTTCTTGGGTTTAGCCGGGTAGAATAAAAGGTTTATTGATGTATTTTCGTCCATAGCTTCTACTTTGAAAGCTTTTAATAAAAAGAAGACGAAGTTAGAGTGGTCGGAAGCTTATGAGAAAGTTTTTCAAGAGTTGAAAGATAAGCTTATCTCGCTCCTGTGTTGACCTTACTGGAAGGTAATGAAGGATTTATATTGTATTCCGATGCTTCCCGAGTGGGCTTGGGATGTGTCCTCATGCAACATGTACAAGGTGATAGCTTATTCTTCTAGGCAACTCAAAATTTCTGAGAAGATTTATCTAACTCATGACCTTGAGTTAGCATCTGTGGCTTTTGCCTTGAAAATATGGAGACATTACTTGTATGGTGTGCATGTTGATATGTTTACGGACCATAATAGTCTTCAATATGTGTTTACACAAGAGGAGTTAAATATCCGACAGAGAAGATGGTTAGGACTTTTGAAGGATTACAACATGAGTGTCCTTTACCACCCCGGCAAGGCCAATATGTTTGCAAATTCTTTGAGTCATATGACTATGGGTACTGTGTCTCATGTGGAAGAAGAGAAGAAAGAACTTGTGAAAGATGTTCATAGGTTGGCTCGTTTAGGTGTGTGGTTAGAAGATTCTACCATTGGTGGTTTTATGGTTCATTATAACTCCAACTCCTCATTAGTGGTTGAGGTGAAGTCTAAGCAACATCTTGATCCTCTATTGATGATGTTGAAGGAATAGGTACTTGGTAAGCTCAATGAGTCATTATCCTAAGGAGGGGATGGTGTTCTTGGGAACTAACGGAGATTATGTGTTTTGAATGTTGAGGATTTGAGAAATTGAATTCTAGAAGAAGCCCATGGTTCCCGTAATTCTATTCATCCCAGTGCTACAAAAATGTATCATGACCTTAGAAAGATCTATTGGTGGGATGTTTTAAAAAGGGACATAGCAGAGTTTGTGGCAAGGTTTCCAAATTGCCAACAAGTTAAAGTCGAGCATCAAAAATTGTGTGGTTTAACACAAATAATGGATGTTCATACTTGGAAGTGGCATGCCATCAATATGGACTTTGTTGTTGGGTTGCCTTGAACCCGGAGGCAAAATGATTCCATATGGGTTATTGTGGATAGGTTGACCAAATATTCCAACTTTATTCCTGTTAAGTCTATTTATAGTGCCAAAGATTTTGCAAGAATCTACATTAATGAGATTGTGAGTATTCATGGGATTCCTTTGTCCATCATTTCGGATAGGGTGCCAAATTTACTTCTCGTTTTTGGAAAGCCTTTCAAAAGGTTTTGGTACTCAAGTGAAACATATCATTACTTTTCATCCTCAAACAGATGGGCAAGCATAACGTACCATTCATACCCTTGAAGATATGTTAGGAGCCTGTGTTATTAATTTCAAAGGAAGTTGAAATAATCACCCACCATTTATTGAGTTCTCCTACAACAATAGTTACCATTTGATCATCTCCGTGGCAATTTTTAAAGCTCTTTATGGTAGAAGATATAGGTATCCAATTGGATGGTTTGAGATTAGTGAGTCCTCAGTTCTTGGTCCTAAGATTATATATGAGGCTTTATAGAAAGTTCGATTCATAAGAGATCGATTGAAGACTACCTATAGTCGGCAAAAGTTGAATGGCGACAATAGAAAAAGAGACCTTGCATTTGAAATAGGTGATCACGTCTATTTGAAGATTTCACTTATTAGAGAGGTGATGAGTTTGGTAAGAAGGGGAAGTTAAGTCCCCGATATGATGGTCCTTATGACGTTCTCCAACGGGTTGGAAAGGATGCCTATGAGCTGAAACTACCGAATGAACAAGCTTCGGTTCATCCGGTGTTTCATGTTTCTATGATCAAGAATTTCATAGTGACTTGGTGTCTATTCTTTCTATTGAAGGTTTAGGGGTGGATGAGAGCATCTCCTATGAACAGGTTCAGGTTGTGATCCTAGATCGCCAAGTCAAGAAGTTGAGGAACAAAGAGGATGCCTCTGTAAAAGTGCTATGGAGGAACCAACGTGTTGAGGGTGCAACAAGGGAAGCCGAAGTCGATATGAAGTCCCTCTACTCTCATATTTTTACTCCTTGAGGTTATACTTTCCTCTTAATAAGACTAATAATTAATAAATATTAAACTGACTTGTTTTCTAAATAGGTTCATGTTTTGGTAGAAGTTGTACCAACTTGAGTTTTAAGAAAATGCTTTTATAACTCTATTCTTGCACTTATATGAAATGTTTATGCATGTGGTCTTCTCGAGATTTCTTGTTTTGTTGTTGTTGTCTTGAGTAGAATGATGACACATTAACTCTTTCATGTATATTGAGCTCATGTTGATGTTAAGAAGGAAATTCCTCATTGTTATGAAATGTTTAAGCTCTTGTATTTTGTGCATCATGAATTGAGTTACTATGTGTAACGTAGTGTATGTGTCGTAAAGAGTTGTGAAGAACTCCTATGATTTGTGACTCATTATGATTATATGTTGTTGTTGGTTGGGCTGCTATTATTGAGTCTATCCTTACCCTCCAAAAGATTTTAGCGTCATTTGTGGCTTTAGTCGACCCCACACGACAGCCCCCATATCTGAAACGCGCAATTCTCTCACACAACCCACCCAGCTCACTAAACCTTCCCTACCGCTACGCCATTGCCACGCCCCCCATCACCCCAACCCATAATAATCCTTTCTCCCTCGATTGCCACCTAAACAACACTACCCGAACCTCCATACGATCCCCAATCACACCTAGAGGACTCTCCAACCAATCCCAATCCGCTTCATATAATTTCCCCCCAAGCTTTTCTAACCCCCCAACACCACGCGTCCTCAAAACACACCCCTTGTTAACGCATCACGACTGGACATTTCGGTTGCAACCATCCATCCATACATCATCCACCCCTATGGTTCACCCGACGCAACCCCCCGCCTCGCGTAATCCAACGCATTCTTTCCCACCCGGCAAGAAAACGCTCCCCCCACCCCAGCAAACGCTCCTATCACACCCAAACTACCCCTCTAATCCCGACCCAAAGCTGCTCCAAACACAAAAGCTCTAGCAGCTCACCCACATATGCACATCAACATGCTCGAACCACTGTCGATCAACTTAAACCTCAAGCCGACCCCCCCTCCATTCCCCCCCTCCACGCCAACCCACTAAATCCATCCCGCCACGCCCAAGAAAGAAAGAACCCTCAACTACCACCCTCTAATCACCGACACACCCCTGAGTCCCGGTTTATCCAAGTACTAACCCCCACAAACAACCCTGCCTCCTTCCACTTCGCACCCCTTCCCTCAAACACTCAGCAACAATGAACGGACCACCACCCTTACACCCTCTCCACTCGCTTACCACTACAGCACACCACCATCCCCTCCACTCTCCTCCTCACCCATGCTCCAATCCCTCCCCGAGTTGGAACGAATGTCCTAGGGGGGATAATGTAACACTCCAAAAGTTTCATGACTTAGACTAGAGATTTACCTATGAAATAATGATTTAAATTATGTTTCCAGACCTATTCTAAAGTGTTAAACTCAATTATAAAATTGTAGAGCCGAAATGACAAAGCAAGACCGTTACGTCCGAAAACTAGCTAATTTGAGCTAGTAGATGTCCCTATATTTGGTGAATGTTTGGGAGTGTCCAATGAAATACAAAACTTTCAAAAATTCTTTAAATAGGTAAAATATAGTACAAAGAGTTCAAACGTCCGATAAAGACCCCCCAAGGACCGCCCGAGGGGTCCTTGAGGAGGACCCAAACATTAGCGAGCAAGCTGCCAAAGAAGCTTGTGGCAGCTAAGATTTTGCATCAAGATCGCGTCGCGCAGCCAACACAAGGAGAAAAATGTTTCCTCGAGATGTATATCCTCTACGAGGTCCACTACCTCAACTCGGATTTTCAACAATAAATGTGAATTCGCCCCTGGGACGCGCAGCCACTTCCCAGATTTGTCCGCGTTATTTTTAAGTCAATTTAACTTCACAAAAAGATCAATTTAAGTGAGCGGTCTTTAGGGTATTTTAGGGAAAGATTTTATCATGGTTTTAGTTCATTTTTAAACCATTTACACGCACTCTAAATCAGAATTAACAAATCTCTATCATCTCTCTAAAAAAGTTATCTCCCTTTCAACCCTCATGAAAGAACAAGATAGCTTTCGAGGAAGAGATAGAAAACAAAAAACAACTTCAAACATTTGTCATCTCATAGTTCATGGAATAATCGTCAAAATAGGTACTTTTTTCAAATATTAGATTCCTTAGGTCCTTTAAGATGATTACAATAATCAATTCCTAGGGGTTAATTCTCTAAAAGGGTTTTCTTCCAAACATGAATTTATGACTAATGATTGAAAAAATATGATTTTATATGTAATTAAAATGTAGTTTTGTCATTATAGTAATGTTGGGTTTTCGTGTAAGATGTTCATCTCTACAAAATAGATTCAATTATTTATATCTATCACTTAATTTCATGTAATTTTTGGATGGACCTATGCTTGATGAACTCATACATTAGAAACTTTCCCTTAACACCTAAATATGAATTGGGTTTTGTACATGACTAAATTGTCAAGATTGCAATGTTGTGGCAATTTTCATTTATATTATTAAATGATTGTGATGATGAATGTAAGTCTTGATTAGGATGATTAACATAGGTAAGTATTTCTAACGTCATGATTATATATTATCTGATGGTTTCCAAAATGATTGTAAACTTGAAGATTTTTCTATGTATATATGTGGCGATGATATGATTTAAATGTGGGATCATGGTAAGGATAGATAATGCAAAGTTTATGTGTTTATATTGTATTGCCCTTACACACATGATTATGATATGTTAATTCACAAATGAAAGTTGTGATGAAAGGAAATTATCTGATAAACCTTAAGAGTTATGATCCTGTGTAGAGGAGGGGGTTAATCCCCTATGCCCTAGATTGTTTTATGATAAATGATGACTTAAAGGTTATTCAAAAAAGGACTTTAGATTAGAAAAACAAGAACTAGAATTAGAGGTATCCCTTCCAGTGATGGAAGGTAGGTTCACTACTGACTCCAGAGATTATAGGTTGCCATGTGTAATGTGGAATATGGTCTCTATTAATCTCCATAGTTCTTGAAACTATGTTTCTATATAGCCTACTAGCTAATGGATCCCCCAGGAATGTATGTTACTTGTTTTGATTCTACCTTGGAAGTCGAAGGTCCTACTGATTTCGGGTGGGTTTAATGACACCGGATTCTATGTTTATCTCACATGGTCTAATGTCAGTTAAGGAGATTGTTCCCTCAAGTAAAATGAAAGACAAGTAAATGGATATTGAGTAGGATAACTTGAGGAGGCTAGTTAGTATAGTTAGGGGTATGGGACTCTTCCTAGACATTGTATAAGTTGACTCTAAGGGAAGTTCTGGGATGTATCATATAGATGACGATGAAAGTATAATTCTATGATAAAAATGTTGCTCTTATTGATTGACTAAGTTAATGAAACTGAATGTTATGTGATATATGTGATGAAGACTACTTATGATGTAGTTGTATGAAGCAAAGCATTCTTATGGTTGCCCTATCTGGTTTACTTGATTCAGTGGGTTATGGGGCTTCAATGATCATTGCACTTTAGTTGGTGATGGGCTTATTGGTATTGGTTTGGAGTTATGCTGATATAACTATTTTTAACTGAAAAGGTTAGTATGACTGTATGATATATTTGCTTGGGTATGATCATACCTTGTGTTTTTGTGATCCTTCTATGTTATATTCTTCTTTTGTTATGTGCATAAAGGATTCAAATGATCTTAGCATGTCTTTCTAAAGAAATGGTATTTTCATGAAATTTCCTTGGATGGGTATTTGCATAAGCCCATATTAGTATGTGTGGCATTTTACTAAACCCTCACTTAATAACTACAAATTGGGTACGTCCATTGAAGATTAAGAAGGGCGATTATTGAGAAGCTTTGGAACTCTTTCTCCCGAGGGTGGTAGGTCTCATGGTCCGGGATTGCTTTTTTCGTTATTTTCTAGCTTATGATGAATTTTATATTGGTAAGAGATACTCTTTATCCATCTTATATGTCGTGGGTTATCTTTTAGTAAGACCTATAATTCCCTATTAAGTGATAGGCGAAGTCCCCCAACGAATTCTTAGATTAGATTAGTGAGAAAGTTTTAGAATGTGTATGTATGTGTATCATGTTGTTTAGTTGTAAAAGAAAGACAACTCTATGTTTATAGGTCTATCTATACCTCAATATATATTAAACATGAAGTCTAATTACACTCTATATAATAGGCAAAAGTTTTTAATAATTCTGCATTTTTAACTGATGACATGTTATGACGAACGCTAAGGGCTTGTCTAAGTCCTCTAAGAGGACGACGATGCCAGTCATGAGTAGGAGGGCTCCCTTGTCGTGACACCTTCTTCATCATTTCATTTCGTGCTATAAGATCTCTCTCATATATTTTCTTGTTTGGTGGTCTTTTAGATGTGTTTGATTGAATGAGATGACATCTCTATGCTTGAGGAAGAAAACGTGAGTTTTAATGTTTATGTTGGTTTTATGGTTTTAGGAGCATGTGTGAAGGTCAATTTTTGACATGCTTTGATGATGTGATGCCATTTATGGCTATATATGTTATTTATGATGTATGACATGTTATGTGATTATTTATGTTACCTTTATGATTTTTTTATGAAAAGATAGCTTATTAATATGTTTAACTTAAGTTTTGAAGAAGTTTGGGGAGACCATCTAAGATGCAGGTTGCTTATTATGTGTGTATGTCTCATTGTTGCCTTTTATGGATCGGAAGTATACTTGTATAGACTTTTAGCCCTACGTGAAGGTAGTGTTCTTATCTTGAGGGTGATGAATGATACGCCAATTACTTCTTGAAAAGGAGTCTAAGCAGTCGTTATTAAGAACGAACCCAAACTATGAGGTTGGGGTCGATCCACGAGGAGGAAGGAAAATGATTTAGACCTTACTTTAACCTATTATTACTTCTAGTTAGTCCAAGTCCTTTTTGAAAACAGTAACAAGCAGGGGGTTTTTAAGACTAAAGGTAATTAGATATTGTCTAAGTAAACAAGTGACAAGTCCAAAGAGTTGTTTTTATTCCACAGGGGTCATATGCGAGTTATTCTAGCTACAATCTTCACTCGATCGGATGCTGAAAGTGGATTAAGTTATTTCTCCCTAATTTTCTTGGTCCGCAACTAGGAAATTTCAATCCGACACCTTGTCCGGCTACGTGTTGTCTGCTTTACTAAACCTTACCTTTACCTCATATAAGCCCCCCCCACACATAATAATCGATGTTATCAGTAGTTGTTACATTCGCACCAATAGACACGAGCCTATAGATAGTATATACTAAATCTACGTTGATAATTATTTTCTTATTATCTACCTCCTTGAGTACAGCAAAGTAGCCAAACAAGGGAGTTCGAACGCGTAGTGCACTCGTTTTGTAAAAAGAATCTAAACGTAAGAACTATAAGACATGAAGACACTAGTCTAGGTTGTATTTTAGTTAGTTTGTACCTTGTTATTATCTATGGTTCCACACACCCTAGCTATGGATTTAGTACATATGTTAATAATCACAAAAATTCCTATTAGTTGATAATATTCATGCACTTACTTTGATGTGATTTGAAAAAAATCAGAAAATTACTTGAATTAACAATCAGCTTGCAATAAAAAGATTTCGGAAAAATAATAATTTCCAAAAATCACAGTTCACAACAAGAAAGACAATAAATCTAAAAAATACCCAAGAGTCAACCCAAAAAATGAGGGGGGTTTTTACAAGTATTTAAAATAATAGAGTCCTAACAAAGAGGGAGATCTATTTAAGAAAAATCTTCCCAAAAATCACGCTGAGTCGATGACCTAGCTAACAGATGCGAAAAGATGGTCCATCTTGGAGGATGGCGTCTGAGTGACTAATGTAGCCCCCAATTAGTCCGGAATTCCCCCAATCTTATTAACGAATCTTTTTTTAATACGATGGTACACCTACGGACCGTCGAGGGGTGAGGACCATCGAGGCCCTATAGGTGGTCACTTCAGCAGTAGTTTCAGTACAATTCTTCCATGTTTTATTCTGGATAGATTTCTGCAACCAAAGAGAAAATACATAAACTATTTAATTGGCAGCCAAGGTCAAGGAACAAGGTCGATGCTATGGTAACTTAAACGTAAGGGTTGATTATGTCCGGATGGAAAACTACAACCGCGAACACAACTTCAAACAGGGGTAGGTTAACTAACGGTTAGCAGAAATGATGGAATGGGGGACCTAGTCCCTCCTCAAAATGTGAAGTCTATACTCCAGAGATGGTGGAGATAGTATGGCGCGAGTTACGAGTTGAGGAAGTTGCACAAAATGATGAGGAGGCGATGCTAGTGATGAGAGCAATTAAAGAGGTGTAAGGAAGTGATTAGCGGAATTGGGCAAAAGTTGGCCATTTACACATCAATATCGATGAAGTTGATCGAGTTGCAAAGCCACAATTAATATGAGGCTTGGAACACACGGCAACCGGGAAACTCTTCATAGGAAAAATGTCCCAAATCCGAAAAAAAATGATGCACATTGTTGGCAATCATCATCGGGGTGGTAAGCAACAACATTGACCTACCTATTCGGTCTAATGAGGAAAAGGTGAGAAAGGATAATGATAAGGTTGGAGAGGGTAGTGGTGACGAGAGAAGAGAAGATATCACTGGAAAAGAGGCAGAAGTCACTATTAAGGTAAAATTCCCATTGCCTGACACCAACACCCTTTCCTCATGATTAGTGTTGAAAAGACCGAGGGGAGGGTAATATTGGAATTTTAGAAAAATGTTTGAAGAAAGGCTTTCTATCAATGTCCCATGTAGAATTCTAGAACAATTCCGGTTATGCCAAGTTTATGAAAGATCTGTGGTTACAAAGAAAAGATTGGTTACTTTCGAGGATTGGGATGATGATTAGAATGCAGCCATGTAGTGCTATTGCCCTACAAGACCTCGTACACAAAGAACAAGAACATCCGGGTCGTTCCTATTCCTTGTACAGCTAGGGTCATTACATTGTTTTGCGAAAGGCATTATGTGATCTGGGGGCCAAGCATTAAACATTTCATGCCCCTTCGATTTACAAGAAAGTTGGGTTTGGGTGACCCAAAGCCACGACGATGCGGCTAATAATGGCTGATCGACAGTGAAATCCTATAGGGATACTCCACGATGGGTGCTAAGTAAAAGTGGAGTAGGTCAATTTTCTGGCCAAATTTGTTATAGTCTTGATTGTGAAAGCAATTTTGGAGAGTGCCTATTAGTCTGGGAGCCCATTCCTGCTACGGGGGTAGGGGTAGAGCCTCTTAGTTGATATGGGGAAACGGGCAGGATGAAAATTTCGGTGGTTGTTGAACAAAGAAGAAGGGACCTCAACATTGGTAGGTCAATAAGCAGAATGGTGAGCTCAATTCCGGTTTAATCTCTGTATCTTACAAAGAAAAAGATGAAGAAGGATTAATGACTAAAAAGTTAAAAAAGAGAGTTTTGGTGGGGGATTTGGTGTTATTGACAGTTTTAGGTTTTGCGTTGGATTCGGGCAGGTAAGATCCAAACGACTAGCCTTACTTGATTACCAAGTATTACCTCATGGAGCAGTAGTTGAGTTAGAAACAAAGAGGGGGGAGTAGCGGTTTTTTTTTTATTTAAGATGAATGGAGGAGAACGAAATTACAAATTAACTTATATTGGGCATACTGCATAGGTGTGAATGAAGTGATAGAGGCATACCATATGATTGAAGGCTGAGTAATCAGTGTCCTTCAGTCGTGCCGCGACGTTAAATCAGGCGCTTGTTGGATGCAACCCAATACTTATAGTTTTATTTATGGACTATCCACTTGGTAGCATTTTCTAATAGGGTTTTTAATATTTGCAAGGCACAATCACCACGGCAAAAACTGCAAAAAAAATCCTTGCAGCAGTCACTGAAGGAAACATGAAGGACCATTGTACATTTGATGGACCGTCGATAAGCACATCATTGCCAAGTACGTCTTTTTGTTATTTTCAAATAGGGGCAACGCGACGGAACCAAGACGGACCGTCACCAATCACAAATACGAGGACCATCGTCGAACTCAATCGCGTCATTAATAAAGCGTACCCGACCCAACCCGGTGGGGTTTTTTAAAAATTCAACATTGTTAAAAAAAAACAAAAAGTTATAGTTCCCTCAAGTTATCTAAATATTTCTAGAGTACAAACATTGTCAACTTCACAAAGATAATTAAACACTCTCTTCCAAAAAGATTTTTTCCCCCAAATTCCCAATTCCTAAAATCACTATCTACTAGTCGGAGTCTGCACGTTGTGGGTCTTACTTGATCACAAGTACCTTCCTCGCTTGTTTTTTCTAATATTCTCAAGTATGTTTATTATTTCTACCCATTTACTGCATTGTTTATCAATTAGTACTAGCCTAGATTCTACTGATTGGGTTCATTTCTTTAATAAAAATTCTATCGACCTAGGTTGAGAGGAGAATCCTCAAAATGCGCTTAAAACTTTAGAAAATAGGGCTTTTTAGCATTGATACTTTACTAGGTTTTGGGGTTAGACAAATGTAGGTTGAAAAACATAACAATTTCCATTGGGGTCAGGGGTCTTTATTTGGAATGGGGCATCACCAGTTTTTCACAGAATGACAGAACCAGAAACCCGATGGACGAAAACCGCTGTTTGTTACCCACGACGAAAACCGTCATTGGGTCCGTCCCATCATCCCAACACCCCACTGTCAAGATTCTCCAAGTGTCCACCAATGAAACATGACGCGGACCGTCGTTCCCAAAGAGGGTCCGTAATTGCACAACGTTTGGGTTCAGAGACACTATTACTAAAGGTTCTCTCACAGTGTTTAAGTGTCCTCAAACGGACACATGCGAGGGGACCGCCGTGAACCACGACGATCCGTCTGCACAATCGTATGGTTGTTCAAGACCCTATTCCTAAGGGTCTCTCTTTTTGAAGTGTCCGCAACGGACAACCAATGCGACGGAACCATCGTTCCCACGACGATTCCATTCTGCACCAACCTTCTAGTTTCAGAGCCCCTATTCCTAAGGGTCTCTCGCATTTTATAAGTGTCCTGATCGGAAATCTACGACAGACCCATCATACCTTCGAAGGTCCGTCCTGCAAACCGTTATGATGGTAGAGACACCTCTCCTAAGGGTATTAATACTTTTCCAAGTGTCCTCTACGGGACACACTTGACAGATTATTACCCTCGCCGGTTCCGCCTACATATGACGTCCTTCTTGTAAGGCGACCCTTTCTCCTAAGGCTCTCCACACATTTTTTGTCAATTGGCCCTGACGGACACCTACGACGGAATGTCATTACCTGGACGGGTTCCTTCGTGCATACACTCATAGTTGTCAGAGACTTTCCTCAGGGTTCCCCCACAAAAAATAGTGTAAAGTAAGACATGACGGACCCCATGAAGGTCAGTCGTACTTCATGGAAAGCCTTACCTGGTATGTTGTGTTTCACGTTACTATAGATGCATTTACATTCTTAACTCTTTTATTATTTTGGTGGTTTTTCTTGTCTTGTTTGCTCCTGTGTAGTACTCTAATACTGATTTCATTTACAGGTAATATCTGCTATGGACCAAAACAAGATCGAGTCTACACAGGGGGCGATCAAGTCTGTCGCTTGTCTGCCGCCTGGTCATTGGCTCTGATGATGAACGTTGACACACGAGAATGTGCCCCCAGGCATTCCACCCATCCCGGTTTGAAGTGAACGTGGATGCCAAAGACCACAACCAAAAAGGTTGCGTCCAGCGGAGTCACTGCCTCCTAGTCTGACGAGGAGTCACACGGACCGGCACCCACCTTCTTGGTCAGCTACCAATGAAGAAGGAGGTCTGGCTCCTAGGGTTTCGTGGTCGGAGGGGACAAGCCTAAGGACTCTGATGAGGTACCTGCACCTGCCAATTGCTGACACAGTCTCATAGTTTGATGAGGCTGACAGTTCTGAATGCCACACCTGCTAACGACTAGTGCTATCAACCACGCTTGCGCCAAGCCCAACCGTGGCGAGATGTGGGTGTCGGACGGGTAGTATCAGTTTATTCTGATGCAAAGTTCCTGAATGACAAAGGATTCATGACACGACACTTACATGGAGCGGACGATCCATACGGGAAGTCTCTTGACTATGCCAAAGATCCCATTTAATCTCTTCACCGAACCTCGATGGAGTGGAAAGCGCGTTCGGTTGGGACGTTTCTATAGTGAAGAGTTGGGCAGAGGTTCTACACCCTGACGGTGGTTTGGATACACTCAGATCCTAGATTGATAGGGACTGCCCCCCGCAAAACAGGCCCAATGGAGAATGTCGAGTAAGTGGAATTTAGGTTGATATATTTCCTAACCGTCCATCACGGTATCTATACGGCGAGAATGTTGATGCCAACCAGAGCACTCTAACCGCCGAGTTTGACTAACGGTGGCAAATTATCAAGATGGCATTCCTAGGTGGACCTGCTGGAGAGACCACCAGAGGTGGGTGCCTACATTTGTCCGTTTGATAGAGAGGGTTAGAGAGGGTGCCTTACTGGGTGACCGAGCGAAGGGAATCCATCAAGAAGGCAACCTGACCTCACGGTGAAGTTTTTGTGGTTGAATATCCGCCACTGGCCTTTCCCCAAAAGCCGTTGATAATATAGTCACATGAGAAGTCCAAGTTAACTGATGCGGCGATGATGATCGGCGCGGTTTCAGGTGGATTTGCATTTGCTTCTTCAGGCGCGTCATGACGAGGAGGCTTTTAAGGTCACAACTACTTTAAAACCCTTTCCCGTGTACATGATATTTCTTATGCAGGTCCGCTTGTGGGCCTTTATGGCAGTTGATCAGCTAAACCCCTGGCACTGTTGATATCGGCTCACAGGGAGGGAGGCCATATTTGCGCCCACCCAGAGGCCCCGTCTAGGAGTTGCCTCCACTTGGTGACAATATGGCTGATACGGTTAAGCACAAGGCCAGCACGGCTACGCAATGAGCCTTCACTACACTACCCCGGTCCGAGTCTATCCTGGGTAGTAGCACTGCATCGAAGCTCTCTCGCGCATCCCTTTCCCCGCTCTGGTCCCGATTGCTAGGTCCAGAATTAGAGGCATAGAGGCTACACTCGCATCACATCCAATCTTTGATGAGAGGCTATGCCTGAGGCAGAAAGAGAGAAGAGCGCTTGGAGCTGGAGATGGTCTGACAAAATAGTAGAAGATCGTTAGTTCATCAAGCTTGGGACGCTTTTGAGGTTCGTGTGCCTTTTTTTTTTTTTTTGAGCCCCGCCAGCCCCTCAGGTGGATGTTCGACCCTTCAGGCTTTTGCAGTCGACCTTCGCGCAAGACAAAGTGTTGGCGGCCCTATTCGCCACGTCAGAGAGAGATTCAACACCTCCCCCTCGAGAGCATGCCAAGAGGCGGTAGGTGGTCGAGAGAAGGATAGATCGAGCACATTTAAGAAGTAGCGATGTGGAGATGGAGGCTGCGAGGCGAAGCATCGCTGATGATGCGGAGGGCGCGTCAGATATGAGCGCAGTAGAGTTAGATGCTGGGGTGTATAGCTCCCAAAATGTGGAGAGATAGCGGGAGGCACTACTGATAGTGTGTTGATGATGTAGGACGCTCCGAGGATGTCCATATAGAGGTAGTGGGTTCTGGGGAAGCAGGAACCCACCAGCTTGGCTGAGGTCGGCGCTTTGTGCCCTAGGTTTCTTCACTACCACTCTTGTATTTCACAATTTTTTATGCATTTGGTGACAATTGCCTGTCTTTTTTTAGGGGTGGGGTAAGGTAAATAAAAAGTGAGTGCTAGGGTTGAGTCTGAGTAGCCAATTCACTATCCTCTGTTGGGGTTTTCTGCTGTGTGTCTGGTTTTGTTTTCCCCAAGAGACTGATATTTGTTTTCTGTTGAACCGCATGTGTCTATATCTTCTGTAAAAGTTTAATTCTTAAGCATGATGGCTAAAATGATATCTGATAAAATGGAAAAATTGCAGACTAGGAATAGTAAATTATTAAATGTGTTTGCTCTAAGCCTGACATAGTAGAGGTACATATACATGACCTAGTCTAAAATTCGAACTAGTTTTCTGTTACTGGTATAGAGTTAGAGTATGAGATGTCAAGTGAGTGTGAGGAAGATTTAATAGGCCACTATTGTAATGAGATAGACAATATGCTGGTTAGTCCTACTAAAAGTTCAGATGTAAATAGACAATTAGGAAAGGATCATAGGCCCTTGTTCAAGTGTAGCCCATTTTGAGCCTAGATTAAAAGAAAAAACCAATGAAATATCCTTCTTTGATCCAAATGATTTGAGCTTAAAACTAGACCTTTCTTCACTCCAACGTATCTTTTAGAATAAATGTGTGGCCCTGTCCCTCCTTGAGAGTATGCACCTCAGCTTATTTCCAAAAGCTAAGTTGAGGGTGGCAGGCATTAATTAAACAACCCTTTTAGGGACCCTGACCCAACTTGGGGATTGTGTACTTTGACTCATGGCACAAGCCATGAAGTGAGGGTGGCTATTATGAGGAATGCTCTGGAAAGTGGGGGTTGAAAGAAAAAAAGAGAGAGAAGGAACAAAAAGGTAAAGTGACTCAACTAAAAAAAAATAATAATACAAGAAATACAAGCAAGAAAGAAGGAGAGTCACTTATCAAAATGAAGAAAGAAGGGAAATAGCAAGGTGAAGATATGAGAATTGGGCAAAATAAATGATAAAGTCGTATGTTTAGCCGATATGTCAAGGAGGGTAAAAAGTCACTAAAGTATACCTAAATATAACCCTACCTGACCCTGAGCTATCGTGCACAAGTGAAGAAATTCCTATCGTGATACTAGAGTGTAGTATAGCGAACGTAAAGCAGTGAAAAAGTGAAAAATACAGGGCAAAAGCTTATGGGAAGATGTATGACATGAGGGAAATTTGTTCTGAGGAGTTAGTGTTGAAAAGTATCCTTAATACTCAAACTCAAATCATTGTGTGGAAAAATAGGATTTTTTTTGAAGAAGTGAGGACACTACTTGCAATATCGGAAATATTAGCACCTCGGTGAGTACTGAAGAGGAAGGTGGTGTTAGTGCATGGTGATGTCAGTTGTCATGTCTGATTCCACATTAATTCAAGCCTAATAGTGATAGGATTGCATAAATATGATGATAGTGATCGAATTGAAAGCCAAATAATTGCAAAGGATAAAAAATGGAGACTATTGTACAAAGATGTGTATTGAGTCATAGTGCGTCGACTTGAGGAACAAACAACGGAATATTTAAGTTGAGGTGTTGAATACGTGGTTCACGGTTATTTTTAATGCTTTCCCTTATGTTTAGTGTTGTCCAAAAGACTTTTTTACTAATTTTTATGTAAGTTTCTCTTATTTGCAAGAAAGAATCTATCCTAAAAGATAAATTGGCGGAGGTTTTGAGCCAAAAAATATAGAAAAGTACCACCTACGAGCTGTGGAATCGTTGTTGTGCTCGTTGAAAATCCGTAGGGTGCATCGTAGGCAGCTTATGAAGGAAGAGGGGACGGGAATTCGACCAAGTGTGGGGTTACGGGTGCGTGAGGCCCGTATCGAGCCATGACGGTCCGTCCTGCTGGTTCGTCATGAAGATAAGAGAAGTAGTCCTAGTACCCCAAATTCCAAGAGGTCAGTGTTTTTGGATGGAGACCCTCGATGGGACCGTTGTGCCTGTGAAGATCCGTTCATCCTGCCGTCGAGGGGGATGAAGAAAGAAGCAGAAGAAATTGCACAAGTATGGGGGACGACCGAGGCCCATGACAGCCCCCGTCTTGACCACAGGATCGGTCGCGAGGTCCGTCGACCCAGCACGTTTTGACAGATTTCCAACAAATAGGAGTCCTTCTGTGTATTAGGTGATTGTATTTTTATATAAATTAGTTCGAAAAAACCTCGTTTTTGATTTAGACTCTTGATATTTTAGACTCTTGGTAGCTCTGAGTATTTGAGTCTTCTTTTGTGGAGTAGACTTGGTGTTATTATTACAATTTGGAGAATCTTTCGTCTTTAAATTAATCGTAGTAATGATTGTTGGTGATTTTTGTTGTTAATCAATGCGAACTTTTGGATTTTATTATTCTCATTTGAAGTAAGTTAATTGAATTCTTATATTATAATTTGATATTGTTGATTTGGGACTATGGGTAACAACGCTCCATAACTAGGGTGGTGGGAACCATAGGCGAATAATGAGGTTAAAACATAACTAAAATAACAATTCTAGAATAGTGTCTTGCATGTATGATAATTCTTTCCACGTCGAAGTCTTTAACGGATGAGGACAAAGTTAGGAAACTCTCTAATGTACTTGCCGAGACCAAGGAGGTAGAAAGAGGAAAAGAATTATCAACATAGCTTTAGTGTTATACTATATAGTTTAGATTTATTGTCGCAAAGTAATAACTTAGTAAAATCGAATATGATGCTTAATATGAGGTAAAGGTAAGGGGTTAGTATAGCAACAAGGTAGCCCGACCAAGGTGCGGGAGTGAAATTTATAGATCTCCGGACAAGGATTTAGAATACATAACATTATAACTTACATGCAAGATACAGGAAAGGAATTGTTATAGTTAGAATTATCAAGTTAAGTTATAAAAACCTGGGGGAACACGTAAACCCCTAGTACTTGATTAATTATATTAAACTCCAACATTTTGAGAGTTAGTTGGTCTCCTTAATGTTTGAGCTACGTTAAAAGGAGTTGCCTCCACAGCTATAGTAACCAAGAAATCTTTACCATTAACCTACTAGGATAAGGTGATATAAACATGATATCCAGTGTCTACCTCACACCGAGAAAAGAGGAGATATCACTGGCCAAGGGTGAGATCGAAAAATACCCTTAGGCTCTCTGTGAAAACCATATCGCTAGCTCCTACGTTGGCGACATAGTTCAACCGGAATCAGGGACTATGGATACTACTTTATCCACTCGTTGGTACGCGCGTCTCACAGACTTACAAACGTGCCAAGCACAAGCTCATAACTGTCTATCGGTGCTGCTCACATTTATTATCGTCTTATTTTAAAGTAACTCAAAAATTATGAAAGCTTGATTCTAGATGAGATTTATTACTCTATTGATAACTTGTAATTCATTTGTTTACATGATTAAATGATTGTCCGTATATAATATCTTTGGTGTATGAGACTGCTCACATGCTCTACACACCTACATTCGTTGAGTATTTTTACATATTCGCTTAGTGTAAGTGAGGCTCTCTAACTTCTTTAAACAACCTCATTCTTGTCACTTTAATAAACTTAGACATTGTAGTGATGTATTACTCGCGTACTTGATTACTTTACTTTTAGTAGCTTTCAATCAACGGTTATGGACGATAGCATTTAAATTCAATGGAATTACATAAGTTCATAGTTCCTTCTTTTAGAGGGAATATTGGGACTTCTTTTCCTAAGGAATGACAGCCCTTGGGTATGATAGATTGAAATACGTTAGAAATGCTTGATATTTCATTTCATTATTTTAGCTACATAAGATTGGCATATGATTAGTATTGGCATAAACAATTTGATAAAGATTACATAACCATCTTTGTTGGCATAAGTCAATTTTCACATTCATTCATGCTTAATTTGGTATGTAATAACCAATATCCAATCTTTTAATATTTAGGATAATATTATTGTCAATTCCATTCATCACTCTTAAACAATGAATTGTTAGCCATTTTATTGGCATAAGGCAGGCACTTCATTCAAGTATAATTTCGTGGAGGTCTTTTAGGCCAACCTTAGATTATAATCTTAGCATAACGTTATTAGCCATTTTGGAAAGCATCATGTTAACACTTTAATGAACATAACATCTTCATAAATAATATTAAAAGTAACCATCAGGACATAACACATCAACACTTAACATTTTCGGACATAGTGTAACATCGTATTATTCCTTTAATTCATGTACGACACACTTAACATCATAAGATTACTATTTTATAGGTTCATTCGTCATTCATAATTGAAGAACCCTACACATTAATATCATAAAGCTCCACATACCAACAAAATGATCAATACTACTCTATACAACATAGAAATCGTTACAAGGATACTAGGGAAGGGGAATTTCGACGGGAACCTTGGGAAACAACGATAGTTTTGAGTTTTCATCGGTTCTTTATGACGGAAAGTACTCTTGGATAAAAAATTCCACGATAGACACCCATACCTTAATTATAACATAATCTACGAAAACCACCTTAAACGAAAACTTGGAGAAACCTTGAAATCGCCTAGAACGTCTATGAACTTTCTGCCTCTTTCTTTGGTTCGTTTTAGCGTTGTATTCTCTGAGTGTTTGATCGTGAGTTTTAGGTTTAGGAACTGATCTTGATTCATAACTACAGACCCTTAATATTTAATTAATAATAAATTAATTAATTACTAAAAAGCCCCTCCTAGATTTATAGAATAGGAAAAACAATTACACTTAGTAAAAATATGAAATTTTTCTAATAATTTCGTTTGGACCCTTTAAATTATTTAATTTTAAATGGCTAATTTACTTAATGTAAGGGACCTAGTTAATACTAGTATCCCCAACTCATTGGAACAATAACTAACAATTTTTGACCATCCCTAGGGCTTCAGTACTTAGATGTTTCTGGAGTTATAGTGGTTGTGTAAGAATTTTTTGTTTGACCCTCTTTAATTTAATTAATT
Source organism: Solanum habrochaites (assembly GCA_027704765.1). Taxonomy (NCBI): domain Eukaryota; kingdom Viridiplantae; phylum Streptophyta; class Magnoliopsida; order Solanales; family Solanaceae; genus Solanum; species Solanum habrochaites. Next base: position 52,585,427 of record JAKWJA010002489.1, on the reverse strand, counting down.
AAGTTTATAAGTCAATTAATTAAGTGATATAGGGTAATAATAAAGTACCCTTAAGTCGTTATAACAATAGCTAACCCTTTGGACCATCTTAGGTTAGGTACTAGGTTGCCTTTTTTTGTCTTAACCGAAATCTGGAAATTGCTTTATGATTTTGGTTTTTCCCTTTAAATTAATTAATTAAGTTGATAAAGTAATTAATTAAGTAAAATATGGTAATTACTAAAGTATCCATAAGTTTTTAGGACGATAACCAACCCTCGGAAAATCCTAGGTTAGGTACTAGGTTGTCTCTTTAACTAGTTACTAGGTTAGTGTTACCGAATTATGTCTTAGGTTGTCGGGTGTACTACGTAATTTTTTTTGTCCTAGGTTACTTAGTTAGTTAGGGAATTAGGTTAGAATCTAGAATTAGTTAGAGAGATATGCCCCACATGGGTGATCCAATATGCACTCCTGCCCCCTAACTACCCTAACCAAATTCAGTTAGGGTGGTACCCTCTTGGACATTTCTCCCACATGCTTTGCCCAAGTTCTTGCACATGGGTTGGTTGTACTTTCCTAACCAACTATCCATTATTAACTATTTCGAATATTTACTTATTGTCCCAAGGACCCTCACTATGTCCTTGGGCACTGCATAATTTATATGATCATTTTAAATGGTCATGTGGTATGGTATTACGGTTGACACTTGGATGCCTACAACTTAATATATTTTTTTGAGGACTTTTTTAGATTAGGGTATTCATTGTGGTTACTTTTCTTGGACAACAATCTTGGATTATGTTATCCCTACATGGACATTTATAGAAATTTGCTAATTTCCTTAGCCAATTTTCTAGACTATGCCCAATTTCCTTCAACATTGGGCATTGAGACGTCTATGTACCCCCAATATCCATTATTAAAGACCAACCGGGATATTCATAATACATGTGATTTTCGGAAATGTTACATTATCCTCCCCTTAGGAACATTCGTACCCGAATGACACTACACTTCATTTAAAAACAAAGAGGGTGATTTTCGAAAACATTTTAACATACTTGAGATTTACTTCTTTGTGAATATCTGATTCACACTTATTTGAATGATTCATATCATTCAAAGTTAGATAAAGCTTCTTATTTGAGATTGAGGAACTTCCTTCTCAATAGCATCCTTAATGCAACATCACAAACTACCAAAAACCAAAAAAATCCTTGCCTATGCAATACAAAAACAACAACATGAATGCAAGCATAAACTCATTTTAACTCATATAGTGCAAGTATAGGACACACGATTGTGGACTTGAATCATCAAATCGGACTAATGCACTAATACTTAGAGTCTAATTTACGATATTTGGACTAAGGAAGAGTATATCTACCCTCAAGAGCGGAATAAGTGAGGATAACGGGATCTCATATCGGCCTCGACATCCCATGTTTCTCCCTTAAAACATGGTGGTTCCTCCATAACACTTTAACGGTGGAAAACTCCTTGTTCCTCAACTCTTTTACTTTGGGATCTAAAAATATCAATGGAAACCTCTTTGTAAGAAAGGTTTTGATCGCTTCTAACCCTTTAGATAACATCTTGTTTGCTATAAAATTGGAACTATTTGGCTTGTTGGATTTGAATCACGCCCTTTGCATTTCAAATCTAACTCATTTGGCAACTAAAACCTTACTACTACCCTGTTTCTATAGTCCATGGTAGCGTAGTATTTATGAAGCCAGTCCATACACAAAATTATATCAAAATCAAGTATGGTTAATTCTGTTAGACCAGCTTGAGTAAATTTATTGATAATAATTATTGGTCCATCTCGATATACTCTTTCAGCTATAATATTTTCTCCTTTTGAAAAAGTTACGAACTTGAGTTTGTGCTCCTTAGACCACTCGGCCATCCTAACCTATATCTTGTAGCATACCTGACACACATCCTTGAAATGGTATGCATCCAAGTCAACTTTCTACTCTTCATTAACACCCATAGAAGGCATTATAACCTACAATGCATTTACCTCCATGCAAATGGCCACATTTACCACACACTCCAGCAACTAGGCTTGAGAAGGAGCTTGGTTTCCCCAAACAGTAGCTTCACCAACTCTCCTTCCTACTATGGTTCTTGTGTTCACGCACACACAAGAAGGGAATTAGACCCTAAAATGAAAAAAAATGTCAAAACTCTAGATGGAACGATAAAGAGTAGAAGAAAGGGAAGATTTCCTAACATCACAAAGTCTCTAAGTCATTATTGTGGCGCGCTTCACAACCATAAGTCAGAAAGTATGTAATGTGGTTTTTTGAGCTTTAGTTCCTAGGTAATTTAACCTCATGCTTTGATGCCCACTTTGTCACGATCCAGATTCTGGAACCCGCAACAAATTTGGACTTGTGACCTCCAGAGTCGCAGAACAGCCTCTTTATTGCATTCATCAAATCATCTATTAAATGTGCAAAAATTTAAAACTTTTTAAATATATGAAGTATATATAGAATTCATATAATTATTAACTAGCTACATCATATACTAAGCTCTATTTAAATAACAACCATCTATCCGTAAAGTATAAATTTGAAATAGAAGATGAATAGATCATAAAAGTTTGCAAAACACGACCTTATTACAAAGATTCGTAATGAAAGTATGAAATAAATTCTAGGTAAAACATCCACTAGCCATGTCTACTACTAGGATAGACTAAAACTGTAGCATCCTCGAAATTAAGAAGACCTACCAAACAGTCTGGAGAACGGTAATGTCCAAACCGCTGCAATGAGTCTTCAATCTTCTCTCTAACCTACACCTATAAAAATAGTAAATGGTACAAGGTTAGTAAACCACTTGTACTAAGTATAGGTATATGCACACCTACACATAAGGCTATGCATGATCAAGGAAAGCTCTTCCTAAACAACATGCCATTTCTGGAAAGTGCAGTCACTAGACTTTCCTAATTTTTTAGTTGTGAATTCTGCTATGAATATATAGTTTTAGAACTAAAGACGGGCGAAGATTGACATTTTGATCGCCTAACCTGAGATCTCTATTCTGGGACAACTTAGTTTATTTTCAATCTTTTTCTTCTTCCTTGTTCGGTAGTTCAATAATTCCTTTGGTTCTTGTTGATTATAAGTCACTGCTTCACGTGTCTCATTGCCCACAATGAATGAAGTAAGTAATCAAGGAACTACGAATAATTTCACTTATCCTTACAATGAGTCATTAATTACATTATGTATTCATTAACACATCATAAACCAGTCTCTATTGGTTATGCCACTTATTTTATCATTTTCATATTAGGAAAGTTATGAAGCTTTGATTCGCTATTATGTTTGTACTCCCCTTTTTTTGGCATCATACAAGAAGTTATTATAAGCCAACTTTATTTGGCTTTGCCCATTATTTGCTAAAACTTGATTGGTAATCATATTTTCAATTGAAATTCTTAAGCTCTTACTTTCATAGCTCAATATTAACATACTTTCCATCATCTTTCTTTTTTTTGCTTCCTTAGAGATATCTTTAGAAGTAAGATCATTTTTGACATCATCATGTTAACACTTTAATGAACATAACATCTTAATTAATAACATTAAAAGCAATCATTAGGACGTAACATATCAACCCTTAACATTTTCGGACATAGTGTAATATAGCATTATTCCTTTAATTCATGTAAGGCACACTTAACATTATACGATTACAATTTAATAGGTTCATTCAACATTCATAATTCAAGAAACCTACACATTAAGATCACCCAGAACCACATACCAACAACATGATCAAGACTAAATTAAACAACATATAAATTGTAACAAGGATATTAGAGAAAGGGAAGTTCGATGGGAACCTTGGGGAACAACCCTAGTTTTGAGATTTCATGGATTCATTATGATGGAAAGTACTCTTTATGAAAGAATTTCAGGAGAGAAACCCATACCTTAATTAGAAAAAAAATCTACAAAGACAACCTTGAAGGAAAATTAGGAAGAAAAAGAAGAAACATTCTAAATGCCTAAAGTCTATGAACATTTGCCTTTTCTTTTGTTCATTTAGCGTGTGTTCTCTGAGTTTTGATTGTGAGTTTTAGGTAAGGGCACTGATATGATCATTCAACTAATGATTTAAACAAGTTAATTAAATAAATAAATTAAATTACTAAAAAGCCCCCTCGAATGACTAACTAGGAAACACAAATGCTTAGTCAAATATGAAAGTCTTTTCCTAAGAATTTAGTTTGGGACCTTCAAATTTATTATTAACTGGATAATTAATTAATTAAGGGACCTCGTATAATATCTTAAGTACCCCCAAGCATTTGGAACCATACCTAACAATTTTGGAAATTCCTTTGGTAAGTACTAGGATTGATTCTTGAGTTATACTAGGGGTAGTGTATAAGAAATTTCGGTTTTGAACCCTGTAATTTAATAAATTAAGTGAATTTATTAATTTATTAGGAATCTAGGGTCATTATTTAAGCACACCGGAAGTCGTGATTACATAAACTAACCCTTTGGACTTTTAGCTTATGTACGGTGTATTTTTATTGACTAACCGAAATCTGAAAATTTCTTTGTGAGATTTTGACCTTTTAAATTTATTATTAAGCTCATAAATTAATTAATTTAGTAAACTAGGGTAATTAATAAAGTATCCCTCATTTGTAAAGATCATAATCAACCCTTTGGATAATCCTAGGTTAGGTACTAGGTTGTATCATTAACTAGTTACTAGTTTAGTGTCACCCAATTAAGTCAAAGATTATCGGGTGTACTAGGTAATTTATTTTTGTTTGTCCTGGGTTAGTTAGTTATTTATGGTAGTAGGTTAGAGTCTAGAATAATTTAGATAACTAGACACTACATGGATCAACCCATGTGCATGCCTGCCCCCTAATTACGCTAACCAAATTCGGTTAGGGTGGTCCCCTCTTGGCTGTTTCTCCCACATTATTTGCCCATGTGCTTGCACATGGGTTGGTTTTACTTTCATAACTAACGATTCTTTATGTCCTATTTGGAATATTTACTTATTGTCCCAAGGACCCTCACTATGTCCTTGGGCACTACTTAATTTAAATGATCATTTTAAATGGTCATGATACTAGGCTTTACACTTGGATGCCTATATGTAATATAGATTGTTGAGGACTTGTTTTAGATTCGGGTCTTCATTGAGGTACATTTCTGCGAAACAATCTTGATTTATATGCCACTTGGAATGTATAGAAATTGCTAACTCCCTATGCAATTCTCTATAATTGCCAATAGTCGTCAATATTTGACAATGGGAAGTCTATGTACCCCCAATATAGCATTCTTAAATACCAACCGGGATGTCATTAGACATGTAATTTTCCGGAATGTTACATAGTCCACCCCTTAGGAACATTCGCACCCGATGACACTACACTTCATTTAAAAAGAAAGAGGGTGATTTTCGAAAACATTTTAACATACTTGAGCTTTACTTGTTTGTGAATATCTCATTCAACATGTATTTTTATGATTGCATATATTCAAGAAGCTGTGAAGCTAATATTTGAGATTGAGGAACTTTTCTTCTCAATCGCACTTACAATTATATGCACATCACATCATGCAACACACAAAAATCATGCCTATGTATACACAAAACCAGCAACATGAATGCAAGGACATGGAACTCATTTTAACTGTATAGTGCAAGTAAAAGACACACGGTTGTGGTCTTAAAACATAAATCGGCCTAATGCACTAATACTTAGAGTCTCATTAATGAAATTGGACTAAGAGAGAGTGTATCTACCCTCAAGAACTGAAAAGTGAGGGTAATGGGATCTCATAACGGCCTCGGCCTCCCATGTTGCTTCCTCAACAAGGTGGTTCTTCCATAACACCTTAACGGTGGTAAACTCCTTGTTCCTCAACCGTTTCACATGGCTATCTAAAATTTCAATGAACACCTCTTCGTAAGGAAGGTTCTCATCGGCTCCTAACCCTTTAGATAACATCTTCTTTGCACTAAGATTGGAACTATTTGGCTTGTTGGATTCGAACCACGCCCTTCGCATTTCAACTCTAACTCATTTGGAAACTGAAACCTTACTACCCTATTTCGATAGTCTATGGTAGCATAGTATTTATGAAGCCAATCCATACCCAAAATTATATAAAAATCAAGTATGGTTAATTCTATTAGACCAGCATGAGTAACTTTATTGAGAATAGTTATTGGGACATCTCTATATACTCTTTCAGCTCTAATATTGTCTCCTCTTGCAAAGACGAGATCTTGATTCTGGCTCCTTAGAACTCTCGGCCATCTTTACCTATATCTTGTACCATACCTGAGTCACATCCTTGAGCTAGTATGTAGCCAACTCAACCTCTTATTGATTAACCCAATAAGCCGACTTAGAAAACCTACCGTGCATCACCTCCAGTGAAAATGCCACATTACGGCACAATGCCAGCAGCTGGGGCTGAGATGAGAGTAGTTTCCCCTAACAGCAGCTTCACCAACTCTCCTTCCTGCGTTTCTTCTTGTGTTCACGCACACACAGGAAGGGAAGTACACCTAGAATGACACAAAATGTCAAAACTCTAGACGGAACTATAAAGAGTAGAAGAAAGGGAAGATTTCCTAATTGTCTATATTGCTAAATGTGAGGAAGAATATGTAAAGTGATATGATATGTGAAGTTTGACATTATTCATGATCCTTTTGCTAGTTTGCTTGGTTGAGTGAGGTTATGGGGCTTCACATGGCAATTGCATTACTAGACTTGGTTAAGGGTTATGGATAAGGGTTTTAGTGATGCTGTAATGTTATGGACTCATGAATATACTTGTGGTTATGATATGATGTTAGAGTTACATTTGCCTATGAATTCTATTTTTCTATGAACATGTTGACTTGGCTTAACTTGAGTACGTTGGTCTTGTCTTGAATGTGATTGTATCATAAGAAGTATATGAATTTTACATTATATGTGTTCTTGGATTGTGCATAAGGCTTTTCAAAGTAACTTGACATTTTTTATCAAATGTTCCATTTTAGCATGATTTCTATGTTGTATATGCAGATGTTTCCATATTTAGTACAAGTGATGTGCTAACCCCTATTTCATCCTTTTCCCCATAATTTTAGGTTCCGATCATTGAAGAGTTCGTGACCACTTTTGAAGGAAGGCTTGGATCATTTCTCAAAGTGTGGGTATGTCCTCAAGTGCCGACGATGATGTCTTTTCTATCACACTGCATAAGTTACATTTCTACACTCTAAAGACAATATTATCATTCATTTTGTTTCAAGATATTGTTGTAAGCTCTAAGTGGCATTTCTACATTTGTGTAAGGTCTTTTCCTCTAAGTCTCTTTGACATATTAAGACACAACTATATCTAATAGAATAGGAACACGACCCATAACAACATAAAATATATGTCTAAGCTATTACATCAACATAAAGAAATATCTTGGCATAGGCAACCGTTGAATATTAAGGGCTCCTTTATTTAAACTTGGGAGATATATCCAAGCTCTTAACTTAGGATACATCCTCTATCTCATCAACACCCAAACTTTGTGAAAAAAAGATGAAAAAGAATGAAATCAGTACAAGAATGCACTTAGTACGGAAACTATGCAGAAACATACATTTTAAGAGGATATTTAGTAACAAATCATGCATCATGTCTTCTTAGTATACTTCGTAAACACTGGCACATATAAGCTCAATATAGTTCATCACATCATATAGACATGGATAATACTCATAATAGCACATAAAGCTATTTATCATACTTTGAGGCATATTTATTGCAGACAATAACATTACTTCTCTTTTAATCTTACTTCCTTCCATAAGTAACCTTCAAGGGCACTTAGTACAAATATCACCTTGGAGTCTTCTTATAATAGTCTTTCATAGATATAATTCATAGCACAACCACATACATTCATAAGTCTTAAGCACATTATAAACATAAGCTTCACATAAGGACCATCACTTAAGACAACGCCTAAATTACACTATGGCTATTTGTAGGTAGCATCCCATAATACTACTTTCACCATGAGTACCTAAGAAGTCACCCTAGACTAGCCATAACAACTTAAAAAGTCATAACACTTTAATTCACAACTATACATAAGGCCACCTACTTCATAACATCTTATAAGGACTAATCATACTTCATAAAATCATAAGGAGACTGATCATACTTCCTACACTTTATCCATAAACTCACTTAGCTAATATAATAGGTAAGCCACCCTCACAACCCCTTAGAAGTTTACTTGTGCAATGTGAACATAGAGTCCCATACCCCCACATGTACTAGGTAAACCCATTAAGAAGCCATAAGTAAAATTCACCTAAATATGAATAATTCATGTCTTACCTTACAAAGTCACTTTATCATGCATTCATCTAATTCGTACATACATATAAAAAGTCTTACTTTCATAAAAGTATTATGTACATCCTTTCTTGGATCTTACTAGTGCAATACATGGGTAGGGTCCAAAGTCTTACATATACTGAGTAATTTCCTCAAGGAGTTGTGATTAGAGTCCATAATCTTAGGTTAGTTCATTAATTACTTTGGGAGATTTAGCCATAACCTACAGACCATGTGAGCTACATGGAATCCGGTGTTCTACTCCCGCACCGGAAAGTGAGGGTTAACACTTGCCTAAGGTGTAACCAATCGGACATAAATACATAAGTGGTATCCACAAGTTATAACCTACGGGGGAACGTAGTTATGGTATATGGAGATTGCTTCTTTACCTTGACTTTGTAAGTGGAGGTTTCCATCTCATGAGATAACATCTTGGTTGGGAAGCCAGACTTGACAATGTTAAGGTTCTCTTTGTCGGAAGCTGGACTTACTACCGTAAAGCCTCTACTCTCATTTGGCAGTAACTCCCTTTTTAATATATTTAAGTCTTTAATGCATTAGTTCATAATGAAGGCTTCAGGAGCTTGATCCTTCATACAACATATATCTCAAAGGATCCTAAGATGAAAATGTTGTTTCATCATAGACCCTACTTCATGTAAGAAGGTCCTTTCACATAATCATACAATCATACATCATGTGTGTGTGCAGACAATGTGAGATCCACCTTCCGATAACACCTCTAATCACACATGTTCAAAACATTATTAATCATATACCTACATGCATAAAATAGGTAATGATGCATAGGAGAACTACCTTTTCCTTAGTCATAAGGAATCTATTATATTCATAGTCATGCATGACGTGTGTGTGTGTACGTTGATCTATATGATCACAAAATGGCTATTACATAGTATTGAGGAAGCCACCCTCCAAAGATCACAAAATATGTACTACATCCCTCAAGTATCAAGTCATACACACCTATATAATATTAAGGACTATAGACCACACACACTCACATTACATCATAGGATCCAAGAACAAACAAAATAATTAGAATAGAAGACTACTACCATAGTTTGATTACACATTCATATAAGGTTCATATAGGTAAGGTTCATCCTACAAGAATGTATTTCATCATTAGCCAAATAGACCACACCTAACCCTAACATGATCATCACACATATGCATAAAACATCATCTCCACGCCTAGGTCATGCAACTAGTTTGATTGGCTATTAATATACTTAACATAACATCAATTCACTCAGATCATAATAATTAGAATCAAGGCTAACTCCTTCAACTTCATGAAAATGGAAATAATCATATAAATTCATATTGAATCTATTTCCTTCAAGGCCATGTTCATAATACATACATGTGTATAAGAATGTAAACACCGCCACCATAAGTGGACAATACCATAAACACAATTCAGTATAAATTCTAAGGTAATTAGAGGAAATAGGTCAACTTACCCAATCTCCAAGATAATGATCATATTTGATCATTCCTCAAAAATTTATTTTCAATTGATATATATAGTAATAGAAATAGGCAATTAAATACAATTTAATGACAATTCTATAAACATGAAATCAAGATCACTAGACCCACATTATAGGCCAATTTGAGAAATTAGGAGGATCATGTGTTATTCTAAAAATTGCATAGAAATTCATCATAAAATAAGTAGATAAAAATAAATTCATCATTACAATTCTTTTGAAATTAATTTGAGAAAGAACCCATGGCTAGATTGAAAGATAGGATTTTTCACTTAGAATCATGTTTGGAAAAGGCTTTGAAAGGACTCCACAGACGAATGGTTATGTAGTGATGAAGGATTTCCATACTTATACAATAGAAACCCCACGAAAATGTGAGAAAAAATCTCCAAGAATCCACCTCCATAGCTTGTTCTTGAGCTTGTTCTTCAATGGAGGTTTTGGTATTTTTGGAAGAAGAGAGAGTGTTAAGGATTTTGATTTCTTAATGGGTGTTGTTGGGGTTTTGGCTTGGGAAAAAGATTTAAAAGGTCGTAAAATGGTGTATAGTCGTCTCCCTAAGTAAACACCCCCATACTTATTGCGGCTTTTAGACATATCAAAATTGACTTTAAAATGACACAACGGGATTTTGGAAGTGGCTGCGCATCGCGGAGGCAGCCACTAATTTTTCCCCAAAATTTTTTTGAGGTAGTGAGCCTTGTTTTTGGGGCGCGTCACAGAGTCACACTCAGTGCCAAGTGCATGACGCGAGGCTGGTTCCCAAGTCTTGGTACTGGATGCTGCCTTGGGTAGCCTCCTTGTCCAATGTTTGGGTCCTCCTTGGGGGCCCTTACGGTGGTCCTCAGGTAGTCGTACCCAAACATTTTGACCCGTAACATATCTATTAATATGCTAGGGTCCCTCTACTGTTTTTGCTCATCGAACAACACATAAAAACAAGGAAAACAAACAAGGACACACTAGCACGTCAAACAAATTAACTTTCTAATATCTTGGACGTTTGACCTCTAAACCTCTTCTAATCAACTACACATGAGGTAAAACAATTTATTTACATGTTATTAACCTTTTAAGACACAGGTTAGGCTATGTCAAACTTCTTTCATTTTTAGGGTCGTCACAGTATCCCCTACTTGGGAAACATTCGTCCTCAAATGACACTTGAAACATTATAAACATTTTCAACGGCAAAAAGACCCATATATCGGCTGACAACACTAACATGGTATATCACATTGGTTAATGCACCAACAATACAATGAAAAACAACTTCATAGTATCATGCAACCAAAGCAACATAATCAAGTATGGACTAATCATACAATTATTTCCATGCATACTTACTTCTTCCTACTTATTGCCATTTTGAGGAGCTAAATTCTCCAACTTTAGGCATGTTCGTTATTTCACGACAAGATTTAACATACTATAGATTTCAATTGCACACTTAGGCATAATACACACTTCAACGCATGAGGAAAATAGAACAATTCATTTAGTTACACAAGAATGATGAATAATGTAGATCAACTACAATGTTATAGTCTAGATATGATATCATCAAGGTCATATATGACATTACCATTCATAGCTTTGTTCAAGGAGGAACTACCTTTTCCTAGTCACAACATATACACATGGCATCATAGAGTTCATATATAAGAAATGCATAGAGGTTAATTTATATTAAGGAGCATTTATTCACTCCCAACCACATTATGCTTATACTTCTTTCCTTATGAAATATACATGGTAGGTTATACCAAGAACATCATAATAATATGAATTAAAATTACAACTTTCTCTTTCTAGCTCATTACTAGATTTCATAAGCATGCATCATCTAGAGAGCTTATCACAATTTATAGGCAAACCAAAAGACAAAGGCTAGAAAAAACATTACTCCTCAAGAGTGAGCCTATAGTAAAACTCTCCAAATCTCAAAAGTCATACATTTTTTCAAAAAGACTCATCTTTTTTATATTTAAAGGAGACTCCACTTCTCATAGTTAGGCCAAAACACAATTCAATATGAGTGACATCAAGCATGCTCATTAAGATATATCATGAAATCAAATTGCACATATAATATATAAGGATGCTGAACAACCTGAGCAACATGCTAATTTATCAAAATTTCCGCTTTCATGGAATAATGACATTTTATAACATGCATAACATAATGTCATTTAATACATAAGAAATATATGTACAATATGCAAATTATGTTTTTATGAAAGGCTCTTATCCTGAACAAGCTACTTAAGAACTCTTTGGTTTCAAGCATGAGTAAGAATAGAAGTAAAAAATAGGGATATCTACAATTACTACTCAAATCATCCTCCCCCACCTATGATAGAACCATTTAAGAGAAACTCATCTCATCTTTAGGAGAATTTTATCTTACCAACCTTATTAACCAAGCACATCATTCCTCTCTCTGGATCTAAGCTTATGAACACGTTTCTTACCATCACGACAAAATGGTTTTTATTTTAGAGAAGTTCAAGGGAACTTAACATAGGAACATCAAGGGAACTTAAAATCTTTCCATCAATGCACATTATCCCCTACTTGGTCAGCATAATCACATCATTCCCTTAAACACCAAGGGCGAGGAAAGTGAAGACCAACCTACATGGGTCATCACATTTAGTGGAACTTTCCAACAAACCATGCCTAGGTACAATCTAAGAATTTTCTTAATTGATCATACTCAAATTCCAGCTTAAAAGGCAACTAAAAACTTCAATGTAGGACAACCTCAATTATCTACTTCTCTTCAAGAGCTAAGGGTATATACCATACATCCCCCTAAGTAACCTTAGGGTACATACTTCCATCATATGGAATAAAACTGTTTTTAACCTTTTTGCTACTCTTAGAATAAGTTCGTAGAGGGAATCATTAACTATTCATAAGGTTTCTCCCATTAGTAGCATACTTCACAATCAACTTTACAAGGCTCAACACACTATCTACCTTCCTTAAGAGCAAGCCTATAAAAAAGATTCCCATTCACATAAGGAAAACTATGAAGCATTTCCCATATTAACATTCATCTTTCTCACTATTTACCACATTCTCCAGGACTTTTCAATCCTACATCACAACATCAAACTACCATCAGACATAATCATAAGGCATTCTATGATTCTGTGGGCACTCCATTCAACTTGTCCAACCGCAATCTAGAACCTAGCAAAAACTGGCGTCGTTGACCTCGCAAAGGTCGCAGACAAGCATACATACATAACCCCCCCCCCCCCCCCCTAATCCCTCGTTAAATCATCTAGGTTAATTTAAACAGAAAATTTGAAATTTTTAGTTACTTGAAGTATAGATAGACTTCATAGTAGAATACATTATACTCATATAAGATTTATCTACTTTAGTTCATAATCGTTCACAATAACCATCTAACACTAAGATACTCAATTGAATAAAATAGTCATATCTGAATAAAATATAAATTTTCCAGAATAGCACAAATACAACGTCTGAAAATAATTAAGAAAGAAACTCTAGTGGAACATACTCCACTAGATCATGCCTACATCTATGCTAGAACATAACGGGCAAGCGTCCTCGAGAGCATGAGATACAACCAAGTACGGATGAATAGTCTACGTTCGGATAGATTCAACGTCGTCTCTTAAACTCTAGCGTTAACCTGTGCCTGCACCTAACTGTAAAGAGTTGTATGGAATTAGTACACACTTATACTAAGTATGGATATATGCAAGAACACACTAAGGACATCCATGATTAAGAAGAACTCTCTCTTAATGATATGAGTTATAGAAAGCCAAGTAGGTGGACTTGTAAAAAAAGTCATGCTATGAGAGTAACATGCATCATTATATGTATCATATTGCGCACAACAGATAACATATTACATATAGCACATAACATATTGCATATAGCGCATATCATATTTCATTTCATTCGTTCATATGCCATGAACCTTGAAATCATGGACTTAACATTGGGACTTCACAAAATGAGGGCTCAACATATGGGACCTCAACTAGAGAGTATAATTTAGCAAACACAGAGTGTGCATTATTCATTCTTACGTCCTTCACATTCATTCATTCATAGGCTAGTGTAAACACAAGTTATACCTAGGATATAGTTTAAGAATTTTATCGGATTTATTGTGCAATGACCAAGAATAACCTAGTGCATTACTTGAGTCTAGTTTCAACTCTTGATAATCCTATCCAAAAATCGTTTGCGTATCATCACATTTCTGATCTTTCATACTTTGAGGAACTTCAACTTTAACTGATATAGACAATGTGGAGGCATCATGAAATCCGGGTCTTCCCCACAATTGAAAAGAGGTGGAGTCATGGCCAAGGTGAAAACTAAAGAACATACCTAGATCCTCTTAGGTTGGAAACAACTGGATAGTTCCAATGTGGAATAGTTCAAAAAACTAGGAGATTTAGGGAGACCCATACCACATGGACGGACAGTCTCCATCTCCTGAGAATTACACTAACCTCGCCTTATGAAAAGCGAAGGAATTGCCCACTCATAGGTAGTCCTATTCTTAGTATAAGTTCCATTACATTCATTCACAATCATAGAAGTTGGATTCTATAATGAGGGCCTCATACTCTCATATAGATGATTTCTCATCTCATCATTTTGAATCTAGTGTGAATGTCCGTACACTACATGTACAGTGTGATGAGACTTGTGCTTTAATATTACAACACTCTCTTAGGTGAAAAATTTTGTTACAATTATTGGCATAGGTAAAGCTGTCTCATTGCCACTAGCCTCATATTGTGGAGCCACACTGTTCATTCTTTTAACATCTTTATTTCAACTGTATTCACCCTTTCAATTATACTCATCATATTCATATACATCTGCTCTCTTGGAATTACATGGATGGGACATGATTCAGCTAGATACAATTGTCTCACTTGTACTAGCTTATCCTATCGTAGGCAAATATTGATATTTGCTTATTCATCATTTAGATAAATAATCTCGTAGAAACATCATTAGTGACATTGATTTTTAGAACGTAGATGCCCAAATTGTCTAAATTGGAATAGCCTATGTCAGGTAGTCACTCTTTTTCTTTTACTATAAACTATGAATTCATCCTTAACACTTTTTTTTGGAGTATGCTTGAGATTTGACTAAACATCATTCTACACTCCCATTACGTGAATGTTTATTTTATCATATGTCAATACACTTGACCTTTTAGTATGTTTCACAGTCTTACTTAACCTTCCTAGGTTCACATCATTTCAACACCACATCTCAGGTTCGCTCACTTTTGAACGTACGCTGGACTTATGGATCCATACGTACAAGCCATGAGGCTTCATTCATAAGTCATCTAAGTGACTCTTACTTATGCAAGATTATGTGGTATAAGACTTATGCATCTTGTAAGTATGCCAAGGTCTCAATTTATATTCCTTTAGGCAACATGCATTAATTATTTAATCACGGAAGACTTATGTGTCAATACGGAAATGGGCAAGGGAAACCTATTTCAAATCCCTTGTATAACACTTAGTTAACTTTCATTATGATTTTCATTGTCATAAACTTCTTTGCAAGGGAACCCGAGATCCATTCCCCACACCTACACTTCTTTTCCTTCTTTTTTTTTATTTTTGTCTTAAATATTTCGGCCTGCATGACCCAAGATCGAATTCCCACGACCACATTCTTTTCCTTTTCTTTCTTTACATAATTCCTTCGTATAGACTAAGAGGGTGTGGGATCGAACCCAGACATCCTCACCTTATTTTTAATTGCATTTCTCCTTACTGTCGCATTCGTCCAAAAGGTTGTGGGTTCGAGAGCAAGACAAACCTACCAAATTTTTATTATTTCTTTTTACATTTTCTCTCTCTCCTTAATCCGTCCAACAGGTTGTGGGTTTGAAACCCCACACACCCATTGAATTTTTTTCATTTTTCTCAAACTTTCACTTGAGCTTACCCCATTTCGAATCCCTTACCACCATTTATTATTTAATTTTTTTTTATAACTGTATATGGTGAGGGTATTAGTTCAATCCCCACTGACCTACATGACATTAAAAAATATTTTAAAAGCAACACTTTTAACTTTAAGCTGCCGAAAATAAATTTCCAGAATACTTGAAATTTGTTCCCCCTTTTTGCAGTCCATTTTCACAACTTTTAAATGTTATATTTAGGACAATTTTCATGTACAATTTAGTTCATCTTTAGGTGAGTTATCATGATTACTTTCGGAAATTTGATCACCTTTTTGCAGTGCATTTTCTCACCCTCTTTAACGTAAACATTAAGACATTTTGAGAAGTTTTTAGGGAGATCTTTAGGTGCATATTCAAGGTTATTTCACTCAAGATTTATCATTTAATTAAAAAACTTTGAACTTACATGAATATCATGTTTTTAACATATTCGTACATACATAATTCATAACATTTTAACATGTCAATATCAAGATTCAAACTATGTCTAATTCATTGCAGCAACATGCACAAACAAGTTAACAACTTCCATTTCGGAACACCAATTTCGTTATAATAATTCCAAAACTCTTCAAAACACATTAATCAAAAACCAGACACTAACATCATCTACCAGAAGTTCATACCAACGCATAATCAATCTTTCAAAGGAATTAATGACAGGGGCATGCCAAACGGGGTACAATCTTAGTTTTTTTGACTAGAACTAAGCCTAAACTTCGGGTTTTAGGAAAAGGACAAGCGTGAAGAAAACCCAGACCGGCGGAAAAAAAAAAAAAAGTTGTCAAAGATATTCTTATGTGCTGCCAAAATCCCCCACTAAGCTGAAGTTTCACCCCACTGAAATACAAGCAAAATCCGTAGAAAACCTAGTTTTTGCTTTTAGTTTTGAAGAGTATTTTTGCTTTGAGTTTGAGGCTCAAGCTTGATAACTTTATATTTTCTTTTGTTCTATTCTCTTCTTTGTACGTTGATGAGTGTCGTGTAATTAAGGTGAGAGTCGATAGAGACGTGAGAATCGAGTTAGCTTAGGATTAGATTAGGAGATTAGGTGTCGACTTAGTCAAATCACTTACACTTCTCTTAATGATTAAAAATTTGATTTTTTCAAGGGTAAGTGAAAACGACCATCAAGCCACGACAAATTCAATTTATGATCCATTTGATCCACCTAAATGTTGCTTCCACCAAGAACCTGGTGAAGATTTTAACTTGCGAAAAAAAGGGTCAATTCGGCCCAATCTACCGAAGTGCTCCTCATTCTTTTAAATAATTAATTAATTAAATATTAGGGTAATTACAATACTACCCCTAGGTTGGAAAATACCCATTTTACCCCTACCACACTCCAAACCTAAAAATTACCCCTTTTAAGTCCGGTAAAACTCATTCCGGGTGAGGTGAATCTCTTCAAGTACGTGGTCCTACATCGTTGTTATCACTCTGCCTAGCTCAAACTAAATCACCAAGTGGATGGCTTGGCTATTACATGGCTATGAGGTTCAGGTTATCTACATGCATGAAGCAGGTGAACCCGGTCAAATCTAGGCAATCTATGTACATTTATTCATTAATTCGCCGGTAGGTATTTCAGGTGGTAAAGCCTCTCCCCATTAGGAACATTCGTCCCCAGATTGGACACTACTCTTAATAGAAAAAAGTAAGTCATCTATAGAACATATGGCACCCAATGCAATTTAATAACTGATCATTGGTGAATATATGATACATACTAACATGATGGTGACACATGATTGAAACCTAAAGCAGCTTCAATTAATACACAAAGGAACTGTTTCCTAAAAAAGTCTCATCAAAGCATACAACATGAGTAAACACATAAGTCAAACATATCAGCATCCAACATGATGACTCAACCACATTAACTTCATACTAAATCATAAAACCATACATAGTCAAACACATGAAATACTAATTAAGTCTACGCACCCGAGACTTCACCAGAGGTGTCTTCCCCTACACCCCTAGACTTGAGTGCGAATAATTCTTTCCTCTTCGGAGCCTCTTCACTAGGAACATTCGGCAGAACTTTCTCCTTCTTTTTTCTCGACCTTTCTTATAAGGACAATCCTTCATTATGTGACCCGATTTTCCACAACTGTAACAAGTGTTATAGCCCATCATACACTCTTCTCCATGCAGTTGCCATATCGTACCTAAAGGGTGACCTCTCCCTTAGTGTATAATCATTCGTTTCTATTTAAACTGAGGCTAAACATCTCTATCCTAGGACCCTGGTGAAACTTGACGACCCATTGGTGGGAGAGTCCTCTTAAAACCTGGGATAATCCCTGATTTCAGTACTACTCTTCCTTTAAGAAAATTCGCCTCATCTTTCCTGACCTGTTTCCTGCCATTTGTGCTTCCTATCATACTTTCCTCTTGCTAGAAAGGACCATAAGCCTTGAAAGGTCCATGTTCTCCTGATGCACGCTGCCTACACTTCTACAAAGGCTTGCGATTACCTGAGGATTGCTCATCTGGTTCCTGCTGTTTGACACATGGGAAGTGGCATACCTCGACAACATCACAATTTTAAGGGAATACTCCCTCACAGTTATCGAGCCCTGCTTAAGGTTGATGAATTCCTAAACCTTGGCCTCTTTCATCTCCCCGGGGAAGAATCTCTCCAGGACAACTGTCTTAAAAAGCTTCCATTTGACCGGACCTACTCCCAAGGATCGACTATCCTACCACATCTTGCACAAGGACTGTGCGACATCCTTAATCTGGTAGGAAGCCAGCTCAGCCTTCTCAGAATCTGTGTCCCCCATGATCTCCAAAATCTTCTGCACCTCATCAATAAAATCCTATGGATCCTCTAAAGTCTTGGACCCTGTCAAAATCAGAGGATTCATCCTCGTGAAGTCCTAAATTTTGTCTGCTATGCTACATGCTAGTGGGTTCTCCCGCTGAACCTCCTGCCTGTTGTCCTGGGCTTTCATAGCCTGGGCCTGCACAGTATTGTCCTGATCTATCCGCGCTAAAGCGGTCCACACATCCGCATCAGTCAACCCAGTTGGGTTAACTTGCAAGGCCACTCCTACAGCTGATGCCTGGGGAGAAACTTGGTTGGCCCCAATAGCTGCTTCTTCTCTCCCCCGACCAACGTTCCTTATTGTGTTCATTTTCTGAAAAAGATAAAAATTGATGGCAGATATGCTCATAACACCAAGAAATCAGTCATTATAGAAGGCACGATATGATCAGAAGAAGGGAATTTTCCTAAGCATCATGTAGATAATTCAGGATAGTGGTTGCACTTTAACTACCATGACTTAGAAAATTACCTGATGGGAAAACTTATTAACCTCGAAATAAATAACACTCTGGAGGCCAACTGGCATGGCCGGAGTCTAGAAACATAGGAAAAAAACCGCGTCGTTGACCTTTAGAGGTCATAGACAAGCCTACATATTCATCGTATCACATTAGGGTTACTTGTGCAGGAAAATTTTAAATTTTAGTTACTTGAATTATACGTAGAGTCATGAATAGGATCGTATACTCAAGACGATTTATAATAAATCAGTTCATAATATTCACAACAACCATTAAACGAAGATACTTAACCGACATTGAAAGAGTCATTCTGCATAAAAATATAAGAGTTGCAAAATGGGCACCATACAATGTCTGAAAATTAAGAAAGAGAGGCTAGTGGAACATACTCCACTAGATCAAGCGTACATCTAATCTAGAATATAACGGGCAAGCATCCTCTAAAGAATGAGGGTCTACCATGTCCGTATGAATTCTCCACATCCGGATAGCTTCAGCGTCATCTCGTAAACTCTATCGTCCTGTGCCTTCACCTAAAAGTAAAGAGTTGTATGGGATTACTACATTCTTGTACTAAGAATGGGTATATGCAAGCACACACTAAGGACATGCATGATTAAAAAGAGATCTCTCCTAACACTATGAATTTTGGAATGTCAAGCCAGTGGACTTGCCAAATAAGATTAGGATAGTCATGCTATGAGGATAAGATGCATCATCATACGTATCATATGAATAGAGCACATAACATATTGCATATAGTACATAACATATTGCGTATAGAACATATCATATTTTATTTCATCTGTTCATATGCCATGAAACCTTGGAATCATGGACTTCACATTAGGACTTACCAAAATGAGGGCTTAACATATGGGACCACAACTAGGGAGTCTACTTTAGCAAACACAAAGTCTGCTTCATTCATTCTTACGTACTTCCTCTGCATTCATTCATAGGCTAGTGTAAACACCAGCTATACCTAGGATGTAGTTTAAGACATTCATCGGATTTACTGTGCAATGATAAAGAATGACCTGTGTCATTACTTGAGTATAGTTCACCTCTTTAGTATCCAATCCAAACACCTTTCGTATCAATCATTTCATTATCATACTTTGAGGAACTTCAACTTTAAACGACATACATCATGTGAGCTTCATGAAATCCGGTGTTTTCCCCACAACGAAAAGAGGTGGAGTCACTGGCCAATGTGAAAACAAGAACATAATTAGCTTGCTTAGGTGGAAACCACTAGCTAGTTCCTAGGTTGGCAGCATAGTTCAAAGACTAGGAGATTTAGGGAGACCCATACCCGTCTTGATGGAAAGTCTCATCTCATGAGAATTACTCGAACCTCTGCCTTCCAGAAAAAGGGAATCGCAACTCATATCTAGCCTATAGTATAAATTTCCATTTCATTCATCTCATATATTATAGAAACGGCTTCTAGCTGTTGGGATCAATAGTATTAGATGATTCTCATCTCAATTAATTAATATTATGGTGGTACCTTGTCCTTACACGTACCTGAGAGTGTGATTGAGACTGTCTCTTATTATACAAACACTCTCTTAGGTGAGTACTTTTGGACACATTATATTGGGTAGGGACAGCTTCGGTACAGCTTGTCTCACTTGACACTAGCCTCATTTGTGGGACACCCATATTCTTCGTACTATATTTTCATTTCATCTTTACTCACCTTTCATTATTTCTATCGTATAAATACATTGCGCTCTTGAAATTTACATTGAGGAGACATGGATTCTAGGACTGTATACAGCTTGTCTAACTTTGTACTAGCCTATCCGTCATGTTGTCACTATTTCTTCTTTGCTTATTCATGTTTGCTGTTTAAATATACTCTCTTAGAAATTTCATTAGTGACATTGATTTTGTAGGCGTTAGATGGTCTTGTCCACCGGACACTAGCCTATTGGCATTTGTCACTCTGGTTTTTTACATATTAACTAGAATCATTATTAAGAACTTTCTTTGGAGTATGCTGAGATTTGGACTATACATCATCTACACTCCATTACGTGAATCTCATTTCATCATATTGAAATGCAATTGGCTTTAGTATGTTTTAAAGTATTATTTTAACCCCTCCTAGGTTCAAATTATTTCATCACATACATCTCAGGTTCGATACTTTTAATCGACGCTGTGGGTGGACTTATGGATCCTACATAAAAGCCATGAGGCTCGTCTAAGTGAAGAAAATATTACCAGATTATGTGGTTCAAGACGTATTCTATCTTGTAAGTATGTGAGGTCTTTTAATATTTAATCCTATAGGCAGAGGACTTAATTATTTTAATCACGGTAAGATATGTGTCAAGACAGAATTGGGGCAAGGGAACCCTATTCTAATCCCTTGTATAAACTTAGTAAATTTATTTACGATTTTTGTTGTCATAAACTTCTTTGCAAGGGAAACCGAGATCCATTACCCAAACCTACACTTCCTTTCCTTCTTTTTTTGATTTTTGTCTTAAACATTTTGGCCTGGGGGACAAAAGATAGAATCCCCATGCCCACATTCTTTTCTTTTTGTTTCTTTACCTAATCCGTTCGTTTAGACTAAGAGGGTGTGGGATCAAACCTCCACATCCCCACCTTATTTTTAATTGGTTTCTCCTAACTTCTAATTCGGGCAAGAAGGTGACGGTCGAATCCCACATAACGCTTTGTATATTTCTTTTATTACATTTTCTCCTCCTACGTCATCGTCCTAGGGAAAAAGGTGTGCGTTCGAGCCAAACACGCCCATTTCATTTCTTCATTTTCTCCTAACAATTCACTGGAGATTTACCCCATCTATAATCCACCTTACCACAATTTTGTTATTAATATTTTTTTATACCATATACATGGTGAGGTCTTGGGTTCAATCCCCACTGACCTCATGCATTAAAAAAAATTTAAAAGCAACATTTTTAACAGTAAGCTACCGAAAAACAAATTCCAGAATGCTGGAAATTTGTCCACCCTTTTTGCAGTCCATTTCGTAACTTTTAAATGTTAGATTGTGGGAAAATTTCGTGTAGCATCTAGTGCATCTTAAGGTGATTTGTCATGGTTAAATTTGGAAATTTGGTCACTTTTTTGCAGTCCATTTTGTCACCCTCTTTCACTTAAACATAAGACAATTTCGAGTAGTTTTTAGGGAGATCTTTTGTGCATCGTAAAGGGACTTTCAGTCATGAATTATCATTTAATCAGAAACTTGTAAAATATTGAACATCACATTTTTACATTAATGTCACACACAAATTCGTATCATTTTAACATGTAATATCAAGCTTCAACTGTGGCTAATTCCATGGCACACACATGCACACAAAAAAGTAACAAACTTCACATTTTCAGACACATCTTTCCTTTTACATAAGTCCGAATAAATATTTTCAAACACGTAATCACCAAACAGTTTTACGATCTCTACCATTAATCATACCAACGCATACTTGAATATTTCAAGGGATTTAATAAAAGGGCATGCAATGGGTAAATCTTAGTTTTTGACTGGAAGAATAAGATGAAACTTAGGGTATCTTGGGAAAGGGAACAATAGCGAATTAGAGAATAAAACCATAACTGAAGTGTTCAAAGATGTTCTTTATTCTAAAAAAATCCCCCCCTAAGAGATGTTTCACCACCAAAATCACAAACAAAAAATCCGTTGAGAACTTGGTTTTTGCTTTTCGGTTTGAAGAAATTTTGGATTTGGGTTTGAGCATTCATAGTCTGATGAACTTATATTTTTTTTGTTCTCTTGTCTTCTTTGTACTGATAGTGATCGTGTAATTAAGGTGAGAGTAGGAGAGACGTGAGACATGAGTTAGCTTAGGGATTAGAAAAATTAGGTGGAGACTTGTCAATAGGACTTCTCTTAATTGTTAAAAATCTGTTTTTTTTTCAAGGGTAAGAAAAAATTGTCACCAACCAAGCCCATACAAAATCAGATTATAATAATTAATTTATGCCACCTAAATGTTTCTTCCACCAAGGCTCGAACCCGGGTGAAGCTTAACTTGCAAAAAAGGGTCAAATTCGGCCAACCCTACTCGAATTGCCCCTCCTCTTTAAATTAATTAGTTAATTAATTAAATACTTAGGGTAATAACAATACTACCCCTATCTCAGAAAAGACCATTTTACCCCTAGACCCTCCAAACCTAAGATTACCCCTTTTAAGTCCGCTAAAAGTCATCTGGGTGAATCTATTCAATTTGGGTGCCCTACATGGTTTGTTCTCACCTTGGCTAGCTCAATTAACTCACCAAGTTGGTTGTCCTGGCTAATTCATGGGTTCTGAGATATGGTTTCATGCGCATCAACCCATATGAACCCGGTCTAATCTAGGCATTCTAGGTATGTTTAGGCCTTACTTCACATAGTTATTTTTGGGTTGTTACACAACTATAACAACTACTAACAAGCTATAACAATATCTTATCATAGCTTCTCATCATAACATCTCATTCCTTATAAACCACCTATAGCCATAAATGGCATCACATATACAGATACTAAATTCACCTTCACATATACACATCCAACAATAAAACCAAGGTAAGCATCAAAAACTCACTATTGAAAAATCATCCCTTCCAAGCAATCACATCTAAAAGACCACCAGAAAAGGAAACATAAGAGAGAGATCATATAGAGTAAAGTTCTATGGCACGATATGAGAGTAGTAAAGAAGGGAAACTCTATCATCATATAGACTTTGTTCATAGATGTGTCACGACTCATAACCGATGAATAAGACTCAACTAGAGATTATGATACTTTGAAACCTAAAGACAAACCAAAAAAAATTCTTATGCTCTGATACCAAGTGTGTAACGACCCAAAGTACCCCCTAGAAGTTAAGGTACTCTTAGATCGCCACACGGCGTGATCAACCTCTTGGAGATGTAAGACAGACCTTAGACATCTCTTATTGCATAATCGTAACAAAAATAGTGGAGAACATAAAACTTTTCATAGCACATCGTATGCTAAAACATTACTTCATTTATATATAAAATACATGAGTACATAATTAGACTCTAAGTCTCTTTTCCATCTTAAGACACAACTACATTGAATAGAATAGGGACACTACCCTTAAAAGCATAAAATATAAGTCTAAGCTATTATATCAACTTAAAGAAATATCTTGGCGTAGGCAAAACTTGAATCATAAAGCCTCCTGTACTTGAACATTTGAGATCTATCCAAGCAATTTACTTAGGAGACATCCTCTAGCCATCAACACCTACACTTTGTGTAAAAAGATGAAGTAGAAAGGTTTTAGTACAAGAATGCACTAAGTATGAAAACTATGCAAAAACATGCATTTAAAAAGGACATTTAGTTAGAAATCATGCATCATGTCTTTTTAATATACTTCATAAACTCTGACACATATAAGCTCAATTTAGTTCACATACATCATATAGGCATGGATACTACTCATAATAGCACATAAAGATATTTATCATACTTTGAGGCATGTTTAATACATACAATACATTACTTCTCTTTTTATCTTACTTCCTTCCACAATTAACCCTCAAGGGTGCTTAGTACAATGTATCACGGGAGGTCTCTTTACACCCTAGTCTTTGTGATATGATTCATAACACAATCACAAATATTCATATTTCTTAAAAACATTATAAACATAAGCTTATGCTAAGACAACTCCTAAATGATACTAGTGCACTGTGTCGGTAGCATCCCATAATACTTCTTCACCGAGTGTACCCAAGAAGTCAGCCTAGACTAGGCATAACATACTTAACAAAGCAAAACAGTTTCATTCACAACTATACATAAGGCCACATACTTCATAACATCATATAAGGATGCATCATACTTCATACCATCATAGAATGACTCATCAAACTTCCTAAACTTTAGTCATATACTCACGTAGTTTATATAATAAGTAAACCACCCTCACAACCCCTTCACAAGATTACTTGTGCAATAAACATATGGAGTCCCATATCCCCATATATACTAAGTAAACCCAATTAGAATCCATAAGTGCAATTCATGTAAAGAAGCATAATTCATGTCTTAACGTAACAAAGTAACTTAATCATGCATTCGTCCAATGCGTACACACATATCATAAGTCTTACTTTCATAAAAATACTAATCTTATCCTTTCTTGGAGTTCACTAGTGCAATGAATGGGTAGGGTCTACACTCCTACCCATACTAAGTAATTTTCTCAAGGAGTTGTGAGTAGAGTCCATAATCTTATCTTAGTTAATTTCTCACTTTGGGAGATTTATCCATAATCGACATAGATTATGTGACCTACATGGAATCCAATATTCTAATATCACACCTAAATGAGAGGGTTTACACTTACCTAAGGTGTAATCAATCGTTCATAGTTATATAACTGATATGCACAAGCTATAACCTACGGGGGCACGTAGTTATGGAACATGGAGATTGCTTCTACAAACATTGACTTTCTAACGTGAAGGTTCAACTTATGACGGACAAAATCTAGAGTTTAGAACCTACCTGCTACGTGAAGGTTTATATTGTAGGAAAGACGGAACATTATAACGTAATGCCCCAACTCTCATTTGTCATGTTCACTCGGTGCTAGTCCTTAACCCTCTTTTTATTATATTTATTCCTTTAATGCATTAGCTCATAACGAAGGCTTTAGGAGCTTTCTCCTTCATACAACATATACCTCAAAGAATCCTAAGATGAGAATCTTCTTTCATCATAGACCCTACTTTATGTAACAACGTCCTTTCACATAATCATACAATCATACATCATGTTTGTTTGCATACAATCTTAAGATCCACCTTTCTATAAAACCTCTAACAATATATGTTCATAACTTCATTATATACTTACATGCATAAAAATAGGTAATAATACATAGGAGAACTACCGATTCCTTAGTCATCACAAATCTATCCAATGCATAGTCATGATTGAAGTGTGTGTTTGTGTACATTGTTCGACATGATCATAAAATGACTATCATATTATATTGAGAAAGACACTCTCTAAAGATCACAACACATATATAACATCCCTCATGTCTCAAGTCATACACACTTATATAGTATTAAGACTATTAGACGACACACATACAATCGATGTATCATAGGAAAAAAAGAACAACCAAGAATAAGCATAGAAGACCTCTAGCATATTTGATAAACATTCATATAGGGTTCATATAGGTAAGGGTCATGATACAATAATATCTTTCATCATTATCCATATAGACAACACCTAACCCTAACATGATCATCACACATATAGATATAATTTCATCTCCATAACTAGTTCATGCAACTAGTTTGGAGGGCTATCAATATACTTCACATAAAATCAATTCACTTAAAACGTGATAATTAAAATCAAGGCTAAATCCTTCAACTTCCTAAACATGGATAAATTAATCTTGCATCTATTGCGTTCAAGGACATGATCACAACACATAAACATGTAAAAAAAAGAATGTAAACACCGCCACCATAAGTGGACCATACCAATCAACATAATTCAATATACATTCTAAGATAATTAGAGGAAATACAACAACATACCCAATATAAAAGCTAATGATTATCTTTAATCATTCCTCCATAAGTTATGTTCAATTGATATAGATAGTAATAGCAACAAGCAATTCAATTATCACTCTAATCACATTCTATTATAAACATGAAATTCAAGTCACAAGACCCATTATAGGTCATTTTGAGAACTTAGGAGGAGCAGGGGTTCTTAATATAATTTGATAGAAAATTCATCATTTACAATTTGATCTAAACATACATCATCGTTAGAATGCTTTTGAAATCAATTTGAGAAAAAAGCAACCCATGGCTACATTGAAATATAGGATTTTTGATTTAGAATCATGTTTGGAAAAATCTTTAAAAGGATTAAATAGATGAATGTTTATCTAAGTATGAAGGGTTACAATACCTTCTACATTAGAAAGCTCACGAAAATCGAAGAATAAAGCTCCCAAAATCCACCGCCATAACTTTTTCTTTAACTTGGTCTTCAATGGAGGTTTTGGGGTTTTTGGAAGAAGAAAGTGTTTTGGGGATTTTGATTTCTCAACGGGTGTTGGGTTTTTGGCTTGGGAAAAGGGTTAAAAAGGTCCTAAAAATAGTTTATCACTGTCTCCCTAGTTACCAAGTCACTCCCATACAACTTTTAGACATGTCAAAATTTACTTTAAAACGACGCAACCGGATCTGGGAAATGGATGTGCGTTGCGGAGGAAGACACTTATTATGCCCCAAATATCTTTTGAGACAGTGATCCTTGTGTTGGTGGTGCGTCTCACAGGCACACTCAGTGTAAAGAGCACGACGTGAGGCTGAATCCCAAGTCTTGCTGCTGTATCTTGGGCAGCCTCGTTTTCAGACGTGTGGATCCTCCTTGGAGGCCCTTAAGGGTGGTCCTTGGGGAGTCTTACCCTAAATTTTTGACCCTTAAATGTATATTAAGGGTCTAGGGTTAATACTTCTAACTGTTTTTGGAGATGAACGAGATGAAACAAAACATAAAAACAGGCAAAATACAAGGACACACTGCACCTCAAAAAACTAACTTTTGACACGTCTGGACGTTGACCGCCAAACCTCTTCAGCATAAACTATACAAGTTTTTAAAAAATATATTACATGTTATTAAACTTTTTTAGAAAACTGTGAGTCTCTAGTTAACTTAGGTCATTTTGAGCGGCGTCACACTGTATGAGGGATTAGAGATGTATGTTATGACTTATGGTGCATAAAAGTTAGAGACAGGTAATTTCTTGACAAAGAGTCAAGTAAAAACCTCACTATTAATATATTATGTATAAGTGAGAAGATCTAAAGTATAAAAATATGACTGAAAACAGATGTAGAATGAAAATTTTAAATTTTTTGCACTTTTTAACCTATGAATATAATGATGAATGCAAAGAGGCTAGTCTTAGTATTCTCCGAGGACCATGACATCGGTTACGTCTAGAAGGTGCTCCCTAGATGTGAAAAACTTTGTATCAAATAATGAGGTTGAATATCCCTAGAAACTATGTCTCATTAAACCACGTCTATGTAGATTCTTATTAATAAATGTGAAGCGCACCACGCTGGTGAATGAGAGACTATGTGATGCTTAGGAAACACTCATTTTCTTGTACTCCTATGTCGTGCCTCTAGATTATTATTATCTGTTTTAACATAAACCTTGCATCATGGTTATAGATATGAATACTCGAACAGAAGCTTCTAGAATAACCGAGAAAAAAATTGCTAATGTGGGAAATCATGACAACCAAGTTCCTCTACAAGAAAACAAAGTGCCTCCACTTGAAGAAGTTGTTATGGATGATCAAGTTCCGATTGTTCCTCCACTTATGACTGATGAACAGATAAGGGAATATTTTCTCAATTTTGCCCAAGACATGACCTCTCAAGCTAATGCCGCCACTTCTCAAGTCAAAGCTATGACGACCAAAATGAATAGGAAGGTTGGACCTCGAGTGCCTCAACATGCTAACACTATGGCCTCTCGTTTGGGAGACTTTACGTGAATGAATTCACCTATGTTCTTCATGTCGAGGTTGCATGAGGACCCCTAAAGAGTTCTTATGACGGGTTCTATAAATCTCTATGCTAGGGGTGTGAACTCATAAGAAGGCCGATTTGCAAGCTATCAATCAAAGATTGTGCCCAACTTGGTACACACAATGGAGGGGATAGTAGGGCACTGAGTGATGCGTTCAGTGACTTGGGAGAATCCAAGAAAGGCTTACATGATAGGTTTTTTTTATTCCTACCACATGAAAGGAATTAACGGGGAAGATTTCATCAAACCTCACTTAACTAAGGAGGTCTATGATGTTTACTTGACCTCCTTGAAATTCAATAATTAGATCTCCTCCGTGATTCATATATAAGGGATGAAATGAGTTCTTTTCTTATGGGAGTGTCCGAAGACTTGGTAGAAGAATTTCGTTTTTCCATGATTCATGACAATATGAATATCTCTTGCCTCGTGGATCATGCTCAATAAGTGGATGAAACTAGGTTAAGGAGAAAGAATTGAGAGGCCAAGAGGGTCAAGTCTTGTGATTATGGTTCTTTCAAGGGGATGTTGGAAATTCAAGAAAAGCCTAGATTCAAGAATAATTTGTCCAATCATGTTCCTTCAAAAATTTTTAAGGCTTGTGATGATAGGGTTTCTAGCCCTAAGTCTCAAAAGGAAAGAGGTACTATTTAACAAACTAAGAAGCCAACTTGTCGATAGTGTGGCAAGAAATATTATGATGATTTCCTTGTTGGGATGGACAATTGCTTTGGGTGTTGCAAGAGTTGAAAGGTTAAGGATTATCCTAATTTGAAGGCGCAAGAAAAAAGAAGTGGGGAAGATCCAGCTAGTTGTTCTAATGTGGATGCTCCAAAGAAGAATAGTTTTAATGTCTTCGCTCTAGGGATAAACAACAGAGTTCTCTCGATATTGTGACCGGTGTGTTACAAGTCTTCTCTATTAATGTTTATGATTACTTAATCAAGGTGTTACATTATCTTTTATTACTCCCTTGATAGCTAGGAAGTTTTATATTTTGCCCGATATTCTAAATGAATCATTCATGGTAACTACCTCGGTAGGTGAATTGGTTGTGGCAAAGAGGGTATATAGAAATTTGTCTAAAATGTTACCCAATACTCATGTTGAATCAGTAGAACTCGATATGGTCGATTCTGATGTCATTTTGTGGATGGATTGGTTGCATGATTGTTTTGCTACAATTGATTGTAGAACAAGAATTGTCAAATTCAATTTTCCAAATGAACTCGTATTAGTGTGGAAGGTGGGTAATTCCGTTCCTAGATGTCATATTATTTCTTGTCTAAAGGATTGTGAGATGATCTCAAAAGGGTTTTTATACCATATTGTAAGATAAAAGGATTTAGAAATTCTAAAATCCTCCCATTGAGTTAGTCCCCGTAGTGAGGGAATTTCTGGAGGTCTTTCCTAATGATCTCTATGAAATCCCTCTCGAACGGGAAATTGATTTTGGTATTGACTTGCTACCGGATACTAAACCCATTCCAATTCCTCCTTATCGGATGGCTCCGGCTGAATTGAAAGAGTTTAACACTCAACTCAATGTTTTGTGAGATAAAGGGTTCATTAGACCTAGTATATCTCCATGAGGTGCACCGGTATTCTTTTTGAAGAAGAAGTATGGGTCCCTTAGAATGTGCATAGAATATCCTTAACTCAATAAAGACACTACTAAGAACAAGTATCCTCTCTCTCGGATTGACGACTTGTTTGATAAACTCCGAGAGGCAATTTATTTTTCAAAGATTGACTTGAGATCCGGGTATCACAAACTTCAGGTGAGAGGTTAGCATATACCAAAAATGACATCTCAAACTAGATATGATCATTATGAGTTTCTTGTAATTTGGTATTACTAACGCCTCGTTGGTGTTTATGGACCTCATGAATAGGGCTTTTTGAAGTTACCTAGAATCATTTGTCATTGTCTTCATTGACGAAATCTTGGTTTATTCAGAAAATAAGGTGATCACATGAGTCATTTTAGAGTGGTGTTTCAAGTGCATTAGGAAAACCAATTTTATGTCAAGTATAGCAAATGTGAGTTTTGGTAGAGGTCTGTAGCGTTATTTGGTCATATCATCTCTAGTGAAGGGATTGAGGTTGATTCAAGGAAAACTAAGGCAGTCAAGAATTGTTCTAGACCATTGACTACAACCGATATTAGAAATTTTTTAGGTCTAACGGGATATTATAGGAGGTTTGTGGATGGTTTTGTGTCCATTACGTCACCCTTGAATACTTTGACCCAAAAGAATGTGAAATTTTAGTTGGCAAAGTCATGTAAAAGAAGCTTCCAAATCTTGAAAGATAGGCTTACCTCCGCTCCGGTGTTGACTTTCACGGAGTGTACCACAGGCTAAGTTGTATATTGTGATGCATCATGAGTGGGCTTAGGGTGTGCCCTTATGCAACATAGGAAAGTAGTAGCTTATGCTTCTAGACAACATAATGTGCATGAGAAGAATTATCCAATTCATGATCTTGAGTTAGAGGGCGTGGTATTTGCCTTGAAAATATGGAGGCATTATTTTTATGGTTTCCATGTTGATCTGTATATCGACCACAAGAGCTTTCAATACGTGTTTACTCAAATATAGTTAAATCTCCAACAAAGAAGGTGGTTGGAATTGTTGAGAGATAATGACGTGAGTGTTCTCTATCACCCGTGGCAAAGCTAATGTGGTTGCGGATGCTCTAAGTCCTACGACTATAGGTGATAGGAAGCCAAGAAAGACTTTGTGATAGATGTCCTAGGTTGGCGTGTTTGGATTTTAAATTGGAAGATTCTCGAAATGGTGGAATTATGTCCATCATAACTCCAAATTGTCTTTGGTGTTTGAGGTGAAGTCTAATAAACACCTTGATCAACCATTGATGAAGTTGAAGGAATCGACTAGGTAAGATCAATGACTCATTCCTTAGGAGGGATTGTATCTTGAGGTATCAAGAAAGGTTGTGTGTGCCCAATGTTGATGACTTGAGAAACCAAATTCTTGAAGAAGCTCATGGATCCCATTATTCCATTCATCCGGGTTCTACAAAGATGTATCATGACCTTAGAAAGGTGTTTTGGTAATAAGGCTTGAAATGGGGGACAACAGAATTTTTTGCAAAATTTCCAAATTCCACAAGTGAAAGCCGAGCACCAAAAGTCAAGTGGTTTACTTCAAGAAATAAAAGTTCCCACTTGGTAGTGGGAAGATATAAATATGTACTTTGTGGTAGGTTCACCTCGGACACAAAAGCAACATGACCCCATATGGGTTGTTGTCCAAATCCACTCATTTTATTACAATTTATTCCACTCAATCGGCGAAGGATTATATAAGGATCTTCATAGATGAGATTGTGTGTTTACGTGGTATTATGTTACCTATCATATAGAATAGGGGTCCATAATTCACATCACGAATTTTGAGGCCATTCTAAAAAGGGTTGGGCACAAAGGTTAAGCTAAGCACCACTTTTTATCCCCAAATGAATAGTCAAGAGGAGAATACTATTAAAACCCTTAAGGATATGCTTAGAGCTTGTATAATTGATTTCAAGGGAAATTGTGATAAACATTTGCCTTTAGTTGAGTTTTCTTATAACAATAATTACCATTCAACTATCTATATGGATCCTTTTGAGGCTTTGTATAGTAAAAGATGTATATCTACAATTGGATGGTTTGAAGTGGTCGAGTTTTCACTCTTACATCTCGAATTGATTTATACGACTTTGGAGATAGTTCATATGATACGGAACAAATTGAAAATAGCATTTAGATGGCAAAATTCGTATGCTAACCATTGGAGGAAAGACATAGAATTTGAAGAGGGTGATAAAGTGTATCTAAAAATTTAACCCATAAAGAGAGTGGTGAGATTTGGCAAGCAAGGTATGTTGAGTCCTCGTTATGTGGTCCCTTATGAAATTTTTCAAAGGGTTGTCATGGTTGTATACGAGTTGAGATTAACTAGTGAATTTCCTTTGGTTCATCCGGTGTTCCATGTCTCCATGCTTAAGAAGTGCATCGGTGATTCCGAGTCCATTCTACATATTGATGGTCTAGGTGTAGCAGATAACCTATTTTATGAGTAGGTTCCGGTTTAATCATTGATAGACAAGTGAAGAAGTTGAGCAACAAGTAGGTGGTTTCCGTAAAGGTTTTATGGAAGAACCACCTACTGGAGGGAGCAACATGAGAGGGTGAGGTCGACATGGAGTCTTGTTACCCTCATCTCTTTGATGATTAAGGTTAGGAGTTCCCATACTTAGTGCGATGGATACATAGTGTCCCATACCACAACCAACCCTAAGTAGCAAGTTCTTTTAGAAGACTTAGTTAATTAAATTCACGTAATCCTCACCAGGACTCCCCTTTTCGGAATGCCTACCTAGTGCAATGGATAAATAGCGTCCCATTCCACTACCTACCCTAAAGAGAACACTCTTTTAAAAGACTTATTGTTTCATTACTTTCGTGGGAATCAGCTTAACCGACATAGACCATGAGAGCTAGACATGGAATCCCTATATTAACCCCTATTGTATAAGGGATCCTGACTTGCCTAGAGTAAGGTCATTCTTTTAGCTTTTACATGGCTTTCCCAATAGCTACACCTATGTGGGCACATAGTAAAGGGATAAGGAGATTTCTACTAAGTATCTCATTATCTACTAACGAGGAGTACTCATCTCAAGAGGTACATTGGAATACAACATCTCAACTCACGAAGTATAACCACCCCTTCTTCATACCGTCTTGGTGCTAGGCATAACCCCCACAGATTCTAAACATTATATACTACAGGTTAAGGATAACTAGTGAAAACCATATCCCAACTCACGAAGGGCATACATCCTCTGACCTATCTTAGAAAGATCTTAGGGTGTAGTGGGGTTGCTATTAAACACTTCATCTCAACTCACGATGAGTGTTCACCCCAAAACTCTCCTTTTTACTTTAATTAGCTTCATTCATTCATTCAAGTGTGAGTTTGTGTGTACAAGTTAGAACACCTTACACATAAGCATCATTTCATTTACATTTAACTTCTATACATGTTTTAGACCTTCAACTCATCAAATCACACACTTTACATGCTTCAATAATCATATAGTTCATTTAGGCATAATCTAAGCACAACATGTAATTCAAGCTACACAACACATAATACAAGAACCATCTTCATTATAACTTCATTAAACAAAATAGGCCTTCAAATCAATACTCACAATACATACCAATTATATCCAAATGCATAAAGTAAACACTGCCACCAAAAAGGTGGGCCATACCACTCAAGAGCAATTTATGATAAGAACTATACAATATAAGCAACTCACCATTTAACCAAGATATCACAACCTATAACAAATTTCTCAATATTTTATCATAATAAGGACCTTAGGTCAGTATATAAATCATAACAACAACACCAGAAAAACTAAGTTTATACCCTACATAAACATGTTCATTTAACCCATTTCTTAAGCCAACATTTAATAAAAGCTTTAACATGTTTCATTGAAGTTTTAACTTTAAAATCATCAACTAACATTAGAAACATCATCATTAAGTCATTTAAAACGTTTTCATGCAAGAAAAATATTTAGAATTGAAGATAGAAGAAACTAGAGTTTAAAACCCTTTTTGAAAATCCATTAGAAGGGACTCCTTGAATGGAACAGAGTTCAAGGTTGGATATAATACCTTATATTAAGAGAAAAATAAATGATTTTTATGAATTACGCGTCCAACAACATCCATACTATATCTTCTTGACTTCTTGCTTCCAAAGAGACTTGAAAGAGAGCTTTAAGGGAGAGGGGTTTTGGGTTTTAGGAAAAGAGGTCTAATATTAGGTATTAGGGTTTGAAATACTTTAATATACCTAATAAACTCTAAAAATAATTTCCTAGTAATAAAATACTTGAGGTTAATTTACCAAACACCCCAAGACTTACATGGAAATTACAGCTCTTGGGAGAGTCTCACAGACGGACAAACCAATGTACCGTTTGTCAACCAACGGCCTGTTGGTGGGGTCTCATTGGTTGAGACTTAGCAACATTTACAAGATGGACACCCTAACTTTTTGTTCCATTTGATGCCCATGGTCAACGGACCATTTGTTGGCCAACGAACCGTCCATTGGGTCGTATTTTGGTCACTAGTTTGGCAGCTTTTTGCCAAGAGATGGGGTCCTCTTCTATGGCCCTTATGGATCCTAGGAGGGTCGTACCGAAATGTTAAACCCCTAAACATAGTTTTGTAGGTTTTATGAACATACCACATAAATTTCGATTAAAACAAACACGTAAAACTAACTCAAATACACCAAGACACACAAGCACTCCCTGAGGCACACTTTGCGAACGTGATGGATATTCTCGGACATTTGACCTCCAAATGTAACCTAGCTTCACACATTGCCTAAGAACACTAATTTAATTTATTTTAACTTAAAATTAACTCAATAAACCATCACAGATCTCTAGTTCACCTTAGTTCATTTTCGGGCATTACAGATCTTCGTGGTGTTCCTCCCGAATGGGAAATTGATTTTTGTATTGACTTGTTTCCGGATACAAATACCATTTCAATTGCTTCTTATCAGATGGATCCGGCCGAATGGAAAGAAATTAAGTCTAAACTCAAAGATTTACTAGACAAAGGCTTCATTAGAACTAGTGTTTCTCTATGGGGTGCTCCGGTTTTTTTTTTGCAGAAGAAGGATGGTTCCCTTAAAATGTGTATCTATTATCACCCATTCAATAAATTAACTACTAAAAATAAGCATCCTCTACATTGGATTGACGACTTGTTTGATCAACTCCGAGGGGAAAGCTATTTTTCTTAGATTGACTTGAGGTCGGGGTATCACCAACTTAGGGTGAGAGGTGAAGATATACAAAAGATGGCATTTCGTACTAGATATGGTAACTATGAGTTCTTAACAATGTCCTTTTGTATTACTAATACCCCGACAACTTTTATGGATCTCAGGAATAGGGTTTCAAAGTTACCTAGATTAATTTGTCATTGTCTTCATTGACGAGATCTACGTATATCAGAAAATTGAAGGTGAACACATGGACAAATTGAGGGTGTGGTGTTACAAGTAGTTAAGGAGAACCAATTATTTTCCAAGTATAGCAAATGTGAGTTGTGGTTAAAGTAGGTGGCGGTTCTTGGTCATATAATCTCCAATGAGGGAGTTCAGGTTGATCCAAGAAAAAAGGAGGCGGTGAAAAATTGGCCTAGACCATTGACTCCAACCGATATTAGGAGTTTGTTGGGTCTAGTGGTTTATTATCAAAGCTTCGTGGATGGTTTTGCATCCATTGCATCTCTTTTGACTAATTTTGACCCAAAAGAGTAAGAAATTTGGGTCGTCGGAAGCATGTGAGAGAAACTTCCAGATCTTGAAATATAGGGGCTTACTTCCGCTCCGGTGTTGACTTTACCAAAGGGTACAAAGGTCTTCGTCGTGCATTGTGATGCATCCCGAGTGGGTTTAGGTTGGGTGCTTATGTAACATTGAAAATTAATAGCCTATACTTCTAGACAACTTAAGGTGCATGAGAGGAATTATCCAAACAATGATCTTGAGTTAGCGGCCGTAGTATGTGCCTTTAAAATATGGATGCATTACTACTATGTGTTCATGTTTATTTGTATACATACGAGAAGAGTCTCCAATATGAGTTTACTCAAAAGGAGTTGAATTTCCGACAAAGAAGGTGGTTGGAATTATTGAAAGATTACGACATGAATGTTTACTATCACCCCGGCAAGAACAATGTGGTTGAGGATGCTCTAAGTCGTTTGACCATAGGTAGTGTGTCTCATGTAGATGAATCCAAGAATGACCTCGTGAATGATGTTCATAGGTTGTCTAGGTTTGGTGTGAGGTTTGAAGGTTCTCCAAATGTTGGTTTTATGGTCCATCATAACTCCGAGTCATCATTTGTGATTGAATTAAAGTCCAAACAACACCTTGATCAACCATTGATGGAGTTGAAGAAATCAGCTCTTGGTAAGCTTAATGAGTCATTGTCCTTAAGGGGAGATGGTGTCTTGAGGAATCAAGGAAGTTTGTGTGTTCCCAATGTAGATTGTTAAAGGAACTAGATCTTTGAGGAAGATCATGAGCCCCGTTACTCCATTCATCCGGGCTCGACAAAGATGTACCGTGACCTTAGGGAAGTGTTTTGGTGGGAAGGTTTGAAAAAGGACATAGAGGAATTTGTTGCAAAGTGTCCAAATTGCCAACAAGTGAAAGCCGAACACCAAAATCTGAGTGGTTTACTACAAGAGATCCACGTTCCTACTTTGAAGTGGGAAGACATAAATATGGATTTTGTGGTAGGTTTGCCTCGGACACAAAAGCAATATGACTCTATATGGGTAGTTGTGGATAGGTTGACAAAATTTGCCCATTTCATTCCCGTCAAGTTTACTTATTCAGCGGAAGATTATGAAAGGATCTTCATATATGAGATTGTGTCGCCATGGTATTCCGTTATAGATCATATCGGATTGGGGTGTACAATTCACATCTAGATTTTGGAGGTCATTCCAAGAAGGGTTGGGTACCAAGGTAAAGTTAAGCACGACATTTCATCCCCAAATAGATGGTCAAGATAACCGTACTATTCAAACATTGAGGATATGCTTAGAGCTTGTATTATTAATTTTAAAGGAAATTGGGATAACATTTTCCTTTGGTAGAGTTTGCTTACATAAATAGCTACCATTCATCTATATCTATAGCTCCTTATGAAGCCTTGTATGGTAGGAGGTGTAGGTCTCCTATTGGGTTGTTTAAAATTTGGGAGTCTTCACTTTTGGGTCCCGATTTGATTTGTAATACTTTGGAGAAAGTTCATATCATAATAAATCGCTTGCAAACCGCTTATAGTCGGCAAAAGTCTTATATCGATCATAGGAGAAGGGATTTAGAGTATGAAGAAGGTGATAAGGTGTACCTAAAAATTTCTCCCATGAAAGGGGTGGTTGGATTTGGAAAGAATGGAATTCGAGTCCTCTTTATGTGGGTCCCTATTAAATCATACAAAAGGGTTGATAAGGTTTCCAATGAGTTGAAACTCCCTAGTGAACTGGCTTTGGTTTATCCAGTTTTCCATGTTTCAATGCTTAAGAAATTTATCGGTTATCCCGAGTCTATTATTCCTATTGAGGGTTTTTGTATGAAGGATAACCTCTCTTATAAGGAGGTTCTGTTCAAATCCTTGATAGGAAAGTACAGAGATGGAGGAACAGAGAGGTGGAATCTGTGAAGGCTTTATGGAAGAATCACCTAGTCGAGGGTACAACATGGGAGGCCGAGGCCCACATGAAGTCTCGTTACCCTCATATATTTGATAGCTAAGGTTAGTTATTCTTCTTAATAATTAAAATAATGACTAAAATTAAAGTGTTTTGATTTTTGGTCAAGTTTTTCAAATATATGAATTTTTGGTATCATTATAGTAAGTTACTGTGAAATTTACTTTTGTCTTGAAAATGTTGCTATTTTTCTTGTTTTGAGTTATGTTGTGCATTTTGATATGGTGATTATTTATGAAATGATATGTAGCATGTCGGTAAGTTGAACTTTGGCATAATTGACTAATGTAAGGTATGTTGAGCTCTTGTTGTTGTGAAAAAGATATCCCTCATAATGTAATGATGTGTGGTAATTGAAGCTTTTGAATTTATTTATGTGAAGGATATGATTGTTGTTGTAAATCATGTTGTCTCTATTGTTGATTGTTTTGGCTGCTAGTCTTGAGTTTATTCCTTCCTTTCAAAAGATTTTAGTGTCATTCAGGGATGAATGTTCCTAAGGGGAGGAATAATGTAACACTTCAAAAATCTAAGACGTGTTCTAGAGCCTAACATGAGTTTCAAACGGTTTATACATTGTTTTAAGGTCTATTATAATGTATATGAGTCCTTTAGAAGGTCTAGAAATAAAAACGCCCGTGAACATCCTAGATGTTCGGAAACTAGTTCGATAAGGTACTATTGTGCCTTAGCCTATATTACTAGCTTTTTGGAGTTGGAAAATAATTAATTTTCGTTAAAGGGTGTATAAAAGGTATTAGATTTAGTTCATGTGTCAAAACACCCGGGCACGACTGCCCAAGGACCAACTACGGGCCCTTGAGGAGGACCCTTGCAAAAGTGACTAAAAGCTTTCAATGGACAGTGTCACCAACGGATGCCACGGACGACTTCTGGTTCGACCAATGGGGCTTCAATTGCCTACGTCGATGATGACTTGGAATTTTTGCAAAAGAAGCATTTTGAAAAGTCTCTGAACTCATCGACGGATGTGCAGCATAGAGGTGCACAGTGCCCGTCAATGGACACACGATCCGTCGATCGTGATGTCGTCAGGCTTTCTTTTGCTGCATGTTTTGAATTAATTCATTTAATTAGTTGTCATAGTAAGGAGGTAAATAAGGGGTTAGGGTAAGTCTAATTAAGTTAATTAAAAACCTATATAAATACCCTAATCTAATTAGACTAACTTAAGCTGTCATAATTCCCAAACCCAAACTCTCTTCCTTCTCTCTTCTTTCTCTCTCTAGTTGAAGAACTCCATTGATGACAAAGCTAGGGGTGGGTTAAAAGGATGAAAAGGTTCTAATTTCTTCATCTGTATTCATAAGTTAGTAAGGTATGAAATTCCTTTCACCTTTGAGACCTCTTTCCTCAAAGGGTTTCATCAAATTGATTTCCGAAGTTGAGTTTTCATGTGAGTCTTTTCCAATCTGGAAATTAATATTGTGAATTACATTGTTTATGAATTATTTTGGATATTATGAATAGATTAACATGTATTATAAATCAATTATGTTATTTCTTGATGTATTGGTCTAGTTTGTAGAAGATGACCTTTACCCCTTAACCGTAGATTGTGATCTTGATATGAATAGAGTAATGCTGTTTCAATTATATTGGTTATTGGTTGAATTACTACTACTTAATGTTATTGTATCAATATTTAATAGATTAGGATGAATTATAGTCCTATCATGCAAGTTTTTGAGTAATTGATCTAGATTATGACTTTGATCTAAGTTTCTAATCGTAACTTATGAACTAGTGATCAATTGTGGTGTTGTGCTTCAATTGGTTTGGTTACGTTGGTTATTGATGTATGATCATATTACACCATAATTGGGTTGAGTTATGGATTGATGGTAAGACAATGACGATGGATTATGAAGGAGACTTGGTAAGTCTTGAAATCCCTATTCCTTTCTTCAAGTGTGGTAAATTGTGATTAAGTGATAATATTGCATTGCAATACATCTTGTATTAAGATTTATATGGTAGGTATGATGTTGAACTGAAATATCTTGAATATGGTTTGTGAGGTGTTGTCTAAGATGTAAATGTTATAAGGAATGGTGATCGTCACACCCGGGTCCTACACCCTAGATTAGACTGGCATCGTTAAACTCTCAGAGGTCGCAAACAAGCCTCTTCTTAACATTCATCACAATCATACAGTTAAATTTAACGGAAAATTAAAACTTTTTAACTTTACTAAAGTGTACTTAGACTTCATAATTTTTGCAAAAGAGTGATATACTAACAGATCAAAATAAAGAACCATCGATTAACATATTGAACAATTGAAATGAAAATTCATTATATCATTAATAGTTGCCAAACCGGTCTTATACAAAAGCTTGATCAAATGTTTGAAAGGAAAAACTAGTGAAAACATCCACTAGCTATGAGTAAACTACTAAAGCTAGAAAATAAAATTTAGGCATCCTCGAACTCAAGAGGACCTACCAAAGTATGGAGGTACTAGTCCAAACAGCTTCAACTAATCTTCAATCTTCTTCAAAGACCAGCATCTATAAAAATACTAATTGTATATGGGTTACTACATACTTGTACTTAGTATGAGTTTATGTACATAAACACATAAGAACTATAAATGATAAAGGAAAGCTCTTCCCATAGCAACA
Source organism: Solanum habrochaites (assembly GCA_027704765.1). Classification (NCBI taxonomy): domain Eukaryota; kingdom Viridiplantae; phylum Streptophyta; class Magnoliopsida; order Solanales; family Solanaceae; genus Solanum; species Solanum habrochaites. Next base: position 52,544,563 of record JAKWJA010002489.1, on the reverse strand, counting down.
TGCCATTTTTTGAAAGTGAAGTCATTTGACTGTCCTAGTTCGTTATGAATTAATCATGCTATGAATATGACATATTTTCATGCATTTAAATCACACAACTCATTTTCTGTATGAACATAAGAAAATGGAACCATGAACATAATTTTAGAACAACTCAAGCACAATTTAATATTTTTGCTCCCATTAGGTCGAGACCTCCCTCTCCCAGACTTTGTTTATTTTTCAATTTTTACTCTTTTAGTTGTGTAGTTCAATGATCACCTTAGATTCTAAATTTTACTTATGAGTGCAATGATTCATTGTAGTCCCATTGCTACAATGAATCAAGTAAGCAGTCCAAAAGACTAAGGAAATGATTTGACTACCGTATTGACAAGTTATTCATTCGATTCTTGTTAAATTGTGCATGAAGTATTTATAAGACAATATTTATTGTCTATGCCCATTATTTGATCATTTACATAATATAAAGATGCTGGGGCATATATTGATATTCCAATTGATGAGTCATTATGTTTTTCTCCCTTTGTTGGCATAAGCCAATAACATTAAAACAATCATTCTTATCAAAAGCCTGATGCTTGGATATACTTATGCTTTTTGCTTTAGTTATCTCACTTTGCACTGTTACATTTCTTATTTTCTTTGATCTCAGATTCACCTTGAACATTCTAGGTTTGACTTAGGATATTTTTTAAGACTGCATTTGGATCGTCTGACATGACTAAGAATGAGTTCATCATTACTTAGTCTAAGCTCACCATTGGGTCATCCTATCCGAACACCCCTCATCTTCCTAGTTCTTTCTTTATTTGTTTCTAATTTCTTAAAAAAACTTTAGCATTAGCAGCCATTATCATGTGACTAACATTAATCCATTGTCTTCCCCCACGACTATGACAAAAGGTGGTTCACCGGCCAAGTTAAACTGTGAATACTTCCTAGCTTTCGTAGGTTGATCCACTAGTGTAATCTTTGCTGGCGCATAGTTCCAAAGACTAAAGTATTTGGAGACCCTTATCCACCGTTGTGGTAGTCTCATCTATGAGGCGTACTGTGCTTCCACAAGCTCTTGGACTGAGTCTATCAGTGCTGTAGCCTTCAATTTATTATATTTTACAAAACTTTTAGAGTGTGACTCATAACTATGGAGCTTTTTTCTAAGTATGAGGTATGCTTAGATCAATCGATGGACTTTCATGACCTTTCTATACTTGATTAATTTGAAGCTTAATATTACGAACATTATCATTATGGTGGTGAATATACTTGGTCTCCCGACTTCTAACATTCTAACACCCTTTTAATGTGATTTCTTTAAACAAATTGTTTAGGTGCAATGGAGAGTTTTGTGCTAATAAATTCCTTTAAACATAACCAGACCCCATTCATGTCAATTTCATAACTCATAAGCCATTTAGTTTTTCTTCATTAACGCACTTATTATTCCATGTGTATTTGGTATTTTGGTTTACCTTTCGTTATGACTGTATAGGACCTATTCAATGTTTCTACTATGTCCAACGAGTTCATTTGAGCTAGGTAGTTGGGGACTTGTCCCAATCATTGGAAATCCTAGGTTATGATTTTATTGAGTTACATCTTGTCAGTCATTCTTTACATGTATTTGGCCCTTACAAGAAACACATAATTTCCATTGTCCCGATAAATTGGTATGACTTAGTCATTGGCTAAATTTATTACAAATTTTGGAAATATTATTGTAACAACTCTAAAAATGGATATACTAAGTGTCAACTTAATGTGTAAGGAATGCCATTTATTAGACATGGGTTCACATAGATTGATGCACATAGAACAACACTTCGGAACCCTTGCTACAGACAAGCCAACTAACTTGGGGAGTTAGTTGAGCTTGGACAGGTTGGGTCCAATCATATAGAGCTTGGAAAGGTTAGGTTTGTAGGGTCTAGGGGTAAAATGGTCTTTTTCTAGGTTAAGAGTAATATCGTAATTAACCTAAAATATATAATTTAATTATTAACAATAGGTGTAGGGGAATTTGGGAGATAGAGCCGAAATTAACTCTTAGAAGAAGGTCTAAACCTAGCTTCACCAACCCCCCGTTCGAGCCTATGTGGAACACATGAATTATAATTGAGTTTATTTAAGCTTAGAATTAATAAAATTAATTAATAATTATTTTTCTTATCTGATTTAAAAATAAAATAAAAATCTGATTTTTAAATAATTAATTAAACCTTATTTGAACTAAGTCCTAACTAGACTCCTAAGCTCCTATACTCCAACTCTCTCTCTCACGTTTATCTCTTCCATTCACCACGTTCAATCAGCCTTCGAATTTCATAAAAAAAAAATTCTCTCCAAATAATATACAAAAATTCAGAAAATAAACCAGTCTTGACACTTGAAGTACTCCACGAAAATATAAGAAAACAAGCTAAGTGACACGTTAGCCAAGGAGAGGGTTTGATCAGCCACTTCACAAACATTTGGACCCAAAATAAGATATGGTGTTTTCTTCTCCTCTTGGTCTTTCCCAATAGATCACTTAGGTTTAGAGGTTATTCATCCGAAAACTAGGATTGTTTCCCCTCTTTGCATGCCCCTGTCACATCTCCCAGAGTCGTGCGGAATGGGTATATTGTGGTAGATTGAGGTGTATGTTGTTTTTTTTTCGTGATGAAGAATGGTTACGTTGATACTTGAATCGTATGATAGGGCAACCATTTATTGAAAAGTTTGTGCAAGTGTGTGCATGTGCACAAGAATGTTACGATAAAGGTACTTGAATGAAACCATTTAATACTCAAGTTTTAACAATGTTTTGGTTGTAATTTTATACGTACATAAACTATGTAATCGTGAATTTCATTAATATGTAAATGGGGATGATGTAATGCAACATTTTGGCTACACATCCATTAAATCCCCCCTAAAAAAGTGTTAACGATCCATGAATTGTCTAGTTTTCAAGTGCATTGGCATAATTATGAAATGAACAATGAAATGATGATTTAAACATGAAGGACATGAACATGAAATGATGAAACCCTACCAGGGTAAGTAGAATGGTAAACACCGAACCAAATAGCCAAGTGAATTGTCATAATGAAATGAATATTCAAGGTAAAAAAGGGTGAGTAATTATAACATCAAATGTGCTAATGTTAAGATTGTGGTGACAACATGATATAGGCTATTTTAAAAGATTCGAGCAATCATCAATGACCCTAAAAATGTTACCAAAACTCTCACCTATGAGAGTGGTAAGTTAATTAAATAACTAGTCGCTATAACAATCTACAATGAAAGGATTGAGTTAACACACTAATACTAATTATGAGATGAGAAATCATCTATTGAGCTATATGTCCTCATGCTAGAAGCTAGCTTCCAGGACGTAATGAGGATGAATGTATGGAATTTTAATAATGAGCACTCTAGTACTATCTATAAAAAGTGATGCCCTTCTTTCAGGAATGGTGGAGTTCACCTAACTCTCATGAGATGAGAACTGTCGCGGCATCTGGGTATGGGTCTCCTTATACTCCTATTCTTCAAACCCTATACTGGGCCAATATAGGATCTGGCGGGTTTCATTACAATGTTGCTAGCATGTTTTGGGTCACTTGTGCCAGTTATTCCACCCTTTTTTGCTGTTGGGGAGACACTGGATTTCACCATGATGTCACATGATCCTATGTCGGTTAAAGTTAAAGTTTCCCCATGAATGAAATGATGTCAGCTCAATCTTATGTACTTGTATGAATTATACTGAAGTTGTTAGGACAAGATAATCAAAGTGGAAGTTAGATTTCAACTACTAATGACTCCTTATGGTCAGTTCTTGGGTCATTGCACACCCAAACCCTATGAAAGTCTTACAACTAACTCCTTGGGTATTCTGAATAATTAAATGGAATACGTATGAATGAATGAAGCAACTCTGGTTTTTGAGAAAGAAGGATCTCTGTTGAGGTCCCATATGTGATCCCTCCATTTGGGAAGTCGTGAACGTCAAGTCCATGATCCCAGGTTCTCATTGCCTATAAAAAATGATATAAACTATGTGATTGATATGTGAAATATGTTATCTGTTGTTTGAAAAATGATATGTTTTATGATGCTTGTTACACTCATGGCATGACGTTCCAAGTCAATCTTCCATAAATCACGTTGTTAAGAAAGAGATATTCGTTCTCATGCATGTCATTGGTGTGTGCTTGAATTATAACATACTTAGTACAAGTGTGTACTAATTCCATACAAATATCTACTTTTAGGTGTCAGGCACAGGTGAACGTTAGATTTACCAGTACGACGTTGGCTATCGAACGTGGAGCTTTCAATCCGGACCTTGGTAGCTCTCATGATTTAGGAGGTTGTCTACTTTTTATTACTAAGCTATATGTGTCTTTAGCTAGTGGAGCAATGCTCCACCTAGTGTTTCCTTTCCACTTTATTTCATACTTTGTATTGTTGCCGTTTAGCAGAAATACTTTTAATGCATTCATGATTTGTTTCTTTCCATTTGATTATCTCTATTATGATGTTGTTTGTTAACGCCTATGTTGTTAAGTTCAAAACGTTTATCATGAAATGAAGAAACAAAAAGTCTAAAATTTCTTGCTAAAATTAACCTCGATAAGTAAGAATGACGTTACTGTAGCTTGTCTCGCCCTCTGTTAGGTCAAGACATCCTCTCGTTTGGGGTCTAGATCCTGGTCGTGACAAATATTGCTGGAAAATTTATTGGCATGAAGCAAATTTCACTAAACACGTTTCAGAATATTATCACTAGCCAAGTCAATTAATATCATGTATATACTATAATAATCTCATGTAGATGATACTCTAATCATACGGATCTAACCTATAGGTCTCATTCAGCATTATCAAACTATAGAAACATACACATAATGATCAGTTAGCATCACAAACAACAATATGCTCGAGATTTGCGTTATACATACCACCAGAATCGGAAATAGGGAGAACTGGGAGATGAACATTCGACAATTTCATTGGAAACAACCCTAGTTTCACTTTTCTTGAATTCAAAACGTTTGAAAAGCTTTCTGGGAAAGGAATCAAAGAAATAAATCCATACCTTACTGTAGAATCGAATCTACGAAGATCACTCTGTACTTTTCATGAAAATCTTGAAGAATTGCCTTGAAATTGCCTAACGAGAAATGAGAGTATTTTTCTGTTTTTCTTACGTTTGTTCACTGTTTTTCAGTCGTGGGTTTCTACTGGATAAACGCGAGTTTATGTTTTAGGAACTGAATAATTACTAATTCAAATTAGGCTAATTTACTTAATTAAATAAATGATATAGCTAATCACAAAAATGCCCCTCCTAAATTGACTAAAAATAGGAGAGCATTTGATTAGCCAAATTCTTAAAATTTGCTAAGGCTCTCGGGTTTGACCATGAATTTAAATTAATCAATTATGTTTTTAATACAATTAATTAAGTGACCTAGGTTAATTACTAAAATACCCTTAATTCATTAGGACCATAACCATCCCATTTGGACCATCCTAGGTTAGGTAATATGATGTTTCTTTAGTTAGCTACTCTGCTAGTGTCACCCGGTTAGATATTAGAATTCGGGCACACTAGTTAGTTTCATTTTAGTTATTCCTAGGTTAGTTAGATAGTTAGGTAAGTTATTTAGAGCCTAGGATTGGTTAGGAAGGTCGGCCCCACGTGGCTTTACCCGGCGCATGCCGACCACCAAACCGCCCAAACCAAATCGGTTTGGCTTGGTCGCTTGGTCTCTCGGCCGATAACACAAGTGCTTGCACATGTGTTTTCGTGAACTTTCCTAGCCGTACACTCTTTCTTGCACTTGGAAAGTTCACTTCTTATCCCAAGGACCTCACTATGTCCTGTGAGAAACAGAGAGAGTTAATGAAATGTGGCAGAGCAATTCGCCTAATTTACATGTTTCCTTTCATATCATGGGCTATTGTACCTATGCTTGACACTTGGATTCCTCGTACCTAATGTGTGTAAGTATTAAATCAAAATTTTAAGCCTAGGGTCTTCATTGCATGTACAATTCTAAACAAGCTTGTATTGGAGCATTCGACATCAAAGTATATCTTAAGTTACTTGTTATCAGATAGAAATTGCTACACCCTCAATTGAATGTTCTCTCACATTGCGCAAATTACTCAATCTTGGCCATTGGCAGGCTATTTTAAAACCCCAATGACATAGTCTTAAAACCTAATAGATCTCTTCACTAGAAAAGTAGATTTCTGAATGTTACTTTATTTGCCCCTGTTAGGAGCATTTGACTCACGAATGACACGACCACATCATTTTGAATCAAAGAGGGTATTTTTGGAAAAACAACACCCCCCCCGACCCCCCACCCCCCAAAAAAAGACAAAAAACAACCCAAACCCAAAAAACACACCCAAAAAATTCCCGGGTATTTTTGAAAAAAAAACCAACCCCCCAACAAGACAAAACCCAAATACAAACAATTAACACCAACAGCAAAGAAAAACCAAAAAAACCCAAACCAAAAAACAAACCCACTAAACACAAAAACTCCAGCAACCCAAAAACCCCAAACATCAACAAAAAAAAAAAAATAAAAAGATAAAAAAAAAACCACCCCCCCCCCAAAAAAAAAAAATCGCCTAATAAACCCCCCCAAACACAATAATCCACTCACGCCAACAAACCAAGCTTACCCCCAAACGCACACCCATTTCCAAAAACTAATACAATCCCAACAAAACCCCACCATATACCTAGAAATCCTGCCGGCCAGAAACCACCTAAACACCCCAGACAAGACACAACCAAAAAGCCCAACTACGCCAGCAGACCAAACCAATAATCCTCCAAACCCTGATCATAGCTACCGAAATATGCTCAAAACCACTCCAGCAACCCACCCACCCCCCTATCAAGCTAAACCGCCAAATAAAAAACCCCTAACCCAACTCAAAAGACCAGAAAACACCGCCCCCAGAAAAAGAAACGGCCCCCCTCCAAAACCCCAACCCCCCAAAAAACCAATAAAGCCCACCCAACCCCAACGAAGCCAAACCAAGACTCCCACACAACACCAAGAAAACCCACCCACCCCAAACACCAACAAACCCACTAACCCAAAAATCTCCCTCCCCAAAACCCTCACCCAAATACCCCCCCCCCCCCCCCAACAATAACCACAAATACAACAAACACACTCCCCTAGCAAGCAAAACACGCCTCCCAATAACCCGACTCAAACACCTAACACAAAAATACACTCACTCCCCTACCGTCACTCAACCAAACCCGAGACCGTTCATACCCAACCAAACCGAAAACCCCCAACAAAAAATACAAGCCATCCACCAACCACCCACCCCAACTCAAATAGATTGACACAAAAATACCCAAAAAAGCATATCAAAGCCCCTCAACGGAAAGACCACCCACAAAAACCAAAAAACCACCCACGCCACCTAAAGCCACATCCCTCGCACACCCATAACGCCGCACTAAAACACTAACACAAACTCCCCCTCGAAACCACACCCCACTCCCCTCAAACACATGACCAACCACCACAGACCCCCCCAACAAATAACAACCCTCCCCTAAATCAGCCACAGACAAACCCCCAAAACAACAGCACAGTATGATACAAATTTCCCGCGAAAAAACCCCGCCACAACCCTCCCCAAGAACCATACACCGCAAAACCCAAAACAAAATATCACACCCCGAAAAAACAACCCCACAACAACCCACCCGCCAAAAACCACCCACCAACCCAAAGAAAAAATCCCCAAATACCAACAACTACGAAACCCACTACCCGCCACATCATAAACCAAACACCCCCCACCACAACTCCTAACCCCCACACTACCATACCGCAATAAACAATCAACCACGCCGCCAACGAAAGTCCAACACCCTCCAAAAAACAAATAAAACCCAAACCATAAGATACCAAAACAAACCCACACAAAATAAAAATAAACCCCAAAAACCCCCCCAGCCCCAACCCCCCCCCCCCAACTACCTCCCCCCCACCCAAAAAAACAAAACCTAAACAACTCCCACCTCATAACAACTAACAATCCAAAACGGCGCCCACCTACACCCAACAATCCAACCCAACCAAAAACCACCTCCCCACCCCAAACTCCAAACCCCCAATCATACCACAAACAAAAACACTCAAAACCCCTCAAATCCGCCCCCTCCCCAAACAAACCGCTAACTAAACCCGAAACAACTAACTACAATTACACAAACACCACCCACCCAAACCACCCTCACCCCACACCACCATTATACCCCCCCAAACCACACCCCCTACTCACTAAACCCATTACAGACTCACACAACTATAAAAATTCCGCCCCCATAACCACCAACACACCTTAGACCCGCCTCCCCCCGCTCCAACAAATCCCACGGCGCGCCCCCTAACCCGCCCCCGACCACTAATCGCAGCTCCACGACCACCCCACTCGGCCCCCCCAAAGCGCCACAACCCCAAGCCCGCCAAACTCTAAAATACCCTACCACAACCAAACCAATGCCCCACATACCCGCCCCCCCAATCGACCTAACAAACACCATAAACACTCAAACACACCCCCCCAAAACTGAAGAAAAACCCCCCCAATCCATAAACGAACCATAACACACCTCTCTCTGCAACCCTCAACAAAAACCAAAGAGCCATGAAACTCATTCTCAAACACAAACCCCAACCCCCCCGCCCACGCATATAGCTTCCCCCCCCCTACCCACCACCCCTTACCGACCCCTCCCAGCGGCCCACCTCCGCCCCCCCCCTGCTCCGTCCCGGGGCCACCGCCGCGCGCCCCCCGCGCCCCGCCCAACCTCCCCCCCTCCCCACCCCCCCTCCGCTCCCCCCCCCCCCCGCCCCTCCTCCCCCCCCCCCCCCCCCCTCCCCACTACCACCCCCCCCCCCCCTCCCCCCCCCCCCTCGCGCCCCCACCCCCCCTCTCCCCCTCCCCTCCAATCGCCATCCGAAATACCCCCCACCAACCCTCCGAAAACCGAACCCCCAATAAGACAAACTCCCCACCTCCTACCCTACAAACTACGTATACAATCCATTTCCGAAGCCTCCCCCCCCCCCAAACCACCACTAACACCCCCTCAAACCACCCACCCATAACCCAACTCACAACTTACAAATACCCCACACAAACTCTAAACACTCCAACAAAACTTACAAACGCAAGACCATAGCCAAGCCAAATCTCCCCCCCCCCGCGCCTCCACCGCCCGCCCAATCCTCGCCCCCCTACCAACTATCCTCTCCTGGCCCTGCCCCCCCACCTCGCCGCCTTTGCCCCCCTTCCACCCGTCCTCCCCTCCGCCCCCCGCGGAGCTCTCGAACGTTCCTCTCTGGCCCCCTCCCCCCCCCCCTCCCTGCCCCTCCGCGTGCCGCGCCGCCCGCCTCGTCTTCGCCCCGCCGCCATGGCGCACGCCCGCCCGGGGCCTCGCCTCCGATAGCTCACCCCCGTCCCGCCACCAAAACCAAACCCCCAGCAACACCCCCCTATTTCCTCACTAACCCCACTCACCCACCCCTCCTCCAAAAAGAACAAAACAAAAACCAAATAAAAAACACATAAAACCCAAATACAATTCCCCACCCCTAACACCACCCAGGCTCCCTCCAAGACCCAGAACCAAACCCAACCACCGCCCCATCACCCCCTATCCCCCGCAATCCCCCGCCACTCGCCCTGCCGCCCACCCCCTCCCCGCGCCCGCGTCCTCGCCCCGCCCGCCCCCCCTCCCCCCCCCCCCACCCACAGCCCACTTCCCTCCCCCACTGCCAATTCACCAGCCCCCCCGTCCCCCCCCCTCCACCTCCCTGGCCGGCTCGTCGCCCCGCGCCCCTCTCCCCCAATCTATCCTGCCCCCCCGCCACTCCTCGGCGCCGCCCGGTCGGGCGGCCCCAGGCCTCCCCTCCTGGTAGGACCCCCCGCCCCTGTCTCGACCCCGCCTCTGCCCCCCCCCGGAAAGCTCCCGCCCGGGACCTATACCTACCGTGCCGCCGCCGGCAGACGCCTTATCACCTCTGTCCCTACACATCTCCTTCCTACAGGCGCCCGGCTCCTGCGCCCGGCCACCGCGTGCCGTGCGGCAGTCCCCCCCGACTCCTCGAGGGGCATAGGCCGGCGTCACCCAAAAACACAACCAGACCACCCACCACCCCCTCACCCTCACCCCCCCCGAACTAGACCACACCAAACACAACCCATCAAACGCCCCCCCCCCCCCCCGCCCCAAGAAAACACCCGCTTACTACCCACCGGCCCGCCTCGCCCCTCCTTCCCCCCCTTCCTATCAACATACTTGAACCTTTGATCTTTGATAATTCTGATTCCCAACTTACTCCTAAGATGGATGCACAATCATTTAAATCTTATATGAAGCTTCATATCCCTGATATTGAGGAACTTTCCTTCTCATTCTCCCTTTAACAACTCTCCTGCGACACAACAATCCGTCAACGCTATAAAACAAAAAAGCGAAACATTAAATGAACAAATGAACTCACTCTTAGACGCTCTCTAGTGAAAGTATAATACACACAGTTATGGACTTAAAACACCAAAACCGACTGATGCACTAAAACTTAGAGTTTCATAAACAAAATCAAACTTAGGAAGAGTATATCTAACCTCAAGAACTAAACAACTAAGAGTAACCGGAACTCATGTCGTCTTCGGCCTCCCATGTTGCTCCATCAACAAAGTGGTTCCTCCATAACACCTTAAGGGTGGCAACCTCCTTGTTCCTCAGCAGCTTCACATGGCGATCTAAAATTTCAATTAGAACCTTTTCATAAGAAAGGTTCTCATCGACTCATGACGCCTCAACAGGAAGGATGGATGATGGATCACCTAGACACTTTTTAAGCATCAAAACATGAAACACTAGATGAAAAGAAGCCAAGTTATTTGGTAACGTGAGTCACTAGAAAACATGCCCTACTCGTTGTAAGACCTAATAAGGACCTATATACCTCGGACTCAACTTCTCTTTCTTACCAAACCGCATCACCCCTTTCATGGGTGATATCTTTAGTTAAACTTGATCACCTATCTAGAATTGAAGAGCCTTCTTCCTGTCATCTACATAGCATTTTTGACAACTATAAGCAGTAGCCAATCTATCCCTGATCATTCTCTCATTTTCCATAGCCGCATGTTTGATCTCAGGGCCAAGGATGGAAGACCTCTACACCTAAATAACCCAATTGGGGACAACATCTTTCTTCTTTGTCACGACTGAATATAGACCCCAACGAACCGGCGTTTTGACCTCTTAGAGTCGCAGACAAGCCTACTTCCTCATACTTACTACTTCATCTAGGTGATTTTTAGAGGAAAATTGAACTTTTTGTTTTTCTTATTTCACAACAAAAAATATTATACTTAACATCATAGGAGTTCCAATCCTCCCCCAAATATATAGAATATAATCACATGAAGAAGGCAATTTATAATGGGATTAAACTATTCTTTGCCAAACGGCACCGATACAAGTCTGAAATGAAATAGGAAATGAAACACTAGTGGAACGCCTCACTAGCTAAAGCTATATCTAAGCTAGACTATACCGGTAGATATCCTACGAAATCATTGAGGGCCTACCATGTCCGATGTTAAGCTCCACGTCTGGATACACCTTGCAACATCGTACCCGTAAGCTTAACACCACTGTGCATGCCTAAAATTAGATATAGTAATGGGATTACTACAAACTACACCTTGGTACTAATTATTGTATATGCAAGACACACCAAGGACATGCATGAGTTTCGAATAGCTCTTCTTAACAACATGATTTATGGAAAGTCAATTCAGTAGACTTGCCAAATTTTGGATTAGAAAAATTTAGTGGACCCGCAAAATTTTGATTAGAACAGCATTATGCCATGAGAGTCACATGCATCATCATACGTAATTATTTGCACACAGCACATAAAGTCCTTACACATAACACAAACTTAGTTGCATATAGCACATAACATCTTTCCTATGCATTCTTCATATGCCAGGAAACTTTGGAATCATGGACCTTTGACAATCAAAGAAACTTGGTGTCCCAAAATGAGGCTCAACATATGGGACCTAAACGGGAGGAAGCCTCGTATTGGTTTAAGTTCATCAACCATTCAAAGTATCTTCATTCATTCATATGCTATCACTTCCTACATGGCCAAAAAAGGGCTATGTAGACCGCCACTATGCCAAGGGGGGCCGTATGGGTGGTTAGTGTTACGAAGACTGGTTCAACACGAAACACCACTGAGGTACCAGTGGGATAAGAGTCACAAAAATGTGAGAACGGTGCCACTAGTACACTACATATATTAAGAGGCTAGACTGTCAGAACAGTCGCTGTGGTTTTCCATATCCTAGACTTACACATAGTTGCTGGTACATCCACATTCAGAACGTGCAATGTGGATTTTACTGTGCATCATCTAGGTGGACGCTGCAAAGAATTCATTCTTTGAGAACTTTAACTTGGAACCAACATAGATCATGTGAGCATCATGAAATTCCAGTGTCTGCCCGCACACAAAAAAAGTGGAATCACCATCCAAAGTGACCTTAAATATGCTAGCGTACATAAGGGATTTGAACCCTGCTAGATCCCTATATTTCTAGTATAGTTAAAATTAGGATCTATAACGAGACCATACCTGACCCACGACGACAGTCTCTCTCATGAGAGTGTGTGAACCTCCGCCTCCCCAAGGAAAACTCACGCTAAAGATAGCCTATTGTTCTCAGTATAAAGTTCTCATTACATTCGACTCATAACTTTGGAAGTTGGCTTCTAGCATGAGGATATCATAGTTCATTATATGTTTCCAATCTCATCTTCGTATTAATTATGGCGTTAACTTCATACTTTCATTAATTTTCCGTATAGGCAATTATTACTTTACACTCTCATAGGAGAGTACGTTTTCGGAACATTTACTTATGTTCATTTAGAATTTTCCCTCTCTTTTACATTATCCTCTTTCATGTTGTCACCACATTCATTAACTTTAGCACATTCCTCTCATAATTAATTCACCCCTTATTACGTGAATTTTCATTTCATCATATGCCCAATTACTTGGCCATTAGTGTGTTTTTGCACTCTTCTTACCCTTCTAGGTTTCTATATTTCATTGCATACATTTCGGTTCACTTACTTTTAAAGACGCTAGACATATGGGTCTATACATAAGCCTAGTTTCTTTTAAGTGATGTAATAACTTTGCTAAGATTTCTGTGGTTACCAGACTTATGCATTTGTATGTATGGCCAATATCTTTGCTTTCGATCTATGTGGCAGAATGACTTGAACATTTATTCGCCGTATGACTTATGTAGCAATAAGGAAGTTTGGGTACGGGACCCCGGTTTCTAATCCCTTGGTTACACTACATCTTCTTATTATTCTATTTTGAACATACAGCCTGGGGACCCGATTCGAGCCCCCAGCCTTCCGTTTCATTTTTCCTTATTTTCTTTCTTTCTTATTCGCTTGTCTTGGGAGCAAGGGGTTGTGGGATCGATCCCCCACCGCCTCATTTCTTTTATTTTATTTTTCCTTGACTTTTCCGAGTTGACCTTGACGGTATGGGATCGAATCCCCACATCCTCACTTTATTTTTCTCTTTAATTCCCTTAATCAGCCTCGAGGTTGTATGTTCGATTCCCACACGCCTCAACCTTTATTTTCTTTTAATTCCTTAAGTTTGACCAAGAGATTGTGGGTTCGAATCCCACTCCTCTAATTTTTATTTTACAATTTCATTTTCCAATCAAGGTCACAGTTCTGATCCCCCTTACCACACTCTCTTAACTTATATTATTTTATGACTTTTAACAAGGTGAGGTTTCGATCCTTAGTGACCTCACTCATTTTTCTTCATTTTTTCATAAAATGTTAATTGAGTTAACTTGACCGATACTAACATTAAAGTGATAGAATTTTTATCACATTTTTGCAGCCTATTTTGTCACCCCTTTCACGTTAATGTGTATATGTTTAAAGTAGTTTTTTGTGAGTTCTTTAGGTGCATTTTAAACGTCACATTCTATAATGAGTTGCACTCAAATCACATTATTTTAGATCACATTATCTTGGACGCAACTCATCAACATGATGCGGGAAATTTTTGTACTTTTTTCAGCTATTCATCAGCGTTTTAATGGTTCGTTTTTAGGGTAAATTCATGGATCCTTAGTCGACATCTTTAGGTGTATCTTCATGGATCATTTAGCGATATCTCCATTCAAAGGAAGGCCACATTATACTTCATCTGAACCTCACGATTTATACTGTTTGTGCTGTAAGAATACAATCATAAATTTATTTTCGAACTCAAACCAAAGTATATATCATGGCTACCATTACACACATAAACCATAATTCAGATAATATGCTTTAACATTCACATAACTACAAACATACATACATAACATACTCACACGAAACAAATATGTCCCTATTTCTACCTGCAAACATACCCACCTACAAATCGATGGGAGCTAGTACAGGGAATAGTAAAGGGGAAACACCCTAGTTTTTTGGCAGAGATTCATCTGATCTCTAAGGGTTTCTTTGGGGAAATGTACCAAAGTAAGAACCTACCCTTTTATGTAGTTCAACCTTGACTTGCTTCCGCAAAACTTCCACAGAAATATGTCCAAATCCCCTCACTTCGACATTAAATTGATGAAATAATCCTCCCTTTTGCCTAAATTTTTATTAGCTTGTTTTTCCTTTAATTTTCATGTGAGTTATGTCAGTGTGAAAGAACTTATAATTTTTCTGAATTTAGTTATTTTTGCTTGAAGAGAACGTGAAAAAGAAGAGAGAGATGATCGTGAAAGTGAGGTATCACCGCGAGGGAGTGAAACGTGGCAAACTAGTTTAGTCTGTGTTTAGATAAGGATTTAGTCAAACAAGGAATGTTTATTCAAGCCTTTTTAAAAATTGATTTTCCTTTAACTTAAATCAGATAATAAATATTAATTAATAAAGGTAATTTACTAATTTAAATAAAAACAATTTAAATCATTGCTTCCACCTAGGTTCAAACCCGAGTGGAGCAAGCCTTCACTCAAAGGCTAATTTTTGGCCCTCTCTCCCCAAAATGCCCCTCAACTTTATCAATTAAGTAATTAATTATATATTTAGGGTAATTTACGTGCTACCCTTATCCTGGAAAAATACCTGTTTGACCCTAGACGCCTCAAACTTAAAGATTGCCCTTTTTTGTCATAAAAAAAAAAAAAATAAAAAAGATAGAAGATCATCCTGGTCATCTTCATATCGGGAAACCCCCCCCCAAAGAAAAGGCTGTTTAGGTCCGTGTTGCGGGGAGGATGATGTATATGAAAGGGTGGAGGGACGGGTGGTATTTAGGGTAAAATGGCAGGGAAGGGGTAGAAGGTTAAGACAATGAGGGGTGGTAGGTAGGAGGACGAGTGAATGCAGGTAGAAGCTGAGGCTGACTTTGGGAGTTTTTGAGGGGGGTGGTGTTGGTGTTTAGTTGTGAAGGCGTGGGGTTTGTTACAGAGTAGGTTGCATGGTGGTGGGCGGGGTGCGGAGGGGAGGCAATAACGGGGGTAGAAAATTGGAGTGTGTGTTATAATAAGGGGTTCAGGATCGTAGGTCAAAGGGATGAGCGTTGAAGGGGGGCAGTTTGAGGGAAGGGGCGAGAAAAGGTGATGGGGAATGGAGTGTTGGTTGAGATTGGTATTGGTGAGTTGGTAGAGTGGGGTACAGAGAGAATATGGTCGGTTTGGGGTGGTAAGGAGACATGAGGACGTAGGAGTTTTGGATGTTAGTTTGTATTAGTAGTTTAAAGAAGGAGCATTGTGTAAGTGGATGGAGGGTGCTTAAAACGTGGAGGATGGCAGTTATGTAAGGTGGAGTAGCGAGCGAGGGATTAGTCTCTGAGAGGGGACTGGGGTCGGGGGGTAGAGGAGCGGGGAAAGCGGAGTCTAAGCTTGAGGAGCAAATGGGATCTTATCGTGGAATTTTTCTAGTGAATGGTAGTGGGAGAGTTATGATTACGGGGATGGGAGTGTGGTTTAAATTGGGGGGGGGGGATGGAAGGGATGTGAAAAAATGATTAAAGCGATGGGTGAAGGAAGTGGTGAGGGAGGTGAGAGACTGGGGGTGACGTGTTAAGTGTCGGGGGAATGTATGGATGGTGTGTGAGGGGGGATAATGTCGTCGGCCTTGAAGGTGTTAACTGAAGTAATGGATGGGCGTGCGGATATAGGTATGGGGGAGGAGGAGGCGAGAAAGTGTTAGAGGACAACGTAGAGGGGGGAATAGCCCGTACTCCTTCTCTGCGATTGTTTTCCCCCTCATGTCCTAGATCAATACTCCAAGAGGTGCTTGGATGTCACAAGGGTTCAACAAGTCTTTTTCTATGCGCAGTGTGAACCCGGTCTAATCGTAGGCATTCTAGACACATTAGGCATTACTTAGCATAGTGACTTTAGGGTTGTTAGATCCTTCCATACAGTGCTTCAAAAGTTGCCATCCCAATACTGGAATGGTAGTTATTATCATAAGATAACTCAATTAGTGGCAAGTTGTCATCCCAACACCTTTTGAGGTCAATAACATATGCTCTCAGCATGTCCTCAAGGGTCTGAATGGTGTGCTCTTATTGTCCGTCTGTCTCAGGATGAAAAGTAGTACTGAGCTTCACTTGTGTACCCAAGCTCTTTTGCAAAGATCTCCAAAAGTGAGAAGTGAACTACGCTCCCCTAACAAAAATTATAGATAAAGGGATCCCATGCCACCTCACTATAGCATCAATATGCTGCTTGACATAATCTTTGGCCCTGTAAGTAGTATTCAAGGAATGAAGTGAGCAAACTTAGTCATCCTATCAACAATAACCCAAATAGAATCATGCAGTTTCCTGGTCCTGGGAAGACCAACCACAAAGTCCATATTTTAGCCTCCTATTTCCATGTTGGTTCTTTATTGACTGGGTAAGACCTCCAGGCTTAAAGTGTTTGGCCTTAACCTGTTGGCAATTAGGGCACTCCTCCACAAACATAGATATATCTCGCATCATACCTTCCCACCAATAGATCTCCTTGAGATCATGATACATCTTGGTGGAACCTGGATGATTGGAATACCTGGAGCCATGAGGCTCTGCAAAAATATTAGGTCTTAGTTATCAATATTGGGCACACACAATCTGCCCTGGTATCTAAGCACACAATCCCCCATAGTGAAAATGATTTATTCAGCTTACTCAACACTGACTCTTTCAACTTCATTAGTACTGGGTCGAGATGTGGCTTAAATTTAACATCTACAACAAATGAGGATTCAGAAATGGAATGAACTAAAACAATCCTCACTTGGTGTATCTACAAGTCGTACACCAAACCTAGCCAATTGGTATACCTCTTTAACCATCTCCTTCTTCTCATCATCAATATGAGACACTCTTCCCATGCTCAATCTGCTCAATGAATCAGCCACTGCATTAGCCTTACCTGGGTGATAGTGGACGTTCATGTCATAATCCTTGAGCAGTCTCTAGTCATCTTCTCTGATAAAGATCAATTCTTTATGTAAAAACTACAGAAGAATTTTATGGTCAGTATATAATCAACATGTATCACCAATATATGTCTCCAAAATTTTAACGTGCAAATTACCGCAGAAGCTAGACTAGATCAGCTAGGGGTAATTCTTCTCGTGTTTTCAACTGTCTTGATGCATATGCAATCACACCGTGTTATCCTGCATAAGAACACATGCAAACCTGTACTCAAGAAGCATGCACAGTACAACACATACCCTCCCACTCCTCGTCAATGTTAGAACTAGGGCTAAGTGATCGGTCATTTAGGTCTTGGAAGCTCTTTTCACAGTATCAACTACCAAACTTCACCTTCTTCTTTGTTAAAGTTGTTGGAATGGCGCAATAACGAAAAATCCCGAGTGGAAGGGGAGAAAGTCTTTTGGGTTGAGGAACGAGGCAAGGGAGAGGAAGACTGAGGTTTGTTGTGGGGATGTGGGGGCGGGAGGAGGAAGGGGAGATGAGGGAGTATCGAGGGGGGGTGAGTTTGAGAGAGAATAGCCGGCAAAGGTGTGTGTGTGTATGGAATGCGGGGGGAGGGCCGAAGGAGGTGTGGGACGGGTACGAGGGGAAATGAGGGGTAGGTTTGTGTGGATGGGCTGTGGATTTAGAGGGCCCTGAAGGGTTTCAAAAAGTGTACTGTGTGGGCTAAAGAAATGGGGTGTGCGGAGAGAGTGGGTGAGAAGGGGTTAGACGCGAGTATGCCGAGTAAGGCGAGGGTAGGGTAAGAGGAAGAATGGTTGTAATAAATGGGTAAAGCTTGACGTGTAGAAGTGTGTGTTAAACGTTGTGAGTAGCCGGGTCGGGGGGATAGTTTGAGGTGGGGGGGGAGTAGCATTTATGAGGACTTACAAATGAAAAGGCAGCGTGAGTATCAGCTAAAAGGGAGGGGCGGGGAGGGGTAGGAGCACGGTGACGGTTTGAAAGGTGGCAGGGTGGGAAAGGGTTCTTACCAGTTGCGGGGGAGGTTGGATTAATAGATGGGAATCTGTTTGACGGATGTTAGCGAGCTATGATGGTTTGGTTTTATGCAATGCGTGGGATGAACAGGAGTCACGGACGAAGGGGGGTGTGATTAACTGGCAAAAACATTGTGAACTTGAGTGTTGGGGGAGGTGGGAGGAAGAGAGGTAGGTAGGGGGGGAGAGGTTTGGTAGCGTTCGGTGGGTTTTGCGGGGGAGGGGGGGGGGCACAAAGTGGATGGGACGGAAGATGGAGAGAATGTTTGAAAAATGAGTGGATGTGGCGAGTCTGTCATTGTGTTAAATTGCTGGGTGGCGCGAATTGCGCGTTATGATGAGGGTGTGGTTTGGGGTGGTCCGGTGGGTGCTGGAATGAACCAGTTTAGTGTGAGTGGGTTGAGTGGGATGCGTTTAGAGGAGAGGTAGTTTCTACAGAGAATGTGCTTAGGGTTGGAGAACGATCAATGGGGGAGAACGGTAAGGGGGGATTATGGTTGTGGGGGATGTTGGTCGGCGTAGACCGGGTGCGAATTAGATGGGGAAGTTAACAAAAAGTGTAGCAGGATGTGGGGACAGTGCGTAATCGTAGGTGTGGAGGCAGTAAGAAGAGCAGTACGATCTTGTCTGATTCGTGAAGAAATGAATATCAATAGGAAGTCGAGCCTGGATTTGTAAAAAAGTTAGTGAGATATAGTAAACTGGGCGGCTATGGGCAGTGCGATGTGGGGGGGGTTGGGCGGGGGGACTGCCAGACTGAGTGATTAACGTGGTGTTAGAGTTGAGACGGAGGTGAGGGAAACGGTGATACTAGTAGGGAGTTATAACGGTCGGTAGGTCGGAAAGGTTGAAGAACCCATGAGGGTGGGGGTGTGTGGTCAAAAGAATGTGTATCAGAAGATATGGTTTACATGGTACCAGGCGCGAAGGGAAGGTGTTGTGCAGTGACGCTTATTCGGAGAAAGCATTGGATGAGGGGGTTGGTGGGGTGTCTAGGTGAGGTGGGGACACAGTGGGGTTGCTCGGGCAGAAGTTGGTAGTTAAAAGATAGTAGGAGAGATAGAGAGATGGAGGTGGGGGGGTGACCGGGGGGGAGAGGGTTGGATGGTGGTTGTGATAGGTCATGAAAAATGGTGGGTTCGGGTGTGCGGGTGATGCATTAGGTAGACAAGAACGGTTTAGAGGTGGTGCAGGAGAGTTCGATGAGAGGGTGGTAGATGCTGGGTTGCATGGAAAAGAAATGAATGGGTAGAAGGACAAATGGGAGGGTAAGTAGGTCGGGGGGAGGGTTTTGAATGTTGGAAATGGGTTAGAGAGGTTCGAGGAGGGAAAGAATAGATGGTGCTTAGGGGCGGGTGTCCGCAAACCTAGATATAACAGCCAACCCAATAAACTTCGTATATCTTAGGAGTGAGGTGATCGACCAGTTCTTTAATGACTTAATATTTTTCGGATCAACCTATACACCCTGGTCGGACACCACATGACCAAAAAAGGTCAGTGATCTCAGGCAAAACTCACATTTGCGGAATTTTGCATACAACTAATGTTTCCTGAGTACCTGCAATGTCATTATGAAATGATGTTCATGATCTTCCCTAGTCTTAGAGTATATGAGGATGTCATCTATGAATAGTATGACAAAAGAATCAAGGTATTCGCCGAAGACGTTATTCATATGATTCATAAACACGACTGGTGTGTTAGTGAGACTAGATAACATGACCAAAAACTCATAAGGACCATACATACTATGGGAGGCAGTCTTAGAAATTTCCTCTTGTCTCACTCTAAGCTATTGATACCCTGACATGAGATCTATTTCAATAAAGAAACTTGAACCTTGGAGCTGATCAAATAGATCAGCAATTCTGGGAAGAGAGTATTTGTTCTTTATACTGACTTTGTTGAGTTATCGATAATCAGTATACATTCTAAGGGTTCCATCCTTTTTCTTAACGAACAACACTGGAGCACCCCATGGGGATTTTCTTGGTTGGATGAAGCCCTTATAAAGTAGATCTTTTAATTGCAACTTCAACTCTTTGAGTTCAGATGCAGACATTCTATAGGAAGGAACAGAAATTGGTTTGGTGTTGGGATCTAAGTCAATACCAAAAGTCCAATCTCGCGTCGAGGGACATCCCTGGTAAATCCTCGCGGAAAGACATCTTGAAACCCATTTATTATGACCCAGAGTCTATGGAAGGAAACTTCATGGTTCTAAGTCAGTGACTCTGACTAAGTGAGATAAAAACCTTTATAACATTTATTGGCTTTACGATGGGAAAACTATTTCGCCTGTTGGATTTGAACCACACTCTTCCCATTCCATATCTAACTCATTAGGAAACTAAAATCTTACTACCATATTTCGATGCTTATGTATCATGCATTCCAATGGGAGACAATCCATACCCAAAATATATCAAAGTCAGGCATGGTTAATTCTATTAGGGTCAGCATGGTACACGAGCAGCCATTTATTAGAAATATATATATACTCTTTCACTATAATGTTGTGTCCTATGGGAGTACTAACTAAAAAAGGTCATACCAAGAAACTCAAGAAGCAAGTGGAAATTTACTAGCTAGCTGGATGAAGTAACAAAAGATAAGGTGATCCTGATCTAACATGCATCATGGAATAAAAGGACATGTAAGGTACTAGTAACCACATAAGCCTGACTTTCCTGCTCCTCTGTACCTTTCAAAGCATCGACCTGTTCCTTTTGGGAGGCTCGCCTGCAGTAGTAGGATTAGGCCGAGGCTGAGTATATACCTTGGCCTGATTCTTCACATGTGGGAAGTCCCTAATCATATAACCACTGTTGCTGCACCCATAGAAGGAATTACAACCTACCATGCACTAACCTTCATTCAAACGGGCACACTTACCACACGACATTCTGTCACGCTGGGAATTTCTATCATTGCCCTTGTTGGGCCATACTTGTCCCACTTGGCATTAGTGTTCCTAGAAGGAGTAGTATTACCTGAGTGCTGGTGCCTTTCTGAACTTGGGCCTGTCCTGGACTCCAAACGAACTCTTACAAGTGCTAGAACCAGCCTGATCCTAGGGCCTAGGCTTCTTGCCTTTTCGTCCTCTCTTTCTCCGACGACTCTCGTCCACCTTCTGTGCATGTACCATCAACCTAGCAAGGTCAATCTTATCATTCAACATGGCTTCTTGACATTCCTCCTCCAGATCCTCCGATACACCAGTAACAAACTTTCTCATCTAATCCCTACTAGTGTACACCAGGGAAGAAACATATTTGGAAAGTTTAACAAACTTCAAGAAGTATTCCTTGACTGACATACCTCCCTGACATAGGTGGATAAACTCCTCAACCTTAGACTCTCTCTGCTCTTTGGGAAAGAACCTTTCTAGGACTGCAGTCTTGAGAATGTCCAAAGTGATAAGGACTTCTCCTGGTGCTCTGTCATCTACCCAAATCTTATACCATACCTGAGCCACATCCTTAAGATGGTATGCAGCCAACTGAGCCTTCTTTTACTTCATTAACACCCATAGCACAGAGAATCTTTGTGCACCTCGTCCACAAACTCCTGGGGATCCTCATTGTTTCTGGACCCGAATGAGACTGGAGGATTTGTCTTGGTGAAATCTCTCAATCTTCTAGCCATGGTGCTTGCATATGGGTTCTCCCTGGGACCACCCTCTATAGTGTCCTGGGCTGTGATAGCTTGTGCTTGAGGAGTAAGGGTTGAGCCATCTCAACCATTACTGCTCTCACTTATCCATCCGTCAACGCAGCTGGATTGACAAGCATTTTCACTCCAGCAACTGGGCTTGAGAAAGAGCTAGGTTTCCCCCAGCAGCTGCTTCTCCAACTCTACTGCCTATGTTTCTTCTTGTGTTCCTGTTTCTACAGGCATATACAAGAAGGGAGTTAGATGCTAGAATGACACAAAATGTCAAAACTCTACACAGCATGATAAAAAGTAAAAGAAGAGAAGATTCTTAACATCACTAAGTCTCTATGTCATGGTTGTGGTGCAATTCACAACCATAAGATATAAACTACGCAACGTGGTTTTTTAAGCCTTAGTTCCTAGGTAATTTAACCTCATGCTCTGATACCAAGTTTGTCACACTCAGGTCCTAGACCCTAGATGAGATCGGCGTCATTTACCTCTCAGAGGTTGCAGACAAGCCTCTTCTTAGCTTTCATCACAATCATATAGTTTAAATTTAGCGAAAAATTTTAAGTTTTTTAACTTTATTGAAGTGTACTTAGACTTCATAATTTTTGCATAAGCGTGATATACTAACAGCTCAAAATAAACAAATTAACCGATTGAACAATTGAAATGAAGAATTTATAATATCATTTATAGTTGCCAAACCAGCCTTATTATAAAAGCTTAAAGAAATGTTTGAAAGGAAACACTAAGGACAACATCCACTAGCTATGTATAATCTACTACGCTAGAAAATAAAGCGTAAGCATCCTCAAACTCAAAAGGACCTACCAAAGTCTGGAGGTACTAGGCCACACAGTTAGAACTTATCTTCAATTTTATTCAAGGACATACACCTATAAAAATAGTAATTGTATATGGGTTATTACACATTTGTACTAAGTATTGGTGTATGCACATACAAACATAAGGACTATGCATGATCAAGGAAAGCTCTTCCTATATCAACATGCCTTTTTTGGAAAGTGAAGTCATTTCACTTTCCTAATTCATTATTTATGAATCATGCTATGATTATGATATATTTTCTTGCAACCGTGAAAATAAATTTAGAACAACTCAAGAAAAATTTAATACTTTTGCTTCCCTTAGGCCGAAAGCTCCCTCTCCCAGACTTACTTTATTTTTCAATCTTTTCTTGTTTTTGTTGTGTAGTTCAATGATCTCCATTGATCCCATATTTTACTTACGAGTGCAATTCCATTGCTACAATAAATCATTGTAGTACCATTGCTACAATGAATCAATTAAGTAACCAAAAGACTAAGGAAATGATTTGACTACCCTACTCACAAGTTATTCTTTCCATTCTTATTAAATTGGACATGATGATTATTGGCTATGCCCATTATTTCGTCATTTGCATAATATAAAGATGTTGGGGCATATATTCATACTCCAATTGATGAGTCATTATGTTTTGATCCCTTATTGGGCATGAGCCAATAACTTATAAAACGTCATTCTTATCAAACATTGATGATTTGATATACTTATGTTTTTTTGCTTACATTGTTCACTTTTAACTTAATTACTGTCTTCTTTGAATCCGGTTACATTTCACACTTGAATATTTCTAGTTTACTTAGGATATTCGTTTTAAGACAAATCCAGTGGGATCTTTCTTCTCTGCAATAACAAAGAGGACATACCTCATTACTTATTCGAACCTCACCTTTGTTCATCCGATAATACGAACACCCCCCATCTTCCTGTTCTTTCTTTATTTCTTTCTTACTTCTTTACTTCCTTACATAATGTTTAGCACTAACGCTATTGATCGTGTGAGCTAACATGAAATCAAGTGTCCTTCCCCAACTGAAAAGAGGTGGTTCACCACCAAAGTGAAACGAATACTGCCTACTTTCTCTTAGTGGATCCACTAGCTAGTAACCTATACTGGCACATATAGTTTCAAAGCTGGAGCATTTGGATACCTTATCCACATTGTGGTAGTCCTCATCTCATGAGGCCTTACATTTTCTTGCACATCTCATTACTATCTATCGCTGCTTAGCTCAAGTATTGTACTTTTACCACTTTTAGAGATTACTCATACCTTGGAAGCTTTCTTATAGTGAGGTATTCTTCGCTCAATTGATGACTTGTCATCCCCCTTTTCCGTATTTGATGAATTTGAACTTAAAATCTACCTTATAATTAATGGTGTGATGAGACTTTGTCTCCAATTTCTAACACCTGTCTTATGTTAGTATCTTGCACATAATGGTTTAGGTGCAAGTGAGACTTGTCTAACTTCCTTTAACACCCGTTCTTTCTAGTCCAATTTCATACGTTAAGCTTTTAGTTCTGTCATTACTCACCTTATATTGTTCACTGTTATTTGGTAGTCTTGTACCATTCTTTATGAAAGTTTAAAGACTATTCCTATGTGCTACCGAAGTTCACCAGTATATTTAATGGGTAGGTTGTGACTTGTCCCATCATTGGCAATACTAGGTTATGAGTTCATTGTGTTTACATCTTGTCAAGTAAATATTTAAAATGTATTTGGCCTTCCAAGAAACCTCATAATTTACATTGGCCATATAAGATTGGTATGACTTAGTCATTGTCCAATTCTCATGTAGATGATACTCTAATCATATGGATCTAACCTATAGGTGTAATTCGACATTATCAAATTATAGAAAACTACACATAATGATCAATTAGCACCGCATACCAACAATGTGCTCGACATTTGCATTATACATACTACTAGAATCAGAAATAGGGAGAACTAGGGAGATGAACATTCAACAATATCATTGCAAACAATCCTAGTTTTAGTTTTCTTGAATTAAAAACGTTTGAAAAACCTCTTGGGGAAATGAATCCAAGAGAGAAAACCCATACCTTACTGTATAATTGAATAAATGAAGATCACCTTGTACTTTGCACGAATATCTTGAAGAATTTCCTTGAAATCTCCTAAGGAGAAACGGGAGTTTTTCTGTTTTCTTACATTTGTTCACTGTTTTTTAGTCGTGGGTTTCTACTGGATAAATGTGAGTCTAAGGTTTAAGAACTGAATATTACACAAATTCAAGTTAGTCGAATTAACTTAATTAATCAATCAATTACCTAATTACAAAAATGTTCCCCTCCTATTTACTAAAACTAGGAGAGCATTTGACTTAGCCAATTCTACAAAATTTGCTAGGGTCCTCGGATGACCTTTGGAAGTTAAATTAATTAGTTCTAATTTAAATAATAGTTACCTAGGGTAATTACTAAAGTACCTCTAAGTCACTAGGACCATAACCAACCCCTTTGGACCATCCTAGATTATGTAATAGGATGTTTATTTAGTTAGCTACCCGGCTAGTGTCACCCGGTTAAATCATAGAATTTCGGCCATACTAGTTAATTCATTATAGTTAGTCCTACGTTAGATAGATAGTTAGGTCAGTTAGTTAGAGCCTAGGAATGGTTAGGAAGGTTGGCCCCACGTGGTTTTACCCGACGCGTGCCAGCCCCCTAATCGCCCTAACCGAATCGGTTGGGCTTTGTCACTTTGTCTGTCGCACAGCAGCACATGTGCTTGAACATGTGTTGTCATGCACTTTCCTATCCTTGCACTCTGTAGTTGCACTTGGAAAGTTCACTTCTTGTCCCAAAGATCAAACTGTCCCAGCATTTCTTGTGAGCTTAGAGGTTATTTTCATACATAGTTAGTTTTAGCTTAGTATTGAGTTAATAACTTCTTTTTATTAAAGTCATCAATATTATATTTCAGCTATAGTATATGGGTATTCCCCATCTTTTATTTAATGTATGATTTAAGATTCCACAACAATTTATATTCTTTAGTATTGCTCATGATCATGCCAGCAGTGTTAGATTGGGATAACTTGTGGTCCCAGGTTCCGTATCCGCGTCTCAACTGAAGCCCTGGGCATGACAAAACTTGGTATCAGAGCACTAGGTTTAAGAGTCCTAGGATGTCTTAAAAGCCGCACTAAGTAGAGTCCATTTCATGGGTGTGAAGTGCATCACATATCATGAGAGGGAGGCTATGAAATATTTAGGAAAAAATTCATTTTCTTGTTAATCTTATCGTGTGTAAGGTATGATCTTATTCCTTTAAAACTTGAAATTCTACGTTTCAAGCATGCTTCCTCGTATAGGTAACTCTAGGAATGCGAACGCAGCTCCTCCGGTCGCAGATCAAGAAGTCTCCAACGCTGAGTTCAGGAATGCCATACTTATGTTGGCTTAGAGTATGATTAACCAGAAAAATCGGGCTTATTCTCCTTTGAATGCAAATGGTGGATCAGCAGCAGCAAGGGTCCTTAACTTTGTTAGGATGAATCCGATTGAGTTCTTAGGATAAAAAAATAATGAGGATCCTCAGAATTTCCTAGATGAGATCAAGAAGATCTTTGAGGTAATGCAAGTCACTGGAATGATCAGGTTGAGTTGGCATCATACTCATTGAAGGATGTCGCTCAATTTTGGTACACTCAGTGGAAGGAAAATAAGGGTACAAATGCATCTCCTATTACTTGGGATTGCTTTAGTGAGACCTTTTTGGGAAGGTTTTTCCCAATAGAGTTGAGGGAAACAAAGGCTCAAGAATTTATGAACTTGAGGCAGGGAACATGACATTCCAAGAGTATGGACTCAAGTGTAACCAACACTCCAGGTATGCTCCTCACCTAATTGCTGACTCCAGGGCTCAGATAAATAAGTTCTTGTATGGAGTATTGGATTTAGTAAAAGCTGAGTGGAGAAGTATTATGTTACTTAGAGATATAAACATCTCTATGATCATGACTAATGCTCAGCAGTTTGAGGGTGAAAAGCTTAGGAAACAGGCTAAGGAAAATAAGAAGGCTAGGACTAGGAACTATGACTATTCTTAAAAGAAATCGGGTGTTGGAAATCGCTCACAAAGTTAGCAGAAGTTTTCAGCTCCACCCCCTTCATCATCTAGTGTTCCATCCTTCAAAAACAGGCATGACCAGAAGGGTGGAGCACCTGGCTCTAAGTCTCAAGGAAGTGTTTCAGGCACAAAGACTTACCCCACTTGCCCTAAGTTTTATAAGAACCATCCGGGCGAGTGTCTCACAAGAAAATAAGGATGTTTTGGGTGCGGTCAGTGTGGTCACAGGTTGAGGGATCGTCCTTCTACACAGTGTCAAGGAGGTGGAAATGGTAGAGCTCAGTCTACAACTTTAGTAGAACCAGCAAGTCGACTGACTCAGTAGGGTAACTCATCTAGTATAGGTGGCGGTCAACGTCAGAACAAGTTGTATGCTCTTCAGGCTTGTCCGGATCAGGAGTTCTCCTGGGTAACTCATCTACTATTTCCTTTGTAACTCCTTACATAGCAGTCCAATTCAATGTCAGTATAGAAACTCTATCAGAAAGATTCCTCAGCAGATCTTGTAGAGCTACAAATGGTAGACTTTTATGTCATTTTAGGCGTGGATTGGTTACATTCCTCTTATACCTCAGCCGATTGTAGAACTAGGATTGTTCGTTTTCAGTTTCTCGATGAACCAATGTTAGAATTGAAGGGTAGTAGCTTAGTACCTATGGGTCAATTCATCTCTTACCTTAAATACAAAAATATAATATCAAAGGGTTATATCTATCATCTAGTTCAAGTTAAGGATTCTAGATCTGAAACCCCAACTTTTGAGACAGTTCCATTAGTCAATGAGTTCCCAAAAGTGTTTCTAGAAGATCTTTCTGGATTCCCACCCGAAAGGGAAAAAGACTTTGGAATTGATCTCCTGGCAGATACCCATCCTATTTCTATTCCTCCTTACAGAATTGCTCCAGCGGAGCTTAAAAAATCGAAAGAGCAGTTGATAGACCTTCTATATAAGGGCTTCATTAGACCTAGTATTTCACTATCGGGTGCACCAGTGTTGTTCGTAAAGAAGAAATATGGTTCTCTCAAAATGTGCATTGACTTTAGAAAGTTGAACAAGGTCACAATCAAGAATAAGTATCCCATCCCTAGGATTGATGACTTGTTTGACCAACTTTAGGGTGCTAGTCACTTCTCAAAGATAGACCTCAGATCGGGTTATCATCAGCTTAGAGTCAGAGATAGTTACATTTCGAAAATGGTCTTAAGAACTTGGTATGGTCATTATGAATTTGTAGTTATGTCGTTTCGACTAACCAATGCTACTACAACTTTCATGGATTTAATGAACAGAGTTTTCAAACAGTACTTGGACTTGTCTGTAATCGTATTTATTGATGATAACCTCATTTAATCTAGGAGTGAAGAAGAACATGCGAGTAATTTGACAATTGTTCTAAAGACTCTCAAGGATCGCCAGTTATTCACTAAGTTTAAACCTATCTCTTCTACAATTATTAGAAGTTACTTAAGTCTATTGGGTTATTATAGAAGGTTCGTGGAAAGATTCTCATCCATAGACTCACCATTGACTAGGTTGACTCAGAAGATGGTCAAGTTTCAATGGTCAGATGATTGTGAAAAGATCTTTGCAGAATTAAAACAAATATTGACTACATCTCCTATCTTGACTCTACAAGAGGGTTCAGATGGTTATGTGATCTATTGTGATGTATCCAAAGTTGGGCTCGATTGTGTGTTGATGTAGCGAGGTAAAGTTATTGTGTATGCTTCTAGACAACTTAAGGTGCATGAGAAGAACAATCCAAATAATGCCCTCGAGCTTGCAGTAGTGGTAGTTGCACTCAAGATGTGGAGACACTAGTTGTATGGTTTTTACGTAGATGTGTTCACTGATAATAAGATCATTTAGTATGTGTTCATCCAGAAAGAGTTAAATCTTTGCCAGAGGAGATGGATTGAGTTCCTTAAGGATTATGATATGAGTGTGCATTATCATCCTAGTAAGGCAAATGTAGTAGCAGATGCTCTTGGTAGGCTATCAATGGGTACTGTTGCCCATGTTGAGGAAGAAAGGATGGAGCTGGTGAAGAATGTTCACACGCTTGATCGCTTAGGAGTTCACCTTATGAGCATATCAGACAGTGGTGTAACACTTTAGAATGGGGCAGAATCTTCTTTGGTAGTGGAGGTTAAGGAAAATAAAGACAATGATCCAATCTTTGTTGAACTTTAGGGTGCATTCCATAATCAAAAAGTGAAGGTTTTCTCCCAAGGGGGAGAGGGTGTACTTCGCTACCAAGGTAGATTGTGTGTTCTTGATATGGGTGAGTTGAGAAAGCATATACTTGCAAACAACCAGAAATCCAGATATTCTATTCATCCAGGTTAAACTAAGATGTACTTCGACCTGCGGGAAGTCTATCGGTGGAATGGCATGAAGAGGGATATAGCACATATTGTGAGTAAGTGCCCCAATTGCTAGCAAGTCAAGGTAAAATATCAGAAACCAGGAGGTATGACTCAAGATATCGATATTCCTACTTTGCATGGATGTGATCAATATAGTTTCATCACAGGGTTACCTCGTACTCGTAGACAACATGAATCCATTTGAGTGATAGATGATCAGATGACTTAAGTCTTCTCTCTTTTTAGTGGTCAAGGCTACATATTCGGCAGAAGACTATGCCAAGATTTACATTAATGAAATTCTGAGGTTGCATGGGGTTCCTTTGTCTAACATATAAGATAGAGGTCCTCAGTTTACTTCTCAATTCTGGAAGTCATTTAAGATGGGTCTTGGTACTCAAGTTAACCTCAGCACAACATTTCATCCACAGATGGATGGATATGTACAGTGTACCATTTAGACCCTAAAGGATATGTTTAGAGCTTGTGTGACTCAATTTCAAAAGGTAGTTTTGGATAAATCACCTTCCTCTTATGCTTTTCTCCTATAACAATAGCTAACCATTCCACATTCAGATGTATCCTTATGAGGTACTTGTTATTGGCGTAGAAGGTAGATCTCGTATTGGTGGTTTTGAAGTAGGTGAGCTTCTTTACTAAGGCGCGATTTAGTCCTTTATGCTGTGGAGAAACAACTATTATTAAGATAGATTTAATGACCTCCCAAGTCTTCAAAAATCTTATCACAGATTTGAGAAGAAGGGTATTAGGAGTTCCATGTTATGATTGGGTGTTTCCTGAAATAGGTGTCACTATGAAAGGGGTGAATTAATTTGAAAAAGGGAATCTCATTCCCTAGATATGTAGGACATTACAAGATCTTAAAAACGGGTTGGAATGTGTCTATGAGTAGAACTGCCAGAAGACAAAGGTAGCCATAAGTTTTCCGCTCCCCCCTGCCCCAATCCCCCATGGCCAAGTGCATCTGGTCCTTCCACCATCTCTCTCTTGAAAGAAGTGTGTGGGGATCTCGACTCTGTAGTCCATAGATTGTGTTTCAGTGAAGATATCTTTATTATGATGAGTAAACCATTGAGATGCTTGACAGTCAGGTTAGAAGGTTTAGAACCAACGAGTCGCTTCAGTAAGTTTTGTGGATTAAGTAAGTCCATAGAGGGATCTACTTGGGAAGCAAAGCATCCATGAAAGACAACTATCCTCACCTCTTTCCTTTCTATTACACTCTAGCTTAAGGTAATTTTTCCTCTTCAGTTTTCCAGTCATTCATGCGTGAATTCAGTCTTAGAATCAAGTTCCCTAAGTTTGTGCTTACCTTTCCAGCGTATTTGCATGTTCTCAGAACTTTATTCTGTCATAAACTTTGTGATCAGTGTTTCATAGTAGGTTTTGCAGCTCTTTACCTCTATTTCAGCTAGTTTAGTCTTCATTCGAAGACGAATGTTCCCAAGGGGGATTCAAAGTAACACCCCGTATCCAAAATAGAAAAAAATCAGTTTTTCAAAGTATATACACGTGAAGTCGACTGTTTACATCGATAGAGTGTAGCCTGACCCACGGCCCATCCTGCACATCCGTCGATTAAAATAGAAACCCCCAAAAACATAGCTCAGAAAAATTTCACTAAGTGTCAAACAATGAACGGACCTACGGTCCGTAGGTTAGACTATGTGTCATGACCCAAAAGTACCCCCTAGAAGTTTTGAGGAACCCTCATTTTGTCACCAGGCATACTTGACCCTTTTGGGGTCTTGTACAAGCCCTTTTTCGAGCAATCATAAATAAGACATGAAAAGTAGTGCCCCCCCAGAAAAATAAAAACTTTTCACGAATAAATTAATAAAGAAGGAAAATATTTCATAACTCTTTAATCAATCTCGTTGTCCACAAAGCCATCAACTTAAGACCTGACATTCGTCTCTTAAGTACAAGAAACCCTTTATGATTGAAATCACATCCATCATAATTCTTAATAAAATGGAAACTAGGAAACAATAGATATGTCCTCGAATATATGATACATACCATTCTTGAGAGAGTGAAATTTCCCAAGATTCGGCCTTTGAATCTGCCAAAAGTCTTCAAACGTATCTTATAGATTATAGAAAAGTCCGGGGTTAGTACGAATAATGTACTATGTCTGGAATATCAAAAAAAACCAAATGGCGAAAGAGGGACATTTTAGTTAAAAAAATATGTCATGTAATTTAAGTAAAATATTCAAGGATATAGAAGAAAAACATCATATGAACCATCACTTAACACTTAGATAAGAGATTCCATAATTTTAAACCAAACGGGACAATTTACAGTAACTTCCAAAACATTACAGCAAACTCCAACCAATATTACAGTAAACAAATTTGAATTCTAACAATGAATCATTTAAGGCACTAACAATAAATTATCCTATTCTATATGAGTGAACTTCCAAGGCCAGCAAGATAAATTGAACTCATTTTTGTAAAGAGTTTCCCTTTACCCAGTCGGGATTAGCTAAGACGTTCTAGGTACGACATGAAGGAAGTCTACATATTGCCACTTTCAAAAACTCAAAAACACCCCTCAAGACTAACCCTTTCGGCTTATTTCAAAAACCCCTCGGAGAAACACCCCTCAATCATGCAAAGACTTAAAATACAACCAAACAAAACACCAAAGTCTTTACTTTCGGATAACTTTACCGTAGTGCAATGAGTAGAATGCATCTCAAACACCACCTACCCTAGTAGTACATTATTTTAGAAGGTTGGAACCAAGTTTTCCTTTTAGAAGGTCCACCTAGTGGCAAAAGTAGATAGCATCCCATACCATCCACCTATCCTAGTAATACTGTTCTTTTAGAAAACATAGTTCATCAATTCTTTTGTGGAGGTTAGATTCCGACCTAGAACAATAGAGCTAGATATGGAATCCCGACATTCACCCCTATCGGATGAGAGTCCCTCACTTGCCTGAATAAGGTCATTCTTTTTAGCTTTTACATGGCCACACCTAGCATGCGATAGTTAAGGGATAAGGAGATTGTGATATACCGTGGTTTTTCACGGTTTTTTAATATTTTTTCCTTAGTTTAATGGGTCCATAATCCTTTTGTACTAATTTTTATGTAAGTTTTTTCTCTCTCTTATTTACGGAAATCTGCTAAAAGATGATGCGTAGGTTTTGAGCAAGAAATAACCGAAAAGTACGACACGGAAGCTCTGACGTTCGTCGTGCTCGTGACGGCCCGTAGTGGCATCGTAGTGCAAGCTGCTGAAAGCAAGAGGGGAATTCTAACCAAGTGGTGGGGTACGCAGTGCCGTGACAGACCGTCGTAAGCCATGAGGTCCGTCCCTGCTGGTCGTCATGAATCTCAAGAGAAGTTTTCCCCAGTAGCCAAATTCGAAGTGGTTCAAGTGTTTTTGCACGGGCGACCCTCAACGGAATTTGTGCCTGTGACGATCCGTCATACATGCCCTTGAAGGGTAATTGTAAGAGAGCCACAGAAGAAAGTGGCACAATTTGGATGACGAAATCCATGAAGGCCCTTCTTGACCACGACGATCCGTCACGAGGTCTCGTCCGCCCAAGCCGCGTTTGACGATTTCTAGCAAATAGAGTCCTTATTACTTAGGTTTTTTATTTTTTATAAATAGTTTTCAAAAAACCTCGTTTTTGGGGTTAGACTATTGATATTCTTAGACTCTCTGTTAGCTCGTGATTAGTTTTAGACTCTCTTTGTTAGACTCTTGATTATCTTCTACTATCGTCACGAGGTTTCCGTCGACCCAGCCAGCGTTTTGATCGATTTCTAGCAAATAGAGTCTATTCTAATTAGGTTTTTTAGTTTTATAAATAGTTGGAAAAACCTCATTTTTGTGGTTAGACTATATTGATTATTATAGCCCTCTGTTAGGCCTCGTGATTATTTTTTAGATTCTTTGTGAGACTCTTGATTATCTTTTAGACTCTTTAATATTTTTAACCTAGTAATTGATTCCTTGGTGACTTTTTGTTTGATTAATAAGTGACTTTTGGATTTTATTCTCTCATTGAAGTGGTGATGAATTCTTATATTACATATTTGAATATTGTGATTTCCACTATGGGTAACTAAAACCCATAACTTGGTTTGTGGAACCATAGTCGAATCATGCGTAAAACCTAATAAAATAACATTTTAGAATTTAGGGGGTTTTTTTTTTTTTTTTTTTTTCTTGCTTTATTGATAATTCCTTTCGCTTACGAGTCTTTTTACAACGGATGACCAACGTTAGAACTGTCGCCTTAACTCTACTTGCCATAACCAAGGAGGTCTATAATATGAAAAGAATTATCAACAGGTTTAGTGTATACTAATCTATCGGCTATATTGATTGGTAGATGTAATACATTTAGAGTTAGTCAAATAATCGCTCAATGCTTAAAATAAGGTAAAGGGAGGGTTAGTAAATAGCACACACTAGCCGACCAAGGGGCGGATTGAAATTTTCTAGATATGCCTGCCGTACCAAGGATTTAGAATACATACTCTTATCACTTTGCATGCAAGATACTAGGCAAAGAATTGTTATTAGTTACGACTATTAGAGTTTTATGAACCTCTGGGGAAACACTGTAACCCTAGTTACTTTGATTAAATTGATTTAACGCTAACATTTGAAGTTTGTAGTTGTCCTCCTTTAATTTTGCTAGTTATTTTCACATTATTTAAAAAAGAAACCCCCCCTTTTTATATCATTTTTTGCTTTCCAAGAAATAATTGACTGAACATAGTAATACCAACCGATTGAAGTTACGTCTCAACTATTTTTCCTCATGTGAACGAAGCCCCCTCAATTAGTTGGGTTACTTACCTTGGACCAACGTCTTTATCTTATTTGTAGAAGTAAGTTTGACGAATCAATTTTGGCGACCGCTGCCGATGAAAGTAGCTTTTTAGATTAACTTAAACTTATTAATATAGTAGTTGATATTTTCTTGATTTTACTTTGTTTTATTGTTTTGATTCTTGCCAAACCCATCGTCTTGTCTCGCCAAAGACAACGGAGAGAAGAGCAACCTATTTCCCTACGATCACGAATTAGAGCGTATACAATGCAACATGTGTCGAACACTTTGGGACTTGGATGATGATGATCCAAACTAGAACCTCCCAGCTCCGTGTTGAATGTTCATGGTCAGTTGTTACCGCGATGGTCCTTGGAAACCAACCGAGGGGACCAATCCCCGCTCCACTCCCCAAGAATACTACAGAGGCTATGACAATATAGCATACTCCGATGGCCTCTTTTCTTGCCCCCTTTACCTACCCCAGCCACACCTTTGTGGTAACTAGTAGCCTTGCAAATACTCACTAACTTCCACATGTTTTGTGTTTAAGGGCTTACCTTGTGAGGATGCCCATGCCCATATCGCAAGGTAAGGCATTGTGTAAAAGTTGTGTGGTAGGCCTGACTTGGACTTGTATGTAATAGGGCGAATATGTTTCCTCTCTCACTGACGGGAGAGGCTGCTATTGGGTTACTGAGCTCCTTAAAACTAAATTTTCACTTGGAACCAACTAAGGGACATTTTTCGTAGCACGCTACACCCGTCTCCGAGAACTAAAACCCAAAGACCGAGTGAACAACTTTTTGCACTACTAGCTAGGAGAGTCAGTTAGTAGTTCTTTGGGATAATTCCCTCGTTTTTTAGAAGTGTCCCCAATCACCGTATAGATGATGGGTCACTGAAGGAATATTCTATCGACAAGAATGATGAATAATAAACGCGGTGGTTGGACACTATAGCAGTTGATCTTATGGGGAGTGTCCTTATGCTGAAGATTGCTGAAAAGTTAGAGAATCTCCGAAACAATAAAGCCAGGAGTACTTAGAAGTCAGACCCGGGGAAGACTACCCTTGAGTGCAGTCCACTGACCCCCTGCCACAGATGATAATTCGTGAAAGAAATGGATCAGATGAGAACTGAGCCTTGGTGGTATAAACATATCACTTGGGGTGCAGAAAAGATAAATGCAGTTAACTACTTGTCCTAAACACACCACGTATGATAATGCTATCATGGTCGTAGATTTACTATGTAGTAAATTGATGGCAAATCGGGGGGGGGGGGGGAGGAGGTTCCTCGGTCTCATGCTCAAATCAGGAATTGGCGCCAAGTTCAAGGGAACCAAGGTCGTATTAGTAACTACAAACTGTGAGGGTCATTATGTCCTAGATGGAAACTATAATCGCGACAACAACTCTCACACCAGGGTAACTACGAATAACAGAAATGGGCCCCTATGTACTATCTTCTACTTCAAAATCGTGAAGTTACTCTAGGGATGGTGGAGATAGTATGGTAACAGTTGAGGATATGTTGCACCGATGATGTGAGTTCGATGCATTGATGGAGCACAATAAGAGTTAAGGAGTGGGCTTTAGGGGTATCGGCAAGAAAATTCGGCTACACATGCAATATCGCTTGGAAGCAGATCGAGTTGCAATGGCCCAATTAATCTTCGACTGTGAACACACGGCAAACCGGTTTCCTCTCCTAGCACACTGGTCCTAAAAATCCAAAAAATGAATGCACAACTGTATGGCCAATCACTAACCCGGGTGGTAAGCAAACCATTGACCCACCACTGCCATCTAATTAGGAAAAGGTGAGAAAGAATAATGAATAAGGTGGTAGAAGGGTAGTGGTGCAGCAGAAGATAGCACTGAAAAAGATGCAGAGTCCCTATAAAGGTAATTCCCATGCCTACAACCACCACCCCACTTTCCTCAGAGATTAGTGAAAAAGACGAGGAATGGTACATAGAATCAGCCTTGTCGTGCTTTGCTACAAGAATCTCTCGTACAAAAGAAAGAATATCCGTTGTGCATTCACTATCCTTGTCAGTTCGGTACATTACATTTTGCGAAAGCATTTATTGATCTTGGCAAGGCATAAAATCTCATGCCCTCTCATTTAACACAAGAATTGGGGTTTGTGGTACCAAAGCCCCCTGCGATGCGGCAATTGATGGCTGATCGAACAGTGAAAAGGCCTATAAGGGATCTCCACGATGTACTAGTAAAAGTGGATTCCTTCATATTCTTCTGCTGATTTTTGTATTCCTTGATTGTGAAGTCCGATTTTGAAGTGCCTATTATCTTGGGAGGCCATTCCTTG
This sequence comes from Solanum habrochaites, assembly GCA_027704765.1. Taxonomy (NCBI): domain Eukaryota; kingdom Viridiplantae; phylum Streptophyta; class Magnoliopsida; order Solanales; family Solanaceae; genus Solanum; species Solanum habrochaites. Next base: position 52,507,796 of record JAKWJA010002489.1, on the reverse strand, counting down.
CTACTAGAGGGTAGAGCCTTTAGTTGATATTAAAAGGGAAATGAAATTTCTGGTGTACAATGAAGAAGCGGACCTTCAACATTTGTAGGTCCCATACGGGCAGAGTGGTGAGCTCCAATTTTGTATCGATGTATCCTACAAGAGAGGTGAAGAGATAATGACCTAAACATGAAAACGGATTTATGATTGGGGATTTGGTGGTTTTTTAGACAGTTCTAGGTTGCGTGGCTTCCTGGGCAAGTTCAGTCCAAAGACCTGGCCCTTACTTGATTACCTACCCAAGTATTCCCTCATGTATAAGTTGATACAAACCAAGGAGGGATGGGCGGTTCAGATAATGAGAACAAATTAAAACTCTATTGTTGGCATCCTGCATCGTGAATTAGTGAAGAGGCAACCATCTTGATGAAGGCTGAGTAATCAAGTGTCCTCAGTCGTGCCGTCAACGTTAATTCAAGTCACTTTTTGGGAGGCCCAACCCAATACTTAATAGTTTTTTCTTTTTATTAATTGGGTAGCAATTTCCTAACTAATGGGTTAAATTTGCAGCAACATCTCTAGAAATTCTACAAAAAATCACTCTGCAACAGTCACGGACGGACACATCGATGGACCGACGAACGCTAAGGACCGTTGCATGAATCCGTCGTGCGAGGTACGTCTTTCTGTTATCTTCAAAATTAGGGCACATGCGATGGAACCAATTATGGATCTTCTCAGCTTCGACGAACCGTCGTCGGAGACCTTCGGTCGCGTCAGTAACGAACGTACCCGCCCCCGACCAGCTAGAGGTTTTTAAAAATTTCCTCAAATTTAAAAACCCCACCCCCCCCCCCCCCTTAATAATAATTTCACCACCCCATTCCTTCCCCTCTTTCCACCCATTTCCTCCCTCCCTTTTCAACGTCCAGTTCATAACCCCCCGCTCTTAAAAATGATCATTCTCGTCTCCCAATTCCCCAATTCTATACTTCCTATCTAATAGTCGGATTCTGCCGTTGTGTGGTTCTTACTTGGTCACCAAGTACTTCCTCCTTATTTTTCTTCAAGTTCTCAGGTATGTGTCCTGAGTGCTACCCATTTTACATGCATTGTTTTCACTAGTATTAACCTCGTTCTTCTTGATGGTTTCATTCTTTATAATTCAATTCTGTATTACCTAGATTTAGAATCTCCAAATTGCGTGTTAACACTCTAGAAATGGTGCTTTAGCATTGCTATTGTACAGGTTGCGGGTTATATAAATGGAGGTAAAACACTAACATTTCATTGTGGTCAGAGGGGATGAATGGGAATCCCCATTCTGTCCACTGAATGAAGACGAGACCCCCGATGACGGAACCGTCGTACCCACGACAGACCGCATTTGGGTCCCGTTCCATCCAGCTCCCTAACACCCCACTACCAATTTTCCTCCAAGTGTCAACAACAGACACATACGACGGGACTGTCGTTCCCGACGACGGTCCGTCCCTGCATCCTCTTCTCTGGTTGGTTAGAAACCCTGTTCCTAAGGGCCTCACTTTTTCTAAGTTACTCCTATGGACACATGCGACGGAATCGTCTTTCCCACGACGGTCCGTCCTGGACACCGTTTCTATTGTCATAGACCCTTTTCCTAAGGGTTCTCTCACTTTTTTCTACGTTCCTCCTTACGGACAGCATGCGACGGACCGTCTTCACATGACAGTCCCATCTGCAGAACCTTTATGACGGTCGAGAACTATTCCTCAGGTCTCTCACTTTTCTAAGTGTCCTCCAACGGACATCTACGATGGACCGTCATACCCCTCGCGGCCGTCCTGATAACCGGCCTGACGGTCAAGACCCCTCTCCTAAGGGTCTCCATTTTTTTTCCAACTGTCCCACTACAGACAATAACGACGGACCATCATATTCGTGCAATGGTCCGTCTGCATTACCGTCATACTTGTCATAGACTTTTTCCTTCAGGGCGCTCCATATACTACATAGTTTAAGTAAGACATGACGGACCCCATGACGTCCTTCGTACTTTCCACGACGAGTCAGGAAAAAAAAATCACCTACTCCTCGTGTTCACTCATTGCTATAAAATGTCTTACACATCTTACTCTTTTATTTTTTTGTGTGTTGTTTTTTGCTTTTATTTTTGGCTCCTTCAAGTTTACAATATTGATTCTTTACAATACTATCTATTTATGGAACCAAAACAGATCGAGTCTATAGCACATCACGCGCGGGCGATCAAAGTCTTTTCCTTCCTTCTCCTCCCGTCTGCCCGCCTGGTCCTTGGCTCTAATGATGAGCGTGACCCCGAGTACTTGCCCCCATGCACTTCAATCAACCCCATCCCGAGTGCACGTGGCTTCCAGATGCACACCAAGACAGGTGGCATCCCGAACTTTTCCACTACCCGACCTCCAAGTCTGATGCGGAGCGCCACCGACCGGCAACAACCTTCTGGGTCAGCTACTAATACAGATGGAGCGTCTGGATCCTTAGGAGTTTCGTGGTCGAGTGAAGCGTCGGTCTGTCGAGTTTCCCTGCACCCGCCACCGCTGCATAGTCTGCCTCGTGTGATGAGGCTGACAGTTTGGAATCCACACCCAGTTTACCAACTCGTTCTCTCAACCCTGTTACCGACCAGCCCAACCGATGGTGTGTCGACAGGCAGTATCAAGTCTATTCCGACGCAAAGTTCCTGTGAATGACAAAGGAGTCATGACACAGACACTTACATTGGAGAGGCGGGTCCTTACAGGAAGTCTCCCGATTATGCAAGAGATCCACAATCTCTTCACCAGACATCAACTGATGGACATGCGCGTTTCTTTGGTAATATAGTGAAAGTTGGGTTCCGAGAGTTCTATGCCTCTTCGTGTGGCAACTCTCAATCACAGATTGAGAGGCGTGTGCTCCCGCCAAATAGGCCCCCACTTGAATGATGCCGAGTACGTGTCATGCATGTTTGATATCTTCCCTTCCTGCCATCCGCGCTGTATCTATATGGTGAGAATGTTCATGCCAACCGTACCCTCCTCACCGCGAGTTTGACTACTCGTGGCAAATTGTTCAAGTGGCCAATTCCTGCGTGAGCCATTGCGAAAGGACTAACCAAGAGGTGGATGGCCCTGCACTTGTCCGTTGATGGACAGGGTGTTGACTGGGTGTCCTCCCGAGCCGAAGGATCCTCCCAACAAGGCTTACTGACTTCATACAGCGAGTTTTTGTGGTTTGTTGTCCCTGCCACTGCCTTTCTCCCCACTCTTCTGAAATAAGGTCACATGGGATCGGGCAGTACTGATGGCGGCGGATAATAGCCGGGTTTCAAGTGGAACTTTGCGTGGCTTCTACAGGAGTCTGAACGAGAGGGCTTTTAAGGTCACAACTACTTCACCCTTTCCAGTGGCCTCCAGACCTCGGTGGGGCACTGTTGATATCGATCTCCATCAGGGATGGGCCAATGGAGTTGGCTCCACGCAGAGGGCCCCGCCAGAATTTCCTCCACTTTGGTGACAATCTAGCGACCGGTAGTACAGGCCCACCGCTACGCAAGCGGCCTTCCACTGAACACTACCCCAGTTGATCTATCTCGGTTAGTAGCACTGCCCGAGCTCCCTCTCGCTCAGCCCTTCCCTTCTCTAGTCCTCGCTTTGCTAGGGGTCCAAAATTAGAAGCACAGCTGGCTACACTTCTCATCATATCATCCTTGGATGCAGAGTCTATTGCTGAGGTAGAAGAGCGCTTGGACGGAGATGGTCCAGCACACAGAGCGGAAGATCGCTGAGTTCCTCAACGCTTGGACCTTTTTGAGTTGCGGTGCTAGCCCCCCAGGCAGCCCCTCCGGTGGGTGTCCACCCTTTCAAGGCTATGGTCGACAGTCTTCGCACCAGATAATGATATGATATTAGAGGCTAGGGTGACGGCTCTAAGGCCCCTCTGCCGAGCCCTGCTGAAGACACGTTATGCGGCCCTATTCGCCACTTCAGAGATTCCACCACCATTCCCCCCCTCGAGAGAATGCCATTCGTCATCGGGTCGAGAGGAGGATGAAGCTCGAGCACGGAAGCAGGTGAGAGCCGTGACATGGAGGCTGCAGGAGGACTCGCTTGCTGATGAGGAGGCCGCGTCATATTGAGAGCAGTAAGAGTTAACTGCTAGGAAGCGTCCTAGCTCCAGAAATGTGTGGATAGCGAGATGCACTGCGGAAAAAAGTGCTGTTGAACACATGCTGAGTAGACACTACTTAAATTTCAAGAAGAAATTACGAAAATCCGATAAGTCGCAAACATATCACCTTTGGAACCCGGACCCACCAGCTTTGCTGATCGTCGACGCTTTTGCACCCCGCATGTTTGCTTCACATACACTCTCTTGTAAATTTTCCCAAGTTTTTTTATGGCATTGGGAATTGGCATGTCTTTTTTGTTGGGGGGTGTGGGTACATGGAAAAGGTAGTTCTAAGGGCTAGGGTGAAGTCTGAGTAGCCCAATTCACATCCCTTTTGGGATTTTCTTTTTTTCTTGCCTGTTTCTTTTTTTCCCCAAGAGACTGATTATTTTTTTCTGTTGAACCGGCATTGTCTATATCTTGTGGTACATAGTTTAATTCTGAAGCATGATGTCTAAAATGATATCCTGATAAATGGAAATGAGGATGACTAGGCAAAGTAATGGATAAAACTTGTGTGGCTCTAAGCATGACATAGAGGTACACCACTCCAACCACTGCATAGACCCTAAGTCTAAAATTCGAACTGGGTTGTCTTATAATCGGGTAGAGTAATGAGATTCAAGTGAGTGTGTAAGATTTACAATAGTCCACTATTTTACGAGCTCGACTTTCCTGGTTAGTCCCTTTAAAAGTAAGCTGTACTAGACAATTAGGAAAGATCATATGCCCTTGTTCAATATAGCCTATTTTTTTTAGCCTAAATAAAAGAAACGAAATGAAATTAATCCTTCATTGATCCAAATGAGTTGAGCTTAAACTACATCTCTTTTTCAACCCAATCTGATATTTTCTGGGACGATGTTGTTTTGCCCTGGTCCCGTCCTTGGACATGTTCACCTCATCAGCTTATGCCAAAAGCTAAGTTAGGGTGTCTAATGCAGTAGACACCCCTTTTTATGGCCCTGACCCAACTTTGGTGTATTGGTGTACTTTGTTCATGGCAATCCATGAGTTGGGGTGAATATTATGAGGAATGCTGTGGAAAGTGGGGTTGAAGAGAACAAGTAGGGAAAACAAAATTAAACTTTAAACTCACAAGAATTTAAGTTAAGAAAGAACAGTAACATAAAAAAAATAAAAAATACAAGAAATCAAGTACGAAAAGAAGATAGTCACTACACACATGAAGAAAGAAGGGAAAATAGCAGGTGAAAGAAATATGAGAAACTAGGCGAAATAAAATGATCAAGTGGTATTTTAGCCGATATGTCAAAGGAGGGCAAAAAGTCCTCTAAATTATCCTAATATACCCTACCTGACCCTGATCCTATGTTACAAACTAATAAAGTCCTATCATAATCCTAAGAGTTGTATAGCACTTACAGCAGTTAAAATAGGGCAAGCTTATGGCAATAGTATGATAAGTGTGAATTTGTTCTAGAGTGAGTGTTGAAAAGTAATCCTTATACTCAAACTGAAATCCATTCTGTGAAAAATGATGATTTTTGTTTTGAAGTGAGGACACTAGTTTCAATCCGGAATATTAGCACCCCTCGGTGAGAAATTGAAGAGGATAGATGTTCGTGCTGGTGAGTCTGTGTCATGGTCTGCTTCCACATAATTTCACTAATATTGTAGCATGCAAACATGATGAGACTGATTGGAATTGTAGCTAAATGATTGCGAAAGATATAACATGGATACTATTGTACAAAATTTATATTGAGTCATAACTGGCGTCGCTTATGGACAACTAACGATTTTAAGTTTGAAGGATATTGATATATCGTGTGTTTCATCACGGTATTTTACTACTTTTTCCTTAGTTTAATGTGTCTAAAGCCTATTGTACAATTTTTATGTAAGTTTCTCTTTAGTTGCAGGAAATCTTGTCTAAAAGATGAATGCGGATGTTTTTGAGCAAGAAATACAGAAAAGTACCACCTGATGGAGCTTGTTACAGTTCGTCGTGCTCGTGACGGCCCTTATGTGCATCGTAGTAACATCTGCTGAGAAAGATGGAGAATTCTCTGACCAAATGTGGGTGTTACATAGTGAGTTAGGGACCTCATAGCCATGAAGTTCCTCCCTCTGGTTCGTCTGAAGATCAAAAAGTAGTCCACTACCCAAATTCCCAGAGTTTCAAGTTTTTTTTGGAACGGAGACCCTCGACGGACCTTTGTGCTTGTGACGATCCGTCATACCTGCCCGTCAGATATGAAGAGAGCAACAGAAGAAAATGCACAATGTATGGGATGACGGATCCATGACGGCCCATCGTGACCCACTACGATTCGTCACGAGGTCCGTCGACCCAGCCCGCTTTTTGACGATTTTCCAGCCAACAGAGTCCTTATTTAATTAGGTTTTTTATTTTTATAAATAGTTTCGAAAAAACGCATTTTGGGTTAGACTCTTGATTTATTTTTAGACTTTTTGTTAGACTCTTGATTTATTTTTCGACTCTTTGTGAGACTCTTTGAGTATCTTTTAGACTCTTGTTAGACTGTTGTGAATATTTTTAGACTATATATTGATTGTTGGTGACTTTTTGTTGATTAATAAAGGAACTTTTGGATTTTTATTCTTCCTCCATTGAAGTAAGGTGCATGAATTTTTATTACATATTTGAATATTGTATTATCCACTATGGTAACTACACTCCATAACTAGGGTTGTGGGAAACTAGCGAATATGAGGTAAATCCTAACTAAAATACCAATTCAGAATAGTGTCCTTGCATTTATTGATAATTCTTCGCTTAGAAATTCTTTTAAAACGGATGGCCACCGTGTAGACTCGCCTTAGATACTGCTACTTGCCGGACCAAATAGATAGATAATAGGAAAATAACTTATCAACATATATTTTAGTGTATACTATCTAAATTAGGGGGGGGCTAGTATTGATTGGGTACGAAGAATAACTTAGCCAACAATCGAATACGATGCTTTAATAATTAGTAAAGTAAGGGTTAGTATAGCCACCCAGAACTAGCCGGACCAAGTTGCGGCGTTGGAAATTTTTCTATAGATCCGGACCAATGATTTAGAACATAACTTATCACTTTGCATGCAAGATACTAGGAAAGAATTGTGATCGTTAGAATTATCAAGTTATGAACCTGTGGGAGACCACGTAAGCCCTAGTTATTTTGATTAATTGATTAAAACTCCAACATTTGAAGCTGTTGTTGTCCCTCCTTAATTTCACTAGTTATTTTCATTTATTTAGAAATAGAAAACCCCCCTTTTATAATTTTTGCTTTCCAAGGAAATAATTGACTGAACAATAGTAATAACAGATTGAAGTTAAGTCTAAACTATTTTCCTCGTGGGAACGATCCCAACCTTATTAGTTGGGTTATTTACTTGACAGGACCACTTTACTTCTTATTTGAGAAGTAAGTTTGAGCGTATCAGATTGCTACTAAGTACTGATTCTCTACTCACGAGTAGTACTGATCTAAATAGGTACATTGGAACACAGCATCTCAACTCACAAAGTGTAACCACCTCTTCTTCATATCCTCTCGGTACTAGACATAACCCCCACGGATTCTAAACACTTTGAAAGTATAGGTTAAGGATAACTAGTGAACACCACATCTGAACTCACGAAGGGCATTCATCCTCTAACCTATCTTAGAAAGCTCTTAGTATGTAGTGAAGTTGATACTAAACACTTCATCTCAACTCACGAAGAGTGCTCACCTTAAAACTCCCCTAATTACTAAATTAGCTCCATACATTAATTTAAGTGTATGTGTACTTGTGAGCAAATCTTTCCTATAAGAATCATTCACTAACATTAGCTTCTATACATGCTTTAGTCCTACATTCATCAATTTACACACTTTACATGCTTCACAAGTTATATACATTACCTAGGCATAATTTAAAGCAAACATGCTATTCAACTTCAGAAAACACAAGACAAGACTTATCTTCAATATCACTTCATTTCATATACTAGTCCTTCAAAGCCACACTCACAAAACATACCAAGTGATATCAAGTTCATGAAATAAACATTGGCAACAAGAAGGTGGCCATACCACTGAAGAGCAATTTAGAATAAGAATTATGCAGTATAAGAAATTCACCATTTAACCCAGACATTATTAACTATAATAAATTTCACAATATTTCATCATAATAAGGCCCTTAGGGCAGTATCTAAACCAAAACCACAACACAAGAAAACAAAAATTGATACCTTAACCGAACATGCTCATTTAACCCATTTCTTAAGCTAAAAGTTTGAAATATGCATATACATGATCTCATTAGGTTTTTAACATGAAAATCATCAATTCGTACAAGAATAAATACATTTAAATAATTAGAACACCTTTACAAGAAGACCCATGCTTAAAATCAATGATAAAGGAAATAGAGTTTGAAAACCCTTTTTGAAATCTTTTGGAAATGATTTCGTGAATGGAAGAGTGTTTAAAGATTAATACCATACCTCAAAGAAAAGTAAATCCACTATTTTTTATGAATACAAGTGTCCAAACCAGCCCTTCTTTCCCTCCTTGAGTCTTAGCTCCAATGATAACTTTGAGAGAGTTTTTTTTAGAGAGGGAGTTTGAATATTTGAAGTAGGGGGTCTTGTCTAGGTCTAGGGTTTAAGACTAACTTAATTTACCTTAAATAAAGACTAAAAATATAAGCCTAGGGTCCTAAAATACTTGGGGTGAATTTACGCAAAACATCCCAAGTAGGCAGCAATGTGCAGCAGCTTTGGCAGGTGCCAATCGACGACCCAAGCTACTGGGCGTCGATTCATAGACAGCCCGTGCTATTTGGCTTCAATGGCATCAGAGACTTTTTCAAGGGAGGACTGAGTTTACCAAAAAGTATGGGACGAATCCCCTCTGTCAACGGGGCGTCGATGCTCCTAAGCCCAGTATACTGCTCCGTCGTTTGGGTAGTGTTCTTGGCAGTCTTGTCCAATTCTTGGGACCTTCATCTAGGGCCCCTTGTGGGTCCTAGCTGGGGTCGTGCTCGGACTTCAAACCTCTAAACTAATTCTTATAGGTCTTAGGAACATCCCACCTCAGTTTCAAGGAAAACTAACACGTAAAACTCACGCAAACACAACAAGACGCAAGAACACTTTCTAAGGCACACCTTCCGAACGTCATGGACGTTCTTGGACGTCTGGCCTCCAAACTTAACCAAAATTCACACACTGCCTAACAACACTAAACTAACTCATTTTAAAACAAAATTATCTCAAGAAACACTCGCGAGGCTCTAGTTCACCTTAGTTTGTTTTGGGCTGTTACATTCTTCCCCACTTAGAATAACATTTGTCCTCGAATGACACTAAAACTTCAAGAACAACAAGGAGTCACTTGAAAAACATGACACATTACAATAAAGGATAAAACACTCAAACAGAAAGCATCAACTTGCAAGGAGCATCATTCCACACTTTCAAACACTTAGCAACATAAGCTCTTTTAGCAAAACGTCACCAACTTCAAAGCTCACCCTTAACCATCTCCTATGGAGGAAATACCTTCTCCAACATTGAACAAGCTCATATACATTACTTTTGCACACATTTAAACTTCAATTCAAGACAAACAATTTTTTTACAAAAATCAAAAATTTCACAGTGAGGTTCACTGTGCTCACTGTTAAACATACCAATTTTTTTTTTAAAAAATCATTCTTTAAGCAATTCTTCAAGATGACATGATCATATGAACTATAAAACCGCATAAACTCATTTCATAACATAAAAACAACAATCATACAGAGTTAAGACTTACCAACAACATTAAATCAGGACTAGTTATCCTTTCTAGCTCCCATCCAATAGGAAGGGTTTTTCTTTGGAGCATTAGCATCTAGGAAAGCTTGATTGACCTCTTTCCCTCTTGCTTTGATGATGCGGAAATCCCTCATCTGGTAGCCCTTATACCAAATGCAAAAAAACCATCCGTTCCGGCAAGATACGTACCCAAATGTTGCTTCCCTGAAACAGGGCATCTACTCCTCTCAAAAGAATGGCCACCACCTTAAGAATTTTTGTTTGGGGACCTCTCCTTCTTTCACATGGAAGAATCTTGGTGATAGAACCTATTCTTAGGGTTTTGGTGACTACAATCATCCGACCTAGGACTCTTACCCTCTTGCCTTATCTCCTTAATTTTGGACTTCTCAATTTGTTGTGCATAGACCATGAGTCTAGAGATATCCATGTCATTAAGAAGCATTGTTGTACGACACTCTTTGTTAACATAGCTATACACTCCCATAACAAATTTGTTCATCCTATCCCTGGGGATGGCTACCATGCTTGGGGCATACTTAGAGAGTTGGGTGAATTTGAGAGAGTATTCTTGCACACTCATCCCACCTTGACGAAGGTTCATGAATTCAACCATCTTCTTCTCCCTCCATTCTAGGGGAAAGAACCTATCTGGGAAAGCCACTTTGAATTCTTTCCAAACAACCGGCCCTTTTTATAGGGGTCTCTCACTCCTCTATTACTCAAACCACACTTGATCCACATCCTTGAGTTGGTAAGCGGCTAACTCCTCTTTCTCCCTAGGGGTCACACCCACAACATCTACCACTATGAAAACCTCATCTATGAAAACTTATGGATATTCATCCACCTTAGTGCCATGGAAAGTGGGAGGGTTCATCCTCATGAAGCTCCAAATTCTAGAAGCGAGAGTATTACAAAGTGGTTGGGGTCCAACTCTTTGATTAGCTTGGGAAACAAAGTGATTGTTGACGACATGAGATTGAGACATCATGAGTTGGGTAAAATTCATTAGGTCAGCCCTTAAATCCACATTAGTCATATCTCCTTCAACAAAAAGATCTTGAGGCATAGGAGGCACTTGAGGCTCTTGGGGTTCCGGATGCACTTGAGGTTCTTGAAGGGGAACCTCATCATTCTCTTTCTATAAGCCAACAATAAGAACTTGGTCAACACGGGGAGGGATCCTCTCATTAGATATGCCTCTCTCCTCCCTTCTAGCAGTTGAGCTCCTCGTAGTCATATCCTATAAACACAAAGAGAGAGGTTAAGAGAAGACACCTTATAAGACTTAACTCTAAGGCACGACATTAGAATAGAGAAGAAAGTGAAACTTCTATCATCCTATAGCCTCTTGTCCATGGATATGTTGCGACTCACACCAATGACCAAGATACTACTACATGTGGCTTGTGAGACTTCTAGAACCTAAACTATTTCCCATAACCTTATACTCTGATACCATCCATGTCATGACCCGAAAGTACCCCCTACAAGTTTGGAGGAACCCTCATTTTATAACCGGGCATACTTGACCCTTTTGGGGTCTTGTACAAGCCCTTTTTCTAGCGTTCATTGTATAAGACATGAAAAGTAGTACGGAATTAAAACTTTTAACGAATAAATTAATAAAAGGAAACGTTTAATAAATACTTAAGAACTCTCACCTCGTTCACACAAGACAAGCCATGACTTAAGTAAGACACGACAATATAATATGTTAGGGACAATGCGAACCATCTTACATGAAATCAATCACCTAATCTAGTCTTAATAATAAAACTAGGAACCGAATACTATGTCCTTCACATATATGAGGACATCCAAATTCATTGAGTAGATGAACTTCCCCAAGCTTCGCCTCAATCTTCCCTAAACTCTCAACCTTACTTATAGAGTATAGAAAAGTTGGTGTTAGCATAATAATTTACTAAGTATAAGCATATGTCCAAAACATGTGAAAAGGGACATTTTAGTACAATCAACTGACATTGTCTGTACAAGTTAATTAAAATATTCAAGGATATCCAATAAAAACTCATAACGAAACATCACATAACACTTAGATAGAGATTCCAATTAATTTAAACTATAAAGGCACTAAAGGGCCATTTACGAACTTCCACAAACTTACAATTAAACTCTCCAATCACAATATTCCAGTGAACTATTGAAGTGTTAAGAATGAAATCATTTAAGGCACTCACAATGATTATCTCTATCCTAAAGAGTGAACCCGAAACCCAAGCGAAAGAGAAAGTGAAATCAATTTTGCAATAATAGTTTCCCTACCTCGTAATTTCCTAAGACTCACTAAGGTAGACATGAAGTGAAGTATGCCAAATTCCATCCTTCATACAGCCAAAAACAAACGCCTCAAGACTACCCCTTTCAGACTTACTCTACTCGAGAGAAACAATACCCGTCAATCAATGGCAAAACATTAACAACACCTCAACAAACCAACCCAACGTCTTTTTCCGTTTTGGAATACTACTTAGTTAAATGAGTAGATAGCACCCCTACTACCACCTACCCTAAGTATTACATTCTTTTCGAAGGTTGGGCACCAAGTCTTCCCTTTACGTAGAGTCCTACCTAGTGCAATGATAGATAGCATCCCCTCACCACCACCTATCCTAAGTAGTACTTTCGTTAAAACAATAGTTCAATCAATTCTTTTAATAGTCTGGAGGGTTTTCGCGTACCAGAACACTCAGATACCAGGGAAGAGCTGTGCAGGGAATCCCGATATTACCCTATCGATGAGAGATCCTCACTTGCTATAGTAAGGTCCTTCTTTTTAGATCTTACATGCTACAAACCTTTGCTAGGCACTATAGTTTAAGGTATAAACGGAGATTTGTACTAATATACTCGTTCTCTACTTAAGAGGAGTCGCATCTCAATGATGGTATCTTGTAAATACAACCTCTCAACTCACAAGTGTACCACCTATTCTTCATATCCTCTATGCGCTAGCCATAACCCCCGCGAATTCTAAACACTTAAAACTTCGGTTAATGATAATATTGAAACACCCATAGTCAACTCACTAAGGAATTTCATCCTCCACCTATCTACAACAGCTTTTGGGTGTAGTGGACGTTTACTACTACTAACACTTCATCGCAACTCCACGAAGAGTGTTACCTCAAAATTCCTCTAAGTACTGTTTAATTTAGCTCCATACACTTTTCATTGTACGTGGTGTACTGTCAGAACCGGCTTGCATATAAAGCATCATTATCACTTATCATTTATAAGCTTACTATCCTCTTAGGTCCTACATTCTACATTTAAATACTTTAAACGTGCTTCACAATAAAATAAAACCTAGGCCTAATCTAAGCCAAACATGTATTCAACTTTTCAGAAAACTAATACATACTTATCTTCACTGTCACCTTCCATTCATATCTAGATCCTATCAATCCACAATCACAAAACATAGTAAGATATACATTCCATCCAAAACACCAGACACATCACCCGAAGGTGGACCATACCCACACGTCAACGCAATTTAGAATAAGAACTATGAATATAAATCAATTAAAAACCATTTAACCAAGACCATTACAACTATAATAATATTCAGAAATTTATTCGATAATAGTCCCTTATCGAATTAGCTAATCAAAACAACAAACCACAAGAAAATCAAAGTTCATGAAACCTTGCCCAAACATGCTCATTAAACTCATTTCATAATGCTAACAGTGTGAATCTGCAGATCATGATTTCGTTTTAGGTTTTTTAACATCAAAATCAGCAATTCATACAAGAATAACCACATTCAACATTAGAGCAACCTTTACAAGAAGACCCATGCTCAAAATCAAAGATAAAAGGAAATAAAGTTTCAAAAATCAATCAATCCTTTTCAAATCTTTTGAACTGACTCCTTAAATGGAAGAGGTGGTCAAGGGATTGATACCATAGACCTCAAAAAAGAAATCCCACTAATTTTTTTATATAACACACGTCAAAGCCAGCCTTTCTGGATTCCACCTTTAGTCGTAGCTCCAATGGTGACTTGAGGAGTTTTCGTTAGAGAGGGATGTTTGAATGATTTGAAGTTAGGGGGTCTTGTCTACGTATATGGTATTTAAAATAACTTTATATGACTTAAAAAAGAACTAAAAAAATGTCATCTAGGTTTCTCAACAACTGACTTGTGTGTATTAAATCTACAAAATCCCCAAGTGCAGCAAAGTGCAGCAACTTTGGCATGTTACCTAATCGACAACCCATCTCTTTTTAGCGACTTTGCAAAATTGATTGACGGCCTGTGTTGCAGGGTGTCGATGGCATCTGATAATGGTTCAAAGAGTATGAGTTTCCCACAAAGTATTTGATGACTCCCCTCAGTTGACTGAGCATCGATGGGCCTATGCCCAGTAGACTGCTCTGTCGTTTCGGCAGTGTTCTTGGCAGTCTTGTCCAATTCTTAGGCCCTTAATCTAGGGCCCCTTGTGTGTCCTAGGTGGGGTCGTGCCCGAATGTTAATTCTCTAAACTTAGTCATCTAGGTCTTACCAACATCCCAGCTCTGTTTCAAGGAAGACAAACACTTAAAACTCACTTAAACACAACAATACGCAAGAACACTTTCTAAGGCACACCTTTCGAACGTCATGGACGTTCTTGGATGTTTGACCTCCAAACTTAACCAAACTTCGCACATTGCCTAAGAATACTTAAGTTACTCATTTTAAAACAAAATTAGCTCAAGAAAAACTCATGAGGATCTAGTTAACCTTAATTCATTTTGGGGCGTTACAGTACGGTCCGTAATTTGTGTTCGTCGATCAACACCCCATTCACCCACTCTCTGATATGAACCACGGTTGACTAGCATAGACCTTCGTTCGATCTACGGTCCATAGGTCTGACCATAGATTGAAATTCATAGACATTTAGGGGGAATAAGTCATTTGGGGCTCAGCTTACAATTGAGTCATACTCTTAGAACAAAATGAATTATGTGTCCCATGACATAACCACCATATACATAATTGAATTAGCTTCATAGCCAGACCAACCCTTGCTAATATCAGATACCTAGTTACGAAAGGTTACTCTCTCGTTAGTATAGTCAATGTCGAATTGACAAACGCTTACCTGACCAAACGATGGTCCGTCAATTTGACGACGGATCACAGTCCACGGTTATTGTTTGGGTAATGGGTCCGACAAGCAATTTAGACTCAAGGGGCTTTCTGTATTTTCCCACTGTCTATCGTTTAAACCTTAAGATACATCATTTTAAGACCCGCAATTATTCGATTTTAAGTCTAGGATTAAGATTAGACACAAATGAAAGACTTATCGAAAGTCAAATCATTAATCAAAACTTAGCAAAATTAGAATCACGAAAGGGAAGAAAGTCAAGAACCCTAGTTCAAGGAACGAAAACATAAGATTACACCAACAGTGGTACCAAATCTCCCAATCTAAATATATTCCTCCATTAAAATTTCATCACAGGATGTGGGATTTTAACGTAGTGTTCCTTTCCCCAATTGGGTCCGCTAGTTTTTCACAATCATATTCTTTGATTTCCCATAACATGACATTCGACGTAATTTTCTCTCTACAACTTCACAGAACTTCCATGATTATATTAGTTAGTGTTCCAAATCAACTTACTATGTGGCCATACTTCAAATCTATTACAGAATTTCAGACTGCCCTAGCTATGTATTTCTTTAGTTCTTGAAAATTGCCACATGCTAGGTTAGATATTTCAATTCCTTCAGATATACATTGACTCGTAGTTAATGCATAATTACCAATTAAATTGTTGCATTCTCATTTCATGTCAGTTTGAGTTAATCCAGTATTTACAAAACTCCAGTCAATAATCGTTTATGAACATAAATTTTATAGAAGTGCATAATTTCGAGTTGGACTAGGGTCAGCGTACCCATTAGCCCAAACTACGAGACGAAGTATGTTTGTACGTCCCCTCTGTGGTCATCATTTAGTAAAATAGCACCAGTATGCCTTTATATACCTCTGTGCATGTATATGGGGTCCTCCCGCATATGCTATACCCTCTGACTCCCCATGTAGCCATGTGGTTTTACATTATTGGTTTTTATTATTTTCCAGTGAGTTCAGTCGGCACTCTCGTTCATTGACAATTTATGTATATTTTAGTATTCATTTTCATCATGTTATAAATAGTCATTGCCTCCCAGTTGCTCTGATCCAGTATATCAATGTTCCAGCTATTAACATTGCTTTTTGTGGGCTTGTTAAGTTATGTCTATTTAAGCTTTACTCTATCCGACATGCTTAGTAACCATTCAAGTACTAGATCAGGACTTGCTAAAAATCTCCGCGTTATGTAGGTTTAGGTTCTCAACATCCAGATCCCGCATAGATCAGATTAACCGGTCTCCAGTTCTACAATTACGTTATGAGTCCTCATTCCTCCGACGACATATGCCTGAGTTCTTTTCATTCTTATCCCTTTAGTTTCAGGTTTTTGGCAGACCATCGCTGGGGCCTAATAGCCCAGCATTTCTAGTCAATTTGGAGGTTCATTATTCAAACATAGGTTTCAGAATTATTTGAGTAATAACTATCTTTGTATTAAATCAGTATTTCAAATATTCCTGTATAGCGGTACATTGGTAATTCACCATCTTTTTATTTAAAGATGATATTAGCTTCCGCAGAGTTTATATTCTTTTGTAATGCTCGATGATCATGCACAGCAGGTTAGCTTGGATCATTGGTGTCTAGTTCGGTATAAATGCGTACTCGGGGGTAAGCTCAGGGAGCGTTTTACAACTAATTTGGCGTTAGAACTAATTTTTTTGTCAATTACTCTGGTTTATACCTGGTTTAATGAATAGGAATCGTTCTACACACCTTTTATTTCCTACCCTACTTAGATAACTAACATACATTGTCAAGTAGTGAGGCTAAGTAACCTGATTGGAGGGCATTGATATTTAATCCTATTTTTTTACCACGCAGTTGTTTCGTCCCTGAGGCAATCACTCCTAAACACAAATCACCTCAATCTGATGGGTCTATTATAACGACACTTTTGGCCGTTTTGAATACAATAATTTTTTATTTAATAAAATACTTTCGGATAGATTTTAAATGAGTAGCTTTGACTAAGAAATTGATAATAAATTAAGTAAATTGTTGGGTCTAGGCTCGACATAAAATAATATGAGTGTTAATACAGTTGTTAACTTATAAAGTATGTATATATACTTGATGGATTGGAAAGGTTCGAAGGCATTGAATAAAGGAAAAGTATTGGAGAAGCAGCTTGTTTAACTTCGATTCTTCGGTGGAGGTAGGTCATTGTTTATACTATTCGATAGTAAACACTAAATTGTGATTGATATGTATTGAATGATATTTGAAGTTTGCTATTTACTTGATTGTGTATTTGTGATGGTTGTGAAATACTAAGAGACCGTGGAATTTATATTCTTGAACCCTCCTTATCGAAGTGATGCCTTGAATATAGAAGGCTTGATGAAATAATATCAATGAATTTAAAATGGTGATGTTAAATGAAAATTATGGTATAATTGGATTTGAGTTTCACGTTCCAACATGGTATTCTTGGATCGGAGTGTTACGTTCCAACACGATATTCTTTGATTGGAGTGTCACGTTCCAACACAGTATTCATAGATTGGAGTGTCATGTTCCGACACGGTATGATTGGATTGGGTTTCACTTTTCGACACATTAACATTAAAGGAAAATGATATCAAATAAACTTAATGTACTCAATCTGAAAGAACCAATCTAACAAATGAGCATGCGAGGAGGCATGATTCGTCATGAGTGTGCTTGATATTTGATTGACTTGTAGCCACTTGTTCATGTTGTTTGTTGCTTACCACCTGTTAAGCGTCATAGTTGAGTTTATACTATTATTCTTTGTATATTAGTTTTCATTTTGGATTGTTCGATGATACCTACTCAGTACATGTTGCCCCGTACTGAGCCATACTTGTGTTTTTATTTCATGGAGTGCAGCGAGAGTACCAGCAAATTTGACTTGCCATCAGCTCTAGTCAACCTCTAGCATATCAAGTTCCAGGGTGAGCTATTCATTCAAGAGCTTGTTGGATTCTCATGGTCATGGCATGATATCCTTAGTTTTAGGACATAAAGTATTAATGGTGTCTTTGATACTCTTAGACTTAGTAATTGGAAATTAAATGTCCTTGTTGTTATGACCTTTAGGTTTTGGGAAAACGATTTAATCTGATTATGAGCTTATTCTTGTATTATATAATTTAAGGTGTAATTCCTTGATTCGTCCACCTAGGTAGTTAAGTGTGGGTTCCACTCACGACTCGATTTGGGTCGTGAAAAATTTGGTATAAGAGCATTAGGTTCGGTGATCTCATCACACAAGGACAAGTCTAGTAGAGTCTTGCGGAACCGTACGGGGACGCCTTTAGTTTTCTTCGAGAGGCTATAGGACTTTAGGAAAACTTCCTTCCTTCTTTCTTTTGTGCTACTACTTGAATCCAATTGGTATCTAGGTGATGCAAATTGGTATATGAATTTCTTCACTCTATTTCACATATGGTTAGTACTAGAGTATTAGAACTTTAAATAACAACAGAAGAAAGAAAAAGAAATGACTCCTTAGAAATAGGTATATTCTCTCAATTGACATCAAGGCCTATAATGACAAGTGATCAACACGATTTTTTTTAATTATTAAGTTCATAAAGCTGAATTCTTCATTGGTATTGATTATGAAGATGCTTATACTTTCATTGTTGATTGTTTTGAGTTTTGCCATAAAATGAATATCTTGGATATGCTTAGTGTTGAGTTTGTGACATACTAGTTTTGAGGATACGCAAAATATGGTGATACTCTTATGTTGAGTGGCGATTAGTAAAGACACTACCTATGACTTAAGACAACATTTTTCTAGCTTCTTTATGAAGAATTATATACCCTAGATTTTGAGAGATAGAATGAGAGATGGTTTTTTGAATATAGAAAAATGGAGGAAATGTTTTGCAGTTATTCAATTGGTAGAAATGTGTGGTTGTTTGGGTACGATCTTCTCGATAAGTATGATGTCTTCTAGTGATGGATTTAATGACCTATCACGGTACAGTACTAGTGTTACATAGAAATGAATACATTGATTAAGAAGTGTGAATACTAACTACTTAAGAAGTTATTAGTGGTATGATATATTTTAATAAAGCGATTTAGTGTTGCTTTCACAATCGAGAAACCAACTATTTTATAACTACAGGTACTTGGATTGCAATAATTTTAAGGAAAATTTTAATGTGGATCATTGGCACAATAGAAAAACATTTAGGTTGTGAAATGTATCTTAAGGGTTCTGAACAAGGAGTAACTATTTTATCTGAAGCTTCAAAAGGTAGATTGATATTAGAATGACAAACTTATAGGGAAAGAAATTCCTAGTGAGTATAATTAGATGAACTAAATTGAATATTTTAGTAAGAAAATGCTTTAAAAATTGAGTTAGTCCCTTACATTTGATTGGTATACTTGAATTTAAGGTGTCAGGTCGAGGAAAAGGTTCATTTTTTATGATGAAAAGGTATAGCTAAACATGATGGTAAAAAGAGTTCTTGAGGAATTGTAATTGGATGAAACTATATAATAAGAATTTGTCGGTTAAATGAATTTTGTATGGTAATAAAGACCTATGAATATTTAAGGTTGTGATTTTCTAGTATTTAGTGAGTAATGTGATTGTATAGCATGTTTTAGGAGATGTTGGGGTACCGATTGAATTGAATTTAAAGGATCTATAGTCATAATTAAAATAAGATAAAATTGTAGAATGTGTAGTTTTTGAAAAAAGGTGAGAGTAAGAATATTTTCTCTGGTTGGAAAGACTAAAAAGGTATCTTCAATGGGATTCAAAATAGGGTTTGGAGATGCAGAATTTAATTCATTTTGCTCTGTTTATGATAATAGTGTCACAAGTTCACCAGATTGGGTTAAGATCTATTGAATAAAACTCAACAAATGAGTGTACAGACGTTCAACATGATTGGGATGATAAATTTTGTTCTAGTGTTGAATTTAGTAATGAGTATGGTTGGATTTTTAGTGAAGGATATGGTAAGGTCGATTGAGAGGCGATCAATAATAAGCTTAGATACCTGAATTCATAAAAAGTCATCAACGTATAAGCAAATAAAGATAGATAAGGACGTTGGATTACACAGTTGGATATACCATTCACAAATATTCATTGTTAGGTTGCACAATGATATGTTTTGGCAAGGTATGAAGTTGTAAGGTAATAAATGATTGATTGCATCAGTATTAAGCATGTGAAAGAACTTATGCATGTTTTGGATCATAAAGGTTGTACTTTTGATTGTTAAAGGATGTAAGAAAGGGTTTTCCTCAGAGTTTTTGTTTAGTATGTTAAGTAAAATGTCATAGGTTGTTGGTAAAACGATGGGATCGGTAAGCGAGTTAGAGAAACAAGAGTCTGATATATTTAACGGTCGAGATATTTAGATTTTTGCACCACGAAAAGAATTTGAGAAAAATGAAGGAGTAAGAGATCTCGTATAAACCCATGGGGTGTAGTTAAGGTTATACTGATTTTTACATAAGAGTTTAGATATCACTCAAGATGTGAACTACTTTGGTAAAGACTTACTAGAAGTTTATCATCGATTTTTATAAAGATTGAGTTTTGATTTGGATTACAAATAGTGGAGTATGGAAAATTTAGAATTTTATGTGGGGTTAGATTTCTCAAATTAAGACAAGTGACTTAAGAATGATGCACAATGTCAGATATACTTCTACATGGTTGTTAAGAATGTAGGGTTAAATTATTCTACTCTATTGATGGGACTACATAGAATGCTATGATGTGTTACATATCCATTTGATGGTTAATAGAGGTTATGAGCTTTTAGAATACAGAATAAGTTGAGTGACCAAGAATTACCCTAAGTGTTGACATGAGATATGTAATTTTTTAGAATGGTGGCTAAAGCATGGTATATGAAAAAGGTGTGAAGTTAACTTTTAGTGTGATTTAATAGTCTTATCTCCATTAAAAGGTATGATCAAATTTGAAATTAGTGTTATTATTCTAGTTTGTGACACGTATATTTCATGAAATACTTATACCGAAAGAGAGATATCATAGTTGAATATGTATTTGATAAGAATTTTACATACTAATGATTGTTTGAGAATAAGGTAGATGATCAATATGGTTATGATGTATTTTTTGTATTATGTGTGTTAACTTCAGTGGATTTACTTCAGTGGATTTGAGGTTCGATAAATCAAATATGTGTGCAGTTATAATAGGGACTAAATTGGTGATTATGGGTAGCTATAAAATCAAAGAGATAGAGTCAAATGAATGTACATGTTGATATGGGCACTGTAAAAGTAGCTTAGAGTGACCAACTACTTCATTCTGGCATAGTTTAGAGTATGATTCACTTTCTAGTCCGTGTGTATTTTCTCTTCTAAGGGTGAGTCTTTGATAGTTGATCAGGCGTATCGGTTCCGTGATTTTCCTCCTGGTAGGGTGACATTCTTGTTTAGACTTGGTCATTCTAGTTATGAAAGATTAGGCATTGTTTGGGGTGGTTGAAGTATATGAGTAATTCAACACGCACACCTTTGCTTATGAGAATATAGAGGAGAACTACCATGAAATTTACAATTGCTCAATAGACTTAAAATTTATCTCATCATAGGTCTCGTGTTTTGGTTATGTGTGATTGAATGTGAGGACCATTGTATCTTGTTTTGTCATTTTTAATGTTCATCTATAATAGCTACTAATCTAATATTTCATCACTGTTGTGAGAGGTTTTGGTATGTTAAGGTGTATCACTCGATGATGGATACTTGATCATTTCCATCTTTGGATCAAATAAGTTTGAATACTTGATGTCTAATGGTCATGTTTTTATAGATTAAGATCAAGGAAATGTCATGTTGAGAGGATGTAATCTTGATAAGATCTATGATGGTTTGTGCATTACGAGCATGTGGTGGCTGGTTCAGGTTTATTCTTGATTGTAGCTAATATTGAATAAGGATTGTATCATGAGTTTATGTCAACATCAAAAACTAAGGTCATGAGTTTTTGCGTCATGGTCAGTTGGAGAACGGTCAGTGGAGAGTGTCCATTTGGGAATAGTTTGTGTTCGTTTAGAGTCTATTATGTGATAGTTGGACATTGGTAGAGCTCTGTGTTGAGTACTTTATTGATGTAAGGTTTATGGGTCGTTTGCTTAGTCCATTGACTTAAGTTATTAATGAGGGTTTCATGTTGTAATATCTGCTTTGTTATGTTGGAATGGAACTCTATCCATGGCTTGTTGCTATTATAACTTGATAATAGTTGTTTCGATTATTATATGCATGTTGACTTGACTAGACTTAGTATTGTTGGTATTCGTGATGTACATGATTTTTACTAGACTTAAATTTAATCCATCTAAGTAAAGAAAAGAGTGAAAGAAGAGAATAACAATAGGCGAGAAAACACATTTGTGGTTTAACAAAGAGAGGCGACAAATCTTTCAGGTAAAAAAAATTCTCAATCAAACACCAACTCTTGTTCATAGGTATTCATTTCATTAAGGAGTTCTAGTTAAATTATTAGAATAATGTAGGTTGGATGAGAAATTGAAAAGCACAGTTTTTAGTAGGTAACGTTTTCTTTGGTAGTTAAAAAAATTAAATTTTATTATTATTTTATTGTATTTTGGTACTTGAAGGATCAATGGTATATATAGATATATTTTTTTATGTTAAAGTCAACAGTTACTTTTAAGTAACATGGAGAGTTGATTTTTGTAAATTCACTTTTTATGGTTGTCATATATCCGATTAATGGACGTTGAGATTTACTAAATTTGATAGGTAAATGATTAGCTTAGTTTGTTATTTTATCTTATGATTGTTGCTACTTTTCGGAAACCAAAGGGGGGGGGGGGGGGGGGGGGGGGGGGGGGGGGGGGGGGGGTGGGGGGGGTGGGGGGGGGGTGGGGGTGGGGAGGGGGGGGGGGGTGGGGGGGGGGGAGGGGAGGGGGGGCGGGGGGGGGTGGGGGAGGGGGGGGAGGGGGGGGGGGGGGGGGGCCGGCGGGGGCCAGGGGGGGGGGCGGGGGGGGGGGGGGGGGGGGGGGGGAGGGGGGAAGGGGGGAGGGGGGGGGGGGGGGGGGGGTGGGGGGGGGGGGGGGGAGGGAGGGCAGGGGGGGGGGGGGGAGGGGGGGGGGGAGGTGAGGGGGGGGGGGGGGTGGGGGAGGGGGGGGGGGGGGGGCGGGGGGGGGGGTGGGGGAGGGGGGGGGGGGGGGAGGGAGGGGTGGGGGGGGAGGGGGGAGAGGGGCGGCTGGGGGGGGGGGGGGGGGGGGGCAGGGGGGGGGGGGGGGGGGAGTGGGGGGGTGGGGTGGGGGGGGGGAGGGGGGGCGGGGGGGGGGGGGGGGGGGGGGGGGGGCGGGGGGGGGGGGGCGCGGGGGGGGGGGGGGGGGGGGGGGGGGGGCGGGGGGGGGGGGGGGGGGGGGGGGGGGGCGGGAGGGGGCCGGGGGGGGGGGGGGGGGGGGGGTGCGGGTTGGGGGGGGGGGGTGGGGGGGGGAGCGGGGGGGGGGGGGGGGCGGGGGGGGGGGGGGGGGGTGGGGGGGGGGGGAGGGGGGGGGGGCGGGTGGGGGTGGGGGGTGGGGGGGGGGGGGGGAGGGGGGGGGGGGTGGGAGCGGGGGGGCGGGGAGGGGGGGGGCGGGGGGGGGGGAGGGGGGGGGGACGCGGGGGGGGGGAGGCGGGGGGAGGGGGTGGGGGGGGGGGGGGGGGGGGGGGGGGGGGGTGGGGGGGGGGGCGCGGGGGGGGGGGGGGTGGGGGGGGGGGTGGGGGGGCGGGGGGGGAGGGGGGGGGGGGGGGGGGGGGGGGCGGGGGGGGGAGGGGGGGGGGTGGGGGGGGGGGGGGGGGGGGGGGGGGGGGGTTGGGGGGGGGGGGGGGGGGGGGGGGGGGGGGGGGGGGGGGGGGGGGGGGGGGGGGGGGGGGGGGGGGGGGGGGGTGGGGGTGGGGGGGGGGGGAGGGGGGTGGGGGGGGGGGGGGGGGGGGGGGGGGGGGGGGGGGGGGGGGGGGGGGGGGGGGGGGGGGGGGGCGGGGGTGCGGGGTGGGGGGGGGGGGGGGGGGGGGGGGGGGGGAAAACACTTTGTGTTTTGTTTTGTCAATAACAAACTTTTTTTTTTTTCTGAATAAGTAATTGATTCCTTAGTTATCCCAAATTGATTAAGTATAGGACCTAGTGAATAGATAATTAAATATTAGGTGTATCGAATTATTTTAATTCCATTAAAATTATACTAATTGGAGGAATTGAGAGTTATCCTTACGTTTGAACTTTGAGAAATTAATTATAAATTAGGTGAATTGTTGGGTCTAGGCTGGACATAAAATAATACGAGTGTTTATACAATCATTAACTTACAAATTATGTATATATTTGATAGATTGTAAAAGGTTCAAAGGCATTGAGTAAAACAAAAGTATTGGAAAAGTAGCTTGCTTGACTTCGATTCTTTGGTGGAGGTAGGTTATGGTTTATACTATTCGATAGTAAACTCTTAATAGTGATTGATATGAATTGAATGATATTGTGAAGTTTTCTATGTACTTGATTGTGTTTTTGTATGACTTGGTTGTGTGTTTATGATGGGTTTGAAATCCTGAGACCGTGGAACTTATATTCTTGAACCCTCTTAATGGAAGTGATGCCTTTAATAAAGAAGGCTTGATGAAATATTATCAATGAATTGAAAATGGTGATAATAAATGAAAATAATGGTATAATTTGATCGGAGAGTCACATTCCGACACGGTATACTTGGATTGGAGTGTCATGTTCTGACGCATTATTCTTCGATCAGAGTGTCACGTTTCGACACGGTATTCTTGGATCGGAGTGTCACGTTCCGACACGGTATGATTGGATCAAACTGTCACATTTCGACACAGTAACATTAAAGGAAAAGGATATCAAATTAAGTTAATGTACTCAATCTCAAGGAAACAATTTCTCGAAGCCGTGGCATGGGAGAATGAGTCCCTCAATGGGTGTGTTGATATTGTGATGATTCGTAGTCACTTGTTCATGGTGTTTGTTGTTACCATCTATTAAGTGTAATAGTTGGTTAGACGTAAGATTCATGTATATTGTTTCTATTTGGGTTGGACGAGGATACTTACTTCAGTAAATGTTGCCACGTTGTTAACGAACCCCTAATTGTGTTGTCCTTGTTTTCGTTTATGGAGTGCGCGAGGTGTACCAGCGAATTTGACTTTCCCCAGCTCTAGTCAACCTCCAGCATATCAAGTTCAGGTAGAACTATTCATTCAATAGCTTTTTGGCTTCTATTGGTCATGGCATGGTGTCCTTAGTTTTCGGACACAAACTTTTTTATTCATTTACTTTGATGTCTTTGATACTCTTAGACTTAGTAATTGTATATTAGATGTCCTTGTTATGATGACTTTCATGTTTTGGGAAAATGATATTAATCAGATTTGAGCGTACGCATTATTCTTGTATTATATAATTTAAGGTTTAATTCATTGATTCGCCCACCTAGGTAGTTAACTGTGGATGTCAATCATGACTCGATTGGCGGTCAGTGACATGAAATAAAATATAAATTAAAAATCAATAATTAAAATATACCATCTAAAAAAATTGAGAAATGGGAGAATAATTTAAGTTGATTTTTAACAACAAAAATAAAAAAAAACAGACAAAATTTTGAGCGAAATCTATGGACATTAAAAAATATTTAAAAATTGAGAATGAATATTGAGCACAAAATTAAAGAATTGAAAAAAACATATATGCATTAATGATTGAAAACACTAATAACATTAATTGAGCTCTATATATGACTATGTCTATCGAATTCCTACTCTATGATTTCTACGATGTAGGACATAGGTTTATCTTATGTAGTAAAAAAGCAAAAAATAGTAAATCAAGAATATAGAAGTAAGTTATGTTAACAACCAAGAATTAATTCAAAACCAATAATATTCAACATTTGATTCATAAATACAGCCCCCAGAATTACGACGATTAGCCACTCAGACTATTCAAAAACTAGCAAAAGACAATTTTTCATGTGATTTCCGAAAAAACAAAAACAGTTAGAAGATCTAAAACTATTAAGAACTTGAATTCTTGCTTTTGCACACCAATGAAAAAGTTGAACCCTAACAATGAGGCCCTAAGGGTCTATTTATAGTAATTAGGAAAAATAGAATCAAATTCTACTTCAAATAGGAGTCGTTTTAACTTCAAATTTTTCCAACAAACCTTTACGGGTCTGGGGCGCCTCGCCAGAATCGCACCTGGAAGGATGGCGCGCCATGCTGCAAGTGCACCTGAAATCAGCCTCAGTCCATTTGTCCTGGCGCATCGCGCCTTTGCTGCGCCAGAGTTTTTGGCGGCGCCGCGCCACAGTTGCGCCTGACTGCATCTTTTCTCCTTCAACTCCTTTTACTTCCAATACTTGATCATTTTCCGTAGTAACCTAAAAAGTCACTAATCATTTATATTAGTATGAAATCATCACTAGCTATTGATAGTGGTGATCATTAAGAAATATAGTTACTGAGAGTGGTAGTGGTTAAAGTTTATTGTAGTATTTTTGAGGTGGTTGATACTTTGTTAATAGTGATAACTAATAGTTGTGGTGATTGAAGATGATGGTGATTGTTTATATTGTTCGTTGATTTTTGTTATGATGATGATAATGTAACTAATAATTATAAATAAATAATAATTGTAAGTAGTGGTTGGTGGGGGTATTGATCGATTGTAGTGATTGATAGTGGTAGTTATTAATAGTTGTTTTGGGTATATAATTGTTGTAGTTTGTAACGATGATCAATGAAGACGAAAATTGATAAAGAAGGGGTGTGGCAATAGAGGTGAATAAATAGAATTGGTGAACTATTATATTTTGAGAATCTTTGAATGAATATGTTAATGTACTTCATTATTAATGTATAAATAATTTGATAAATTCTTTGATCCATGTTTCTCTATATTAACATGGACCTACTTTTGATTTCATTTGTAGAAATTTATTTGTTTATAAAACATCCCTAACGAGTGATCGGCTCTTGTTTGAGCATGCTATATCACTTCGGCCAACATGCTCCCAATCTATGTTTCGACCTCATATGAGAATGGAAAACTGGAACATTTTATCCATCTGTAGGTGAAGAATCAGGAACATAATAATTTTTTATTGACCATATTCATAGAAAAAATGTACTAATTAACACCTTTTAACCTATCATAATTTTAAACGAATGGACAACTACATCTATCAAACAAACTATGACATAGACATCTATCACATTGTTTTATATTTTTACATATGATCTTACAATTTATTTTTTATGTTCTACTATAAGCTACACGGAATTGACGATGATGAGGATGCAATATTAGTGGAAGTTCCAATATCTTTTACCACACTTGATGAAGCAAAAGATGATGTTTTGGAGGTAAGATTTTGAAAAGTTTCTCCACTTACAATTTTGTTAATTTATTTTCATTTAGGTGATTTAAAAAAATATTTTGATGGGTTCTTGAACAAGTTTTTAATGTTAATTGTGTTATAAAATAAAGAAAAACTCTCTAGGTAACAATTTGAATGCATATTTGAATAATAACATGTACATAAATCTTTGAATATACATTTCAATAATAAGATGATGTATTAAGATTTAAATACTAAATAATAAGGTTGCTTATTATTGTACATTTGATTATAAAAACTTATCTATTAAATAAATTAATTAATATAAGAATAGAAAATTGGCTTAAAGGAAAATTTCAATTTTGATTAGCGAAATCGACTAAGTAAAAGAATTACAGTAATAGAATAAATTTCAAAAGATTCAATTGATTTTTTTAGGAAAAAACAAGTGTTAATGATAATGATAACGATAGAAAACCATTGTTTTTTCAGTGTATCAGTGTGTTTGTATAAACAAAATAAGAAAACTTTGATTTTTCTATTCAACTCACTTGATAAATGTCAAACAAATATATTAACGAAAATATCTAGGCGAGCCATAGGACATTTCGCATAGTATGACTTTTTTTGTAGCAAATCTGATCGCAATATTAGTGTAATTTAACCCACTTTCGCCAAAAATTAATGAAAACATACTACATCTATTAAATATTTCAAAAAAATATTACGGTGTTTGATGAATGTTGGTGGTCGTTATGAATGTCAATTGAGTATTGCTTGTTGACTTATAATGGTGTTTTGATAGTAGATATATTTGTAATGGTTGTTTTAAAAGTTAATGAAAGTAGTTTTGTAATACAACGAAAGTTTAAGACGTGTTCTAGAGACAAATATAAGTGAAAAAAGGTTTACACTTGTTTAAGGTCAAATTTAATGAATATAAGTCAATTAGGAAGATTAGAAATCAAAAAGTCAAGGAACGTCCATGACCACAGGAAACTAGTTCAATGGGGTGCTAGTGTGTCTTAGCCTATTTGACTAAGTTCTAGCAGTATAAAAATGATGAGATTTGGTGGAAGTTCGGAAGGGTTATCAACATGATTGAGAGTAGTTAATAGTCGAAACGTTCGGCGTACGAACTATTTCAAAGACCAACCAAGGGGCGCCGACGATTAGGAGGACCGTTGTGCCAACTTTGGTTCAAGCTGGCCAAGGAGAGTGGTCCACAACAGATTAGCTGCCCAATGGATTCATGACCATTGACGGGCATCGATTTTGAAATCATCGAATGACACTTAGAAAATTCGGCCAAGGCTGAGATTTATTAAATCTCTTAACTAAACGAAGGACCAACAGGACGGTTAGTCCTTTGTCGTTGATTGACGAACGGGGAATCGATCGGGGTGTCGTTTGTGTGCACACTGTTTTGCTGCACGTTTTTAAGTCGACTAAATTAATTAATTAGGTGGTTAGTCAATTATTTAGGGGTTAAGGGAGGTCTAATTAAGTGGATTAATGACCTATACAACATAAGACCCTACAGAAGCTAGGAAACAACTAAGGGGACCTCTAATTGCCAAGCCCAAAATTCTCCTCCTTCTCTATTCTTTATCTCTAAAAAGTACAGAACAACATAGAATACATGGTAAAAGGTGGGTTCTAATCTCGAAGTTTCTCCACCACGATTCATCAAGTATTCCGTATGGGATCCTTCCACCTTTGGGCTTCCTTTCCCCACGTGCTACAATTTGATTTCACACAATGAGTTTTCCTGTGGGTCTTTTCCCTCTCGATATTGATAGTTCAGGAGTTGGTGGTTTATGGTCTCTTTTGGATGTATTGATTAAACTATGATGCATACCATAAATATATTACAAGACCTTGTGACTGTGAAATTGTCTGTTTGTAGAAGATGACCTTTCCACATTTTACCCTAGGTGGATCTTGATTGAATTGTGTATTGTTGGTCAGTTGACTTTGTTATTGCGTTGAATTAATATCCCTTTCAGTGTATTGTACCCATATATGAACGGACTAGATGATCTATAGTTCACCAGGGTAAGTTTAGTTCTTGAGTAATTGACCTAGATGTGAAAGGATGATTATGAACTTGATCAAGTCCTCTTAATTTAGGCTATGGAACTAGCCATGGTGTTGATAAATGATTCAATGGCCTTGTTATTATGATATTATTATTGTGTGATGATATACACCCTTACGGTTTTGGTTCAAGGGTTTGATGAGTGGTTAAGACCTTGATGATGGCTTAGGAAGGAAGCTTGGTAAGGTTTGTGATTTGAACTCTTTACTCTAATTATGGTTACTTGATGATGAAGTGATGGTGTTTGTATTGAAGCATACCTTATATTAAGAGGTTGTAGAATTTGTATGCTGTAAATGAAATGATTTGAACTAGGATGTATGAGGTTGTTTGACTAAGATGTAAATGTTTATCAGGATGGTGAGAAACTGACCAATGTGCCCTCATCCATGCCGTGATTATGTAAATGTGATAGTCTTCACTTATATGATTTGATAATGATTAAACAATACTCGGCAATTCATGATCTATGAAGATGATGATTATAAAAGGTATAGACCCTATGACCTACATTAAGTTATGATGATTAATAAAGACATTAAATACATTTCCAAAAGGGACTCTAGCTTAGCACCGAGTGAAATATTGTGAGGAATATCCCTTCCAACATAGGAAGGTAGGATCACAAATCTACTCATGAGATTGGAGACTATAATTCATATAGAATAAAGAGGGTCCAAACTATATCTCCTAGTTCTTGAAATATGTTGCCCCCATAGGAATACTAGCTAGTAGATCTACGTAGTTTATATATTCATGTTTTTGTACTACCTTGGAAAGCAGAGCCTTCCTTCGGTGTACGGTTCTATGACACCATATTCCACATTAGCTCATGTGGTCTATGTCAGTTAAGGCAAGATGTTCACAAAATGTAAAATAAACTAAAGGAATGAAATCTAACAAGGGTGACCTAATGGGTTTATCTTAGTATAGATAGGGGTATGGTTTTTACCTAAACATTGCACTAGTTAGCCTTGAGGGTAGTCTTAGGAGGATATTCTTCTATATGTATATGCCTATAATGGTACATGATATGTATATGATGATCTTGTACATTGATTATATTCTACGATGATTGGTTTCACTCGTGAATGTGTGTTTGGTCTCTATAGTTAAGGTATAATGATATGTGCTCTTAATGCTCCACTATGCGAAGTTGGACATTGGTTATGAGCCGTGTTGAATTTACTTGATTGAGTATGGTTATGGGGCTTTTCTTAGTCATTGCACTAGTTAATTTAATGAGGGTTCATGTGTAATTTTCTTGCTTTGATTATGTTGTAATGAACTCTTATCCATGTTTGTTGCTATTATAACTTGATTATAGAGTTGTTTCGATTATTTGCTCAATTATGTGATATGCATGTTGACTTGACTAGACTTACTATTGTTGGTCTTTGTGATGTACATGTTTTTTACTTAATGAATTATGTCTTGTTGATTGGTATGGTATTCTTGAATGTGCATAAGGCTTTTGAAAGTAAATTCCATAATTTATATGAATTGTTCCTCTTTAGCATGATATCATGATGTGTGTGCATATGGTCTCATACTTAGTACAAGTGGCATACTAACCCCATTTTCACCCTTTTACCCCAACATTTTAGGTCCCGGTCGTTGAATGGCTTTTGAGACGACTTTCAAGGAAGACTTGGAATTCTCACTCATCCAAGTTAAGTAGGTCCTCACTTTCTGAGGGCAATGCCACTATCAAGCTTATGATGTTGTTTTAGTATAAGACTTTTAGTTCTTTCCTTTTCATTTGACTACTAAACATTGTATAGCCTATATGTGGTTTTATTACATTGATAAATGGGATATGCCCAATTGATATACTCTTATTTTAGATGGTTATGAGATGAGACATTCGCTTTTAAGACTATGTTATATCTTATATATCTATGTGCAATAAAAGTAAAAGTCTATGTAATCTTCCTATAAGAAGGGTCTATGTATACTCGGTATGACTATATTATGTGTATGCAAGAGGTCTATGTAAACCTTAAGATATATGTAGAAAAGTTTTAAATTTCTCCGCATTTTTGACGTATGAATGTAATGATTTAAGCTAATAGGATAGTGTTAGTCCTCAAAGAGGACGATGGGAGGTGCTCCCCGGATGTGAAATCTTTGTACATAGCATGAGGTTGAATATCATTATAGTCGATTGATGTACTGTGGTTTGACGGTACTTTCAATGCTTTTTTCCATAAGATTGGTGTGTGTCTAGAGCCTTTTTGTAGTAATTTTAATATGTTTTTTGTCTTTATTTTGCAGGAAAGTTGTCAAAGATTGGAATGCATAAGGTTGTGGAAATCAAGTGCAGAAGTGACCCATGAAGCCATCGACGCACCGTAGGTGGTGACCGTCGATTGGTGGTTCAGGCATCTGGAAGCAACTCGAAGAATTCTTACTAAATATGGGGCCACGGAAGGATCGACTATCTTTCGAATAATCGATGGACCGTCCTTCAAAATGTCGATATGATCAAAGATTGTCACAATACACGATGTTGAAGAAAATCTAAGTATAGAATGACGATAAGCATCGACGGACCGTAAGTTCATCAACGGACCGTAAGTTCATCAACGGACCATGCTATTGGTCCGTTGATTATATCAGAGATGATGCAAAGTCAAGGCTTTGAAAAGATGCTAAGTATGGACCGACGGAGGCAGTCGACGCTCCATAGTTTGACTGATGGACCTTCTGTGGGGGTCGTCGATTGAAGTCACATTTTGGACAAATTTTCCTCATTTTGAATCCTTTTTAATATAGGACTCCTTTTATTAGAAATAGGGTGAAAAACCTCATTTTTGGGGTTAGATTCTTTTAATTTCATACTTTCTTCTTGGAGATTTGTTTTGGCATTAATTCAAATTTTCGGATTTGGTTTTCAAGATAATTGTGTGATTTCAAGTTGAATTTTTTGATCTTCTTAGAATTTTTAAAATTAAGTTCATGATTTATTATTTACCAATTATGAATTGTGTTCTTCTAAGAATGGGTAACTATACCAATTATGAATTGTGTTTTTCTAAGAATGGGTAACTATATCCACAACTAGGGTTGTGGTAACCATGGGAGATTAACAAAATAACCCTAGATAAATATCAATTATCCAATAGGTTATTGCATGCATCGATAATTCTTTCGTCTTGATGTCTTTTTAACGAGTGCATGCGTTAGAACTCTCCTTATTGCTACTTGCCAGACCAAGGGGTTAATAGGAAAAGAATTATCGACATAGATTTAGTGGATACTATCTAATAACCTAGTTTCGATAGGTGCGAAGAAATAACTAAGCCAAACATCGAATATGAGTCTTAATATGAAGTAAAGGTAAGGGTTAGTACTTAGACAAACAAGTAGCAAACCGGACCAAGTTAGGGGTGAAGGTTGATGAAATTCTCTAAATGCCGACAAAGATTTATGAGATACATCACATATCAATTTGCATGCAAAACACTAGCGAAAGGTTGTTATTAGCTTAGGATGATTGGCTTATGAAACCTATGGAGAACGCCTCTTGCCTAACTAGTTTCTCTCACAACCGTGATTAAACAATAATTAAATTTGGCTACTGTTTAATTTCACAACATTCGCCAAAACACTTTGGTTCACAACTCCCCTCCCCCCCCCTTTTAATTGTTAGTTTTTGGAAAGGACTTTGACTTCTAAAAGATGGGTATCATTACATTAGAAAAATTGCTATAGAGCATTTTCTCGTGGGATTGACCCCAACCTAATAGTTGGTTCTTTACTTGATACGACCACTTATACTTCTTTAGGGAAGTGTAATTTGAGCGTATCAAATTTTTGTGCTGCTGTTGGGGAAAGTGTCTTTTACATTAACTTTAAATCTAGGTGAGGGGATCAGCCATAGACTTCCTCCGTCGGTTGATCCTCACAATCAAATGATTGTGGAAAACCCTGGTGATGGTGCTTTGTGGAGGCAACCTCCCACCCCACACCCTCAATAGTTTTATAGGGGCAATGTTAACATCACCGATTCTAATGGGCCTCTTTTCCTACCTCCTCTACCACAGGGTCATACATTCATGGTAACTAGTATCTTGAAGAAGATGCTCACCGCCATAGGTTTGTTTTCAGGGCTACAATCTAAGGATCACATGCTCACATCGCCAAACTGAG
The DNA here is from genome assembly GCA_027704765.1 of Solanum habrochaites. Classification (NCBI taxonomy): domain Eukaryota; kingdom Viridiplantae; phylum Streptophyta; class Magnoliopsida; order Solanales; family Solanaceae; genus Solanum; species Solanum habrochaites. The sequence goes on along the minus strand of JAKWJA010002489.1, from coordinate 52,474,065 downwards.
GTTGGTGTGTAAGAGTAATGTAGGGAGGACAAACTTGGACATAGACGTCATCGGGTAAGAATTTCCTCTCTTCACTGAATGGAGTGACGAGGGTGCAATTTGGTTCGTTGAGGTGCCCTAAATTCGACTATACTTTGGCAGCAAGTTGAGGAATGTGTCCAAGCACGGGGTATTCACCCGGTGTGGTGGTATCTAAAAAGCTCAACCACAAAGATAGAGTGAACAACTTTTTGGTGGCAGTTGCTTGGGGAATCGGTTGTGAGTAGCTCTTGGGATAGGTTCACCTCATTTGTGAGAAGTGTCCCAAACCACCGCATTGATGATGAGTCATTGAAATAGTACTTCTATAGGGGGCAACAAGATAATAATTAGGCAGTACTTGGTACTATTGCGGGTGGTTCTTACGGTAAGTGCACATACGCAGAGTTCGTGGTGAAGTTGGAGAAAATCTCTCGCAACAATAAGGCTTGGAGAACTAGGAAGTCAGACACTAGGATAAACACCACCTTTGTAGTGCAAGCTACACACAACCCGGTCGCAATTGAGATTTGTGAAGAAATAGATCAAATGAAAACTAAGATCGTGTTGGTATTGAAACATGTCACTGGAGGTGCATAGAAAGTAAATGCAGAGAATAAATTGACTAAACCACCACCGCCAGTGGATGACTACTACTATGAAGAGGATTCATATTGTAAGACCCCGAAAATGACTTAGGTGAAGCTAGAGCCTAACATGATTGTCTGTAAGACCACAAAAATAATTTAGGTAAAGCTAGATCCTAACATGGTTGTAATGGTGATCTAAGGTCCTAATTTTGTTTATAATGTGGGGGTAGAGGCAGTACCTAAGAGTTTAGGTGCATTCGAAGTCAAATGTCAAGGGATGACCAAGATGTTCCACGACTAAGTCACCTAAGTGCCTCATATCTGGTTTTATGTATTTATGTGTGATTCATAAGTTTATATGGTTATTAATTGATTTTTATGGTGTTTGTAGGCAGTGTGTAAAGTTTCGTGAAGTTTTTAGGTTAAACGTCCAAGAATGTCCATGATGTTCGAAAGGTTTGCCTTGGAAGGACCTTGTGTGTCTAAGTATGTTTCATCAAATCTTTCACGTTTGTTTAGGATGAAACTTATGTGGTAGGTCCTACACTTGTACAAAAAAATATTTGGTGTGTGAACGTCCAGGTACGACTCCATGTAGGACCCGCAAGAGGCCCTAAAGGAGGACCACAACATTTGACCTCAACACTGCCAGGCAGTGGCCAAACGATGGCCCAATCGACGGCCAGTCGACCAGAAAACGGCCTGTCGATGGGTCTCGTCGATGGAGACAACTTTCCTGCAGGTTAAAGAGATTCTGAAGAAACCAACAAAAACCCCCATAAACGGGACGTGGGACAGACCATAGAAGGTCGATGCTCACATCGATGGGTTTCTGTGTTTCTGCCAACTTTCTGTTAAGTTGAGGGGTGAAGTTATAAATTCACCCTAAGGCCCTATAAGTCTTTGGACGGTTGTTTTGAGTGTTTATGGGTATTTTAAGAGTATATAAGTCATTAAACTCTCATTATAACCCTAACACCTAAATCAAAACACACTCCCTCCAAAAGTTTCTCCAAAAACCTTCATGTGAGTTCAGGATGAAGATGGATCTTGAAGATGGTTCTTCAATGGAGTTTCTTCTTCAATTAGGTTTGGATTCTTCAAATAAGGTATAATATTTCTTCATCGAAGGCTTTCTATCACCTTAGATCCAATTTCAAAGATGATTTTCAATGATTTCAAAAAGATGAAAAAATCCAATTTCTACTCCAAGTCTTTGGTTCTTGCATAAATGGTTTCCAAACCTTTATATGTGATGAAATTGATGTATAATTGATGTTTTACAATGAAATTCTCCATGAACCCTTGATATTCTCAAATTTCTAAATTTCACTAAAATATGAGTGAATTGATTATGCTTTGATATTCATGAATTCATGTGTAGATTGTTATGGCTTTTAATTCATGTATAGATTATGGTTAATTGGTTTATAAGTTGTTTCAATTTTATCAATTGAGTAATGAATACTTTTAGATCTATTGCATGCTGAGCTTATTGAATTGATATTGACTTAAGGCTTATGATTTATATTGTTATTTTCTATGAGCTATCTAGTGATGCAATAATTATATTCAATTGATATCTAGGTTGTATTATATTGATAAGTATGTAATTAATTGACTTGTTTCATTGATTATTGGTATAATTGTATCGAATTGTTGGTTACGGCCTTGGGTAAGGGCCTTAGGATATCGAGTTGGATGATTTAGCCTTGAAAGGGAAGTTGTAAGATGGAGTAAGGTATTCTTCCCTAATTCCTTTTATTTAATGTTAATTAGACTTCAATTATATTGTGATTGGTATGGTCCACTTATGGTGGCGTGCTATGTGAATTTACGTGGCATTGTCGGCATTAATTTATGCAATTTGATAATCATGGCCTTGTCGGAACAACTTGAAGTATTATGATAATTTGTGTAGTTGATTTATGAGTAGTATGAGCATATCTATCTACATGTGATGTAATGGGAAGGTGTATTTGTTCTATTCATGTATATAAGGAGATCACGTAGACTATGACTATGTTCTTATATGTGTAGTCTTAGATGTTGATACATTATTGTTCCTACTTGACTATATGAGTTGTGATGGTTATATTGATGATGATATAATAATGTATAGGAGGACATAAAGATGATAATGGTCATTCCTAAGTTCTTTAAGCAATGATATGCTATATGTGATAAGGTTAAAGAATGTTGTGTCTTGTTTGGTAGACTTGCGCCTCTTACTTGATACATGTATGAATGATATGTGAATATGAGATGTCTTGAATATGTAGGATTAGTGAACCCATGTCATAGATGAATGAAAGATATGTGTGACCTTAGAGGATGTTAAGAAGGTCATGAACGTGGAGAAAGTTATGTTATGAATGTTAAAGTTGAGAGTTGTAATGGTATCCATAATGTAAAGGAATGATGGACTTAGGGTTGAATGGTTGGAACAACATCATATCATCCTTAGGAAAGTCATAATGAGTTATCTTAGTCTCCATTAAAGGGTAGCCCTAGTGGACCTCTTTTGTAGGATGAATGTCAGTGGGTTATGAACTAGATAAGGAACCTTGTTCATGTGATCCTTTAATGTCAATTACTCTATGAGAACCAAGGCTGGAACCGACTGATTATGTTATGAGAAGTTGCTCTACTTGAGAATGAAGCTAGAGTGGAATGTACCTCTATTTGAGAATGAGAATAGAGTACATAAAAGACCTTCATAATCCTTAATCCTTATGGAACACTCTTATGTGAATATTTAATGTGAATTACTCTATGAGAACGAAGGCTTGCACCGAGTGAGTATGGTAAGTCAAGTAGTTCTAGTTAAGTATGAGACTAGAATACAAAGCATGCCCTTCATGTTCCTTAACCATGTGCCTACATGTGATGTGTCCTAGTTCTAACCTTGGAACTAGACCACCCTCATCGAAATAGGTTAGAATTCCAGATTCCATGCCTAGCTATGGTCTATCTCTGTTATTGCCTATTCGAATCTTGTGGGATACTTACTAAACTAGAGAAGTTCTATGAAGTTTAGGTAGTGGTATGGTACGCTATCTAGATATTGCACAATAGGCTTTAAAGATGTTAGTTAGAGTCCCTAGGTCTTGTCTAAGACCATTACATGAATGTCCTATATGTGATGAATGGGTCTTAAATGAACTATGAATATAATTACTCAAGTTAATAAAGTATTTTGAATAAATGAGTACTTATCTAGAGTAATTAAGGGTTGTCTAGTTAAGGTGTGAAGGGGTCATAGGAATGGTCACTTCTTATCATAACTAGATATGTCTTAAGAATTACTCTAGTTAGGGAAGTTGTTTGATTATGTAGTGATTATCTAAGCATTAGGTTATCTTAAGGATTATTTAGATAATCTTAAAAAAGTCACTATGGATGTTATCTTCTTGATTTACTTAAGTAAGTCTTCTGATAGACTTTGCAAGGAGAATGTGATATCACTTATATGCTAATATGTTAAATGAGAATGATTCTATCTTAGAGAGTCTATAGGATCTCTTAAGTGTGTGTGTAAGGGATTATAAGGACGGTCGCTTCACAACTCACTCAAGTGAACCTTGGAATCACCTTGGTAGAAAAATCTCATGTTCTTATGTTAATGTCTCTTAAGTGTGTTGTAACTCAGAATAAGTAATCTTGATGGTCGTTTAGGCACATCTATAGGAGTGTATGGGAGGTCTGTCTTTGTGTGACTTAAGTGAATCTTTGGATAGATTTGAGTGAGAAGAATACAGTGAATTTAGTTCACTATATAGTGAAGCGACTTCATTGTAATGTTTGCTAAAAATGTGACTTTTTGTTAAATGATCTCTTACGTGTTTTTAAGTTGTTGAAATGTTGTTCTTATGCTTGTGGTATGATGTTTTAATCAAAATTCATGAAAAGCATGCTCTATTTTCATGGATTTTGCATAGCTTCCATACTTAGTACATCGAATGTGCTAAACCCTTCTTTTCCCTTTTTGACTAAAGTGTAGGGAATTAGAAGTCTTGATATACCATGGAGGATGGATAGGTTTATATGTCTTGAAGTTGAAGTATTGGTTAGTCCTCATCTATTCCAGGACAATATCCATATGTCCCTTATGTCATAGACTTTATTTTATCGTCTTGTATGGTATTAGTCTCAAGTGTTCTAAACTCCAAAGTTTAGAAGGTTCAAGAGATTGTTGTAAAGATTTAATGTTTTAAATGGAAATCTTCCGCTTGTGGAATGATTAAGAAATAGGTCTTCGTGTGTGAAGAAAGTTTTAAATTCTTATCTATTTCACAATGTTTATTATGCATTGAATGATACGAGAGGCTTAGATGAGACTTCTTGAATTCTCATTTGCTGTTTGACGACACAAGGATGTCCTAACTTCTAGGGCGTACTTGTGGGTCGTGACAGATATGATATCAGAGCATCAGGTTTAGGGAGTGTCTTAGTTGTCGTATGAAACACATCAAGTAGAGTCTTTTTTATAATGTGAAGCGCGCCACATTATAAATAGGAAGCTATTGGGTGCTAGGAAAAGTGTCACTTCTTCAAACTATTAATCGTGCCTAAGAGCTTTGTATAAGGTGTCTTTCCATTGTTTACCTTATGTGTTGGTCCCTTGAGGGTGACTTTATGATGTTTGGGTTGAGGAAGAGAACAGATGAGATGTGACTTGTGAGATGAGGTGTGATAGAAGGTGGTTTTGACCTTAGATTTCTTTGGTTACCTTTTGAAGGATTGTTAAGTTGGAGAGAATGGGAAGTTATATTGTTTGAGAATGTGAAGAAGTGGTTGTTAAGATAGTTTTATGTTGTTAAGACTCCAATCATAGGAAAGGAGGTGATGGGATTTGAAGGAGTAAAGGTGAGTTCTCCTAGTAAGGGGGATGTAGTGGTTAGATTATGAGACCTTTGAGAGGATTTAGTCTTCATGAGATAGACTTGGGTGAGAAGTATTAGTATGGTTTAAGGTTCCTTGAGGGAGTTCCTCATAGTAAATGTTATGTTAACATTAGAATGGGTTTCTGCTAAGTTGTGGAGTATGGTGAATGGTAATGATTTTTGGGAGTGAATTGCCCTTAACCTTTTATAATATTTCTATTCAAAGCCTAAACCAAAGAGTTCTTGGTAACTTGGTTATACATGAATCTTTTGTTGAAAATGAGTTCCTAATATTCTCCATATGATGTGCATAATTGATTGAAATTTTGTTGAAATTGAATTTCATTAACTTGTTGCATTGTGTATTTTTTGAAGCCATGATGATGTTATAAAAGATGTTTATATGATGCTACCTTGCATATTAGCATGTTTATATCATGAATTGCCTAGAAATTGCATTTCTGAAATTTTTTGCTCAAATCACTTATATGCACGCTGCCAGTTCACTAAGAACTTTTTCGAAATTCAACTAATTGATTCTTTGGTCTAAAATTTTTGTAATGTTGTTATAACTGATGTGTATAAGTATTATATTGAATATAAAATGATATTTTGCTATTTGGAATGAAGCATGTGAGTTTTATAGCATGATGAGTTATAGAATGTTTTCTAGTGTCTTGTTGTATTGTGATTCTCTTAATTATGTGAAATTGATGTGTACTTCTTGATTGTGTGTTATATGGAATGTTTATGATTTTCTAATGAATCCTTACTCTTGGAAGTGTTCGGAGAGTGGGAAGTGTCATTCGAGGAAGAAAGTTGTCCAAGTGGGGGAGATTGTAAGACCCCAAAATGATTTAGGTAAATATAGAGCCTAACGTGGTTGTAATGGTTAAATATGGTCATAATTTTGTTTACAATATGGGGTAGAGACAGTAGCTAAGAGTTTAGGTGCATTAGAAGTCAAACGTCAAGGGACGACCAAGACGTTCCACGACTAAGTCACCTAAGTGCCTCATATGTTATTTTATGTTTTATGTGTGATGCATGAGATTATATTGTTCTTAAATGAGTTTATATGGTGTTTCTATTCAATGTGTTAAGTTTCATGAAGTTTGGAGGTCAAACGTCGAAGAACGTCCATGACGTTTGAAAGGTTTGCCTTAAAATAACCTTGTGTATCTAAGTATGTTTCGTCGAGTTTTACATATTCATTTTGGATTAAGCTTATGTGGTAGGTACTAAAATCATATACAAACATATGTGGTATGGAAACTTCTGGGTACAACTCCAAGTGGGACCCGCAAGGGGCCCTAAAGGAGGACCCCAACATTTGAGCTCAACACTGCCAGGCAGTGGCCAAACGACGGCCCAATCGACGGCCAGTCGACCAGGCAATGACCCATCGATAGGTCTAGTATATGGAGAAAAATTTACTGCAGGTTTAATATCTGCTAAACCAACCAACAAAACCCCCATATACGGGACGTGAGACAGACCATGGACCGTCGATGCTCACGTCGACTGGTCTGTGTATTTTTGACAATTTTCTATTTAGTTGAGGGGTGATGTTATAAATTCACCCTAGGCGCCTACAAGTCTTTGGACGGTTGTTTTGAGTGTTTATGGGTATTTTAAGAGTAAATAAGTCATTAAAATCTCATATAACCCTAACACCTAAATCAAAACATATTCCCTCCAAAAGTTTTACCAAAAACCTTCATGTGAGTTCACGATAAAGATGGATCTTGAAGATGGTTCTTCAATGTAGTGTCTTCTTCAATTAGCTTTGTATTCTTCAAATAAGGTATGGGAGTTCTTCATCTAAGGCTTGAGATCACCTTAGAGCCAATTTCAAAGATGATTTTCAAAGATTCCAAAAAGACGAAAAGGTCCAATTTCTACTCTAAGTCTTGGGTTCTTGCATAAATGGTTTCCTACCGTTTATATATGATTAAATTGATGTATAATTGATGTTTTCCAATGAAATTCTCCATGAACCCTTTATCTTCTCAAATCTCTAAATTTCACTAAAATATGGGTGAATTGATTATGCTTTGATATTGATGAATTCATGTGTAGATTGTTATTGACTTTTGATTCATGTATAGATTATGGTTTAATTGGTTTATAGGCTGTTTATATTTGGTTAATTGAGTAACGAGTACTCGTAGATCTATTGCATGCTAAGCTTATTGAATTGACATCGACTTAAGTCTTATGATTTCTAATGTGATTTTCTATGGGCTATCTAATGATGCAATAATTATATTCAATCGATACCTAAGTTGTATTAGATATATAAGTATGTAATGAATTGACCTAGTTTCATTGATAATTGATATAAGTGTATCGAATTGTTGGTTATGGCCTTGGGTAAGGGCCTTAGGATATCTAGTTGGATGATTTAGCCTTGAAAGCGAAGAGGTAAGATGGGGTGGGGTATACTGCCCTAATTCCTTTTATTTAATGTTAATTAGACTTCAATTGTATTGTGATTGGTATGGTCCACTTATGGTGGCGTGCAATGTGAATTTTTGTGGCATTGTCGGCATTAATTTATGCAATTTGATGATCATGGCCTTGTCGAAACTACTTGAAGTATTATGATAATTTGTGTAGTTGGTTTATGTGAAGTATGAGCATATCTATCTACATGTGATGTAATCGGAAGGTGTATTTGTTCTATTAATATATATAAGGAGATCATGTAGACTATGACTATGTTCTTATATATGTAGTCTTAGATGTTGATACATGATTGTTCCTACTTGACTATATGAGTTGTGATGGTTATATTGATGATGATATAATAATGTATAGGATGACATAAATATGATTATGGTCATTCCTAAGTTCTTTAAGGAATGATATGTATGTGATAAGGTGAAAGAATGTTGTGTCTTGTTTGGTAGACTTGTGCCCCTTACTTGATACATGTATGAATGATATATGAATATTAAATGTCTTGACTATGTAGGATTAGTGAACCCATGTCATATATGAATGAAAGATATGTGTGACCTTAGAGGATGTTAAGAAGGTCATTAACGTGGAGAAAGTTATGTTATGAATGTTGAAGTTGAGAGTCGTAATGGTATCCTTCATGTAAAGGAATGATGGACATAGGGTTGATTGGCTGGAACAGCATCATATCATCATTAGGAAAGTTATAATGAGCTATCTTAGTCACCATTGAAGGGTAGCCCTAGTGGACCTCTTTGGTAGGGTGAATGTGATTGGGTCATGAACTAGATAAGGAACCCTTTATATGTGATCTTTTAATGTCAATTACTCTATGAGAACCAACGCTAGCACTGAGTCATTATGTTATGGGAAGTAGCTCAACTTGATAATGAGACTAGAGTACAATGTACCTCTACTTGAGAATGAGACTAGAGTACATAAAAGCCTTTCGTAGTCATTGACCATGTGACTACATGGGATGTGTCATAGTTCTGCCCTTGGCGAGTAGAACACCGTCATCGGAGTAGGTTAGAACACCGGATTTCATGCCTACCTATCATGGTCTATGTTTGTGATTACCTATTCTCATCTTGTGGGATACTTACTAGCATTAGAGAAGTTCTATGAAGTTTAGGTAGTTGTAAGGGACGCTATCTATACATTTCACAATAGGCTTTGAAAGTGTTAGTTAGAGTCCCTAGGTCGTGTCTAAGATCATTACTTCAATGTCCTTTATGTGATAAATGGGTCTTAAATTAACTAATAAATGTAATAACTCAAGATAATTAGTATGTTGAATGAATGAGTACTTATCTAGAGTAATTAAGGGTTATCTAGTTAAGGTGTGAAGGGGGCATAGGAATGGTCACTTCTTATGTTACCTAGATAAGTCTTAAGAATGACTCTAGTTAGAGAAGTTTGTTGATTATGTGGACATGATCTAAGCCTTAGGTAATCTTAAGGATTATTTAGATAATCTTTAAAAAGTCACTATGGACGTTATCTTCTTGATTTTACTTAAGTAAGTCTTTTGATAGCCTTTGGTAGGAGAATGTGATATCACCTATATGCTATTGTGTTAAATGAGAATGATTCTATCGTAGAGAGTCTAAAGGACCTCTTAACCGTGTGTATAAGGGATTGTATGGGTGGTCGCTTCAAAACTCACTCAAGTGAACCTTAGAGTCACCTTGGTAGGAAAATCTCATGTTCTTATGTTAATGTCTCTTAAATGTGTATGTGACTCATCATAAGTAATCTTGAGGGTCGTTTAGGCACATCTAGAGAGGGTGTATGAGAGGTCTCTCTTCACGTGACTTAAGTGAATCTTTGAATAGCTTTGAGTGAGAAGATTACATGCTAAAGGGTATTTAAAGTGAAGTGACGGAACTTACATGTTTCTAAGTTTTTAAATGTTGTTCTTATGCTTGTGGTAAGATAATTTAATCAAAATTCATGAAAAGCATGCTATTTACTAACTGTCCTTTTTTCATCATTTTCGCATGACTTCCATACTTAGTACATCTAATCTACGTTTCTTTTCCCTTTTTGACTAAAGTGTAAGAAATTGGAATTCTTGATGCCATGGAGGATGGATAGGTTTCTAAGGCTTGAAGATGAAATATTGGTGATTTCTCATCGATTCGAGGACAATATCCACATGTCCCTTGTGTCATATACTTTATTTTATTGTCTTGTATGGGATTAGTCCCAAGTGTTGTGAACTCCAAAATTTAGATTGTTCAAGTAGATTTTTGTAAAGATTTAATGGTTTAAATAAAAGTCTTTCGCTTTCGTAATGTTTATGAAATAGGTATTCGAGTGTGAAGAAATTTTTAAATTCTTACCTATTTTAGAATGTTTATTATGCAATGCATGATACGAGAGGCTTAAATGAGACTTCTTGAAGTCTCATTTGCCTTGTGACGACACACAGATGTCCTAACTTGTAGGGTGTACTTGCGGGTCTTGACATTGTTGTAGTGGTATAGGGTCTTAAAATTGTTTATAATATGGGTTCGTGGCGTTTCTAAGAGTTTAGGTGCATTGGAAGTTAAAACGTCAAGGGACGACCAAGACGTTCCACGACTAAGTCACCTAAGTGCCTCATATGTGGTTTTATATGTTTATGTGTTATGCATGAGATTAGATGGATCTTAAATGAGTTTATATATTTTTAAACGTCAGTGTGTCAAATTTTGTGAAGTTTGGAAGTCAAACGTCCAAGAACGTCCATGACATTCGAAAGGTTTTCCTTGAAATGACCTTGCGTGTCTATGTATGTTTCATCGAGTTTTACGTGTTCATTTTTTATGAAACTCATGTAGTAGGAACTAAACTCATATACAAACATATTTGGGGTGGAAACATTCGGATACGACTCCACATATGACCCTAAAAGGGGCTCTGAGGACAACCCTAACTTAGAGACCAACACTGCCAGGTAGTGGCCAAACGACGGACCAGTCGACGGCCGGTCGACCAGGCGACAGTCCCTCGATAGGTCTCGTCGGTTGGGACAATTAGCCTGTAGGTTGGGGAACCTTTGAAGTGAACCACGACACCCCATCGACAGGACGTGGCCTGACCAACGGTCTGTCGATGGTCACATCCATGGTGCTGAAAGTTGGCAATTTTCTCTTAAGACTTGGGGTTTCGGGAAATTCACCCCAAGTATTATAAAACATGGGGACGGTTGTTTTAAGTTTTTGGGTGTATTTTAAGAGTATATAAGTGATTAAAATCTCATTTAAACCCTAGCATATAAATCAAAACCCCTTCCCTCCTAAAGTTTCTCCAAATAATTGCATGTGAGTTCAAAGTGAAGTTGCAGCTTGAAGATGGTCTTCAATGGAGTTTATTCTTCAATTAGCTTTGGATTCTTCAAATAAGTAATGGAGTTCTTCATCTAAGTCTTGTTATCACCTTAGAGCCAATTTCAAAGATGATTTTCAAAGATTTTAAAAAGATGTAAAAGTCCAGTTTCTACTATAAGTCTTGGGTTCTTGTATAATTCGTTTCTAAACATTTATATATGATGAAATTGATGTATAATCGATGTTTTCTAATATAATTATCCATGAAACCTTGATCTTCTCAAATATCTAAATTTCACTAAAATGTGGGTGAATTGATTATGCTTTGACATTCATGAATTCATGTGTATATTGTTATGGGCTTTTGATTCATTTATAGATTATGTATGTATGGTGTATAGGCTGTTTCAATTTTATTAATTTATTGATGAATACTCTTAGATCTATTTCATGTTAAGCTTATTGAATTGAAATTGACTTAATGCTTATAGATTCTAGTGCATATTTCAATGGGCGTTCCAATGATGCAATAATTATATTCAATTAATATCTAGGTTGTTTAAGATTGATAAATATGTAATGAATTGACCTAGTTTCATCGATTATTGATATAATTGTATTGAGTTTATGATTATGGCCTTGTGTAAAGGCCTTATGATATCGAATTGGATGATTTAGTTTTGGAATCAAAGTGGTAAGATGGAGTCGGGATATGCCACCCTAATTCCTTTATTTTGATGTTAATTAGACTTTAACTATATTGTGATTTGTATGGTCCACTTATGGTTGTGGTGTTATGTGAATCGATGTGGCCTTGTCTGCGTTACTTTACGCAATATGATGATTATGTCCTTGTCGGCACAACTTGAAGTATTATGATGATTTGTTTAGTTGTTTTATGTGATGCATGAGTATATCTATATAATTGTGAAGCAATGTGAAAGTATATGTTCTTTCTTTGTATGTTAAGAAATCATGTAAACCATGACTATGTGTTTGTATGTGTAATTTTAGGGTTGACGCGTGGTTGTTCCTATTTTGCTATATGAGTCTATAATAGTTATGTTGATGATTATAAGGTAGTGGTTAGGATGACTTAAATATGAAACGGTTATTTCTATGTGCTGTAGTAGCTTAGTAAATTGTGTAAGCGTGAAGTATGTGGTTTGTATTGGTCTTTGTTGACTGTTGTGTCCCTTTATTTTGATGCTTTGTATGAATTATGAATATATGATGTTTGAATAGGATGATAAAGTCTCTGTAGTCTTGAATGTATGGAATATACTGTGACCTTGAATGAGTTAAGAGGGTCTTTTATGTGAAACCTTTACCGATGGGTAAGGTTATGCATGTGACGTCCGAAAGTTGTAATGGTATCTTTCAATTAAAGGAATGATGGAATTTAAGGTTAATTGGTTGGAACGACATCATACTAATCCTTATGGAACACTCTTATGCGAATATTTAATGTGAATTACTCTATGAGAACGAAGGCTTGCACCGAGTGAGTATGGTAAGGCAAGTAGTTCTAGTTAAGTACGAGACTAGAATACAAAGCATGCTCTTCATGTTCCTTAACCATGTGCCTACATGAGCCGTGTCCTAGTTCTACCCTTGGCAAGTAGAACACCCTCATCGGAGTAGGTTAGATCTCCGAATTCCATGCTTTGTTAACATGGTCTATGTCGGTTGTTGCCTGTTATCATCATATCGGATACTTACTAGCATTAGCGAAGTCTATAAAGTTTAAGTGGTGGTATGGGACGCATATCCGATATTGCACAATAGGCTTTGAAAATGTTAGTTAGAGTCCGTAGTCTTGTTCAGACCATTATTGAATGTCCTCATGTTTTGAAGTCTCATAAATTTTTTCTTTGAAAATAGTGAATATAATGTCTTAAAGTTAAGAAAGTATGTTAAAATGAAGTAGTACTATTCAAGAGTAATTAAGGGTGTCTAGTTAAAGTGTTGACCGGGGGCATGAGAATGTTCACTCTTATCCTACTTATATTGTGATTGGTATGATCCACTTGTGTGGTGGTGCTGCTAGTGAATTGATGTGTCCTGGTCGGCATACTTTATGCAATATGATGATTATGGCCTTGTCGCCACCTACTGAAGATTATGATGATTTGATTAGTTATTTTATGTTAAGTATGATCATATCTATTATGTGAGACACGGAAAGATATGTTCTTTTATGTAGTTAGGAAATCATGTAAACCCTGACTAGGTGTTGGTATGTGTAATTTTAGGGTTGATGCATGGTTGTTCAATTGGCTATATGCGGTCTCTAATAGCTATGTTGATTGATGATATGATCAGTGTGTAGTGTATGACTTACAAGAGGAAATGGTGATTCATATGGTGCTTGTAGAAATTAGTAATATGTGGTGTAGGTGATGTATGTGGTGTTATCTTGGTGATTGTGTCCTTACTTGATGCTTGTATGAATCTATGAATATGTGATGTCTTGACCTTAGGGTGCTAAAGCTTCTTAGTCTTGATGAATATGGAAGATATGGACATTGAATGATTTGTAAGAGGGTCTTTTATGTGAAACCTTTAACTAGAGTAAGGTTATGCATGTTGAAGTCGAAAGTTGTAATGGTATCCTTACAGTAAAGGAATGATGGACTTAAGGTTAATTGGCTGGAACGGCATCATATATATCTTTAGGAAATTCATAATGAGTTTCGTGTCGCCATTGAAAGGTATCCCTAAGAGGTTCTCTTTGGTAGGGAAAATGTGATTGGGTTATGAACTTGTTATGGTACCCTCTTATGTGAACATCTAATGTGAATTACTGTATAATAACGAAGGCTAGCACTGAGTGAGTATGGTAATGCAAGTAGTTCTAACTAAATATGAGACTAGAATACAAACCACGTCCTTCATATTCCTCAAACATGTGCATACATGGGGATGTCGTCTAGTTATACCCTTTACAAGTAGAACACCCTTCATCGGTTTAGACTCTTTGATTCCACATGCTTCTGTTACAGTGCTATGTCAGTTATTTCTATTCTCACATAAGAGCTACGTATCGCATTAGAGAGTCTAAAAGTTTAGGTGGTTGTATGGGACGCTATTAGGACATTGATTAAGAGACTTTGAAGATGTTAGATACCAGTCGTCCCGAGGTATTGTTAGAACATTACCGAATGTCTCTATTTTTAATGTCTCTAAATGACAGTAGTGAATGTAATGCTTATTATAATATGTTAAATGAAGTCAGTACTTATCTAGGTAATTAAGCGGTGTTCAGTTTAGTGACAAAGGGGTACATGAGCAAATGTCACTTCTTATATACCTAGATAAGTCTTAAGAAGACTTCTAGTTAGCGAAGTTGGGTGAGATGGACATGATCTAATCCTTAGGTAATCATAAGGATTGTTTAGGTAATTAATAGAGGGTCACTATGGCCGTTATCTTCTTGCATTCTTAAGTAAGACTTTGCGAGCCTGGAAGGAGAATGTATTTCACACTATTCTGTTTAATGTGTTTAAGTGAGAATGATTCATCTTCGGGGGTCTATAGGATTATTAAGTGGTGTGTGTAGGGATTGTTTCTGGGCGGTCGTTCACAACTTATCAAGTGAATTTTAGAGTCACCTTGGTAGGAAAATATCACGCTCTTATGTTAATGTCTCTTAAATGTGTATGTGACTCATAATAAGTAATATTGAGGGTCGTTTAGGCACATCTAGAGAGGGTGTGTATGGGTGGATCTGTTTATGTAACTTAAGTCAATCATAGGATAGATTTGAGTGAGAAGATTACATTCTAAAGGATTTTTAAAGTGAATTGACTATAATGTTCCTAAAATGTGGCTTCTTTCTTAAATGATTTCTTATGTGTTTTCTATGTTGATAAATGTTGTCTTATTCTTTTCGTATGATGGGTTTTATAGAAATTATGAAAGCATGTTATTTACTAAATGTCTTATCATGGTTTTGCATGGGCCTTCCATAATTAGTACACGTAATGAGCTACCCCTTCTTTTCCACTTGTTCCCTTATGTCATAGACTTTAGTGTATATTGGTATGGGATTAGTCAAAGTGTTGTAATACTCTAAAGTTAGATGGATCAAGTAGATGTGGAAAGATTGAATGTTTTAAATGAAATTCTTCCGCTTGTGTACTGTTATGAAAGAGGTTTCGTGGTGTAGCTGTTTAAATTCTACCTAATTTTTAGTATGTTATTATGCAAAAATGACAGGAGAGGCTTAGATGAGACTTCTTCAAGTCTTATTTATCGTGTGACCACACAAGGATTCCCTAACTTCTAGGGTGTACTTGCGGGTCGTGACACATATGCAATGAGTGAGCATATGGTGAGTTTCCGATCAAACGTCCAAGGCTCCAATCAGAAGAATTTGCACCAAGGTAAAGGAAATCAAGGTCGGAACTATGGGAATAACAACAGAGAGGGTCATTATATTCGATATGGGAACTACAACCGCGAGAAGAACTTCAACCGGGGTAACTATAGTAACAAGAAAACGATCCAAATAGGCCGATGTTTAGTCTCAAAATTGGGACGCTGCTCATAGGATGGTGGAGGTAGTAATGGAGGAGTGAGAATATTGCAAAAGATGATAGAAGGTTGATGCTAAGTGACGATCACACCAAAGAGTTGGAGAGTTTGATTGGCTAATATTAGGGCTACAGGTGGAGAATGCACATGCAATTCAATCAAAGGCCTATTGAGTTGCAAATGGCCCATTGGTTACTACTGTAAACCCAAGTCAATTGTGTTCTCTTCCTAGCAATACTGTCCAAAATCTGAAAATTGATGGATATTGTATGATAGTCACTACTCGGGTAAGCAAACCATTGATTCACTTATGCCGTCTTTAGTTGAAGATTAAGTGAGAAAATATGATGAGGTAGTGAAGATAATGGTGAGTTGGTAGATAAAGCGGTGAAAGAAGCAAAGATACGCCAAAAAGTGATCCCTGTTCCTAGACCATCACCACCATTCCTGCAAAGATTGGTGAAGATGACTGAGGATGGTAAATACGTTTGATAGAAGCTCTTGAACAAATGTCGGTTATGCCAAAGTTATAACAGCCTGGTACTAAGAGAGATCCGGTAAGGTTTTGAAGGATGATGACGAAGGCACAACATGTGAGCCGTGTCTATTGCTACAAGGTCTGCTTGTGCAAAGAAAGAACATCCGGGGGGGACTTTCACTATTATATACCATCGGACTGTTACCTTTGGAAAAGAAACTATGTGATCTGGGGGCACGAAAAAATTCATGCCTCTCTATATTACAAGAAGTGGGTTTGGGTGACCAAAGACCACTGCAGTATGGTATGATGGCCGTCGAACGGTAAATAGACTATGGGAACTCCACGATGTTTTTAGTGAACGTTTGAGTCATTTATATTTCCGAACAAATTTTGTGATTCTGACTGTGATTTGGATTTGGAGTGATTATTATTCTTGGGTGTCGGTCTTGGACGATCGACTTTGGTTTGACATGGGAAAAAGTGCAGATGAAGTTTTAATTTAAAAACGAACAGAGAAAGAGCACTTTCAACATTTGTAGGTCATGGAAGTAGAGTGGTGAGCTCCAAACAGTAGTATGCTCGATACTCCATAGGGTTTGAGAGGTGTTGAGGTACAAATCAAAAAGAGGATTGGAGCTTGAGGCGATTAGCGACAATGATATGAATTTAGAGTGATGGAGTGATAGTATTGTAGAGTATGGAGTCGTTGTTTTGGCACTGACGAGTGAATTTCAGTTCAAATCAAAGAAATTTAGAGTTAGATTGAAGCATCGTGAGTCCTCTACCCGCGAACCATCTATGAGGAGGGCCCCAAAATTCGAGCGTAAGTTCTTTACCACCTCTTCTGAGGTTATGTATTCTTGGGAAAGGATAACAACTTTTCCAGTAAAACATTTGCATCGGATGTGAATGTGGAACAAAGTAGGTGTCATGTCGAAGGTTAAAGAGTTCAACAATCCATTTTGGTTACTATTGCGGACATTATTGGGATCCCACCCGGTATTTGTTCACATAAAATTAAACTTCAGGCCCGATCACAGAGCCCAAATGTTATAAAGCACCAAATAGTTTGGAATCCACCATGCAAAGAGTTAAGAGAGGAGATTATTAAGTGGTTGAGCCAGAGTAATGTATCCTATCGCATATAGTAGTTGGATATGCCCTGTATTGATTTGCCAAAAAGGGCGAACTCGAATGGGTCGGTTGGTGAGGAGGAGAATTGTACTGGATTACCGGAGTTGAATGATGATGAGAGGACCCATTTCTAGCGCTTATGGATCAGCTGTAGATAGGCCTTGCAGGCAAAAAGGGTGGTTACTATTTTCTTGGTGTTATTCGGGTTAATCAAAATATTTGCACTGGAGGATCAAGGAAAAAAACATTCTCTTGCCCTCTTAGGGACATTCGCATTCTCGAAATGCCTTTGGGTTGGTAATGCACCTATACTTTCAGAGATGTTGATGTTGATATTCTGAATATGGGGGGACATATTTTGGGGGTTTATGGATGACTTTCATGTTGTCAACTCTTTTGGTTGTTGTTGGAGACACTTGGCCGAGTTTCTCAAAAGATGTGAGGATTGCAAACTTGTGCTAAATTGGGAAAAATGTAACTTCATGGTAAAAGAAGGTAATTTATTGGCCATACTATCTCAGAGAAGG
This sequence comes from Solanum habrochaites, assembly GCA_027704765.1. Taxonomy (NCBI): domain Eukaryota; kingdom Viridiplantae; phylum Streptophyta; class Magnoliopsida; order Solanales; family Solanaceae; genus Solanum; species Solanum habrochaites. The sequence continues at coordinate 52,456,107 of JAKWJA010002489.1, read as the reverse complement.
GGATAGAGGTTGATGTAAGTTTGATTTTAATGAATCCTGTCTGAAGGCATTTGGAGAGTTGAGGAAAAGTTGGTGTTTGCGCCCACAATGATTTCCCCATATTGGAGTAAGCCATTTGAGGTGATGTTCCATGCTGGTGGGGTTGCTCTTGGCATGGTATTAGGGACAAAGAAGGGATAAAATCTTCACCCTATATTTTATGCCAGTAAGACACAAATGAAGCACAAAAGAACTACAATGTTACTGAACAAGAGCTCGTTGCGCTGCTATTTGATTTTGCGAAATTTCACTCCCATTTGCTTGGCACAAGAGCAATAGTGCATACTGACCACTCCGCTTTGAGGTATTTGATAGCAAAGAAGGATGCGAAAACAAGGTTGATTAGATGGTTGTTACTATCGGAAGAGTTTGATTTGAGGTGAAAAGCATAGAAAAGGGACCGAAAATCAAGTTGCCGATCACTTGCCAGCTTAGGAGGATGAAGCTATGACCGAGAAGAATTGGTTTTAAAGGCTGAAATTGATGGATACCTTCCATGATGAGACATATATTGGCCGCTTCTCATGAATTGATTCTATGGTTCGCAATTAGCAAAAATTTCTGGCTTAGTGATATAGTCACCATGGAACTGTCCTTCCAGTATAGGAAAAAGATATGTTGAGGTGAAATGTGAAAGTTGTCTTTAAGGATGATCCTTATTTATTTTTTTTTTTTTTTGTTTTTTTTTTTTTTTTTTTTTTTTTTTTACCGGAGTTGTGATGATGGGATTTATTGGCGGGTGGTTGTGCCCAGATTTGGAGAGCCTAAGGGTTAGGAGGCATGCGTTCGTCCCTTGTGGGTGGGATCATAGATGAATCCAGACTGCGCATAAATTTTGAGTGTGGCGTGATTATTGTCCAAACCACCCACCAATATGCTATGAGTTAACAAGGGCACATGTGCTTAGGTGCCAAAGAGGAGGAGCATTTGGAAAGAGCCATAGCTCCCTTTTTAAATCCCATACATCAACTAACACATAACGGCAACTCCATTCATATCAACAATCTCATCATATAATATAGAACTCAATTTTACTACAGATAAGAAAAAAACACATCACATAGACTATTATCATGCACATCCTCATAAACATGTAGAAAAAATACACAATGCGATGCAAAAAAAATATAATCATGTTATCATAACAACAATGGAGTAGGTCACCTTCAAGGACTCCTAAGGATGTACTGTGCAAATGTCTAGATGGGTCATTACTTCCACCTATGCGAAGTAACCTCCTTAAGTCCTCCTAGTTATGGTCTATTCCATTTACTTACACTGTCCATTTTACATCTTAGGGAAACTCGACCTTAACCGACACTACGACATTGGGTGCTTAAAACATAGAATTTAGTGTGTAGAGCTTTACACAATGGAAGGTGTTCCTAACTAGCAACAGGTAAACTTAACATACATCCTAGCTTCCTAATTGAATTCACTTGATAGATCTATGTGTCAAAGCATAATTTATGGACAAGAGATATGTATATCTCATCTACATGAACTTTGGCACGTCGGCCCGCTCTCATGAGAAAACGTGGGTGAACCTTCTCAAAGGGACGTAACCAACTCAGTGGATCCATAAGGTGAGAATTCTTCTTAGGAAGTCAAAACTTATAAGAACAAATAGTGAATTGCATCCACAGGAGTCAACACCTCTCAATTTCAAGTCAGTCGGGGCTGTAAGCTAAGTTTCGTTTATGAAAACCTGTATTATATTTTCATAAAAATAGGCTTAGGATATTATACCTCGTAAGTATGTTATAGCATATTCAAGCAGCTATCTAGGGTTGTTAGACTATTTTTGGGACCCACCTTCAAGGAACCTTTATTATTAGATCATCATCATGTGGTGGTGTATCATATGTGAGCAAACTTTCAGCATAAACACAGTAAGAATCACACATGTTAATATATTATGTATTAATTCTGATGTGTAATATATGGACAATAATGTCATATCAAACACCCAAGACACTACGCACATTATACTTCTCATATCATATACTTACCGTCATGCATAGAAGGCATGTCATTCCATGCCATTCGTTTGGATTTCCATGACATGAAATCAAACTCGTAACGCTCCTATCAAGGTACACATGTGCCATGGATAGAAAGGTCCCATACCATGGCCCACGTACTAGTACACCTATAAGTAATAATAGTTAAGGAAACAACATATCATACTTCATTTAGACACAGAGAACTTATAATCTTGGAATATGCATTGTAAAGTGAGTGTGTGTACATTGGTAAATTGATCCATAGAATGTCTATTCAACCAACCACATTTAGGCAGCCACCCTCTTATAGACCATAATCTCTTTCAATAATAGACCACACAAACACACAATGAGAATAGGAGGACAAATCAACTCCATATTACACTTAGACTCCGAACTTGTGATAGTATGCATTCACATAGGGGTGACTAGGTCAGGGTGATTTAAACATGTTTAACTCATCATTGGAAGCACCTACACTTTACCCTAACATAGATCTACACATGCTTATACAATAGCACCATGCAGCCTAAAGAACAATAGAAGAGGAAAGTAGGCATTAAGCTTCACATCGTGAATTCATCATAACCACATACTACATTATCTTTATCAAGTTGCCTTCACTACCATGGTAACATATATTTAATACAATAATTAAACACCTCACCATGAAGTGGGACCATACACACAATGAACACCAACGCTTATAAATAGTTAAATAAAAAGTACAGGAGATAAGCATTCTTACCAATTTCTCACCCTTTGATCATCATTGATAAATATACCTTGTTTATCAACAATTCATATATAGGTAAGTAGTTATAGAGATCATTAATTAAACGAAATCATGCTTTATTAATCATAACATTTAGATCACATTATGTTCATGGCATTATCAATTTATAGAATATGAAGGGAAGTTGATCTTTTATCAATTCTTACTCACTTTGATTGTGCATTAGTCATGCTCAAAATTAATCAATAATACACCAAAAAAGGCAGTAGTTTAATATAACGGCTTAGACAAAATCCTACTACAATTTGCCTAGAGGTCAAGATTACAGTGAACAATCATGGAATTACAATAGAGAGGAATTAGGGATCAAATATTCAAGCATCAATCCACATTGGATACCAACATATAATTCATCATTATAACCTATCATGTGTAGTATATAAGATACAATCTACCCTATACAACATCATGAACCTATTACCATGAAATCTAGATACAAGAGAACCAACCTAACGTCAAGATCACAAGTTACCATTTGATAGATTAGAAGAACCTAGATCAAGTCCTATAAGCCTTCTTAACTTTGATCATAAGAGATTCATATCCATAATTCAAACCTAATATCAACGTAAGAAAATTGACACAAACAACTAAACATGATCGAAATCCACTTTTATACAATTAAGAACCCACACTACAGTTATCACATTGATAACTAGAATAGGCCGTGTTGTCCCAAACTTCAATGCATTGTATAGACATGGATCCTTCATCATAAATTCAAATATTCACATAATGAAGTAGGTATTTGAAGTTCAATGTAAGAGAGTCCCAAAATCACCATTAACAAGATGATAACCAAAGGCCCATGCAAGGTGGACTAAATCCGATTTAGGGAATGAACATAGGTTTCATCATGCAATTTGATTAAATCACGTTAAAACCAATCAATACACAATAATTAATAATTATTTAACGATTTAAAATGTTTTGAGAAAGAACCCTTCCAGTACTGACATCCGAAGGATTGAGGAACAACATTTGGAGGATGAGGAGAGGAGAAGAAGGAAGTACCGATGGATACATCCCAGTTTGTGGACACTAATGTACTACCTACAAAGGCACCTTTGCCTACCTCTTCCTTAGGGCCTTCTGGTATATCTAGCCCTGCCCCTTCCATGAAACCTAGTACCTCTACTGCTCCGTTACCTCCCAAATCTAGTACTACTATTTAGGTTGTTTCACAACCCTACTCGCTCAAGCTTTATTCATACTAATAGAACAGCTAGCCAATTTTGCTGATAGATGCGCCTCCAAACTTGAGGCCTCTATCCATGGTATGATCGAGAGGGCCCTTGCCAATCTATTGAAACCTCTGAGTTCTACTATTGATGCCCGTGCGGCAAGGATAGCGGTGTGGGAGCGTGGCCAAGGAGTTATTGAAGAGGTGTAACTCTAAAGTCCACTATTTCTGAGTTGAGAAGACATATCGACCAGTACAACTCTACCGACAAGTCGATGATTTTTGGGACAATGAAGATCTCTAATGTTCCAGTTGATCCAAATTGGAGATCAGGTCCAAACTAAGGAGGTAGATGTTATTGAGTTCAAGGCTAAGACTAATAAAGATCATCTTGGTGTGGATGAGGACGCTTCTTATGAGGGACTTACAGAGGTTGAGGAGGCAATGATAGATGCAGGTGTACAAATTTCATTAGCAAACACACCTATGGCTGACCCTATAGGAGCTATGGTTTCTAGGTGACTCCAGGCGCTGATACCCAAGATCAGAGTTGTGCATCAGGCATTGATGCACCAAAAGATGGAGAGACTGTGTATCCAAGACCATTTATACCTACCTCCCTGTCCTTTTTTTTGGGATATTTTATTGTATTTGAGAAAAAATGTTTTTGTTTGTGGTGGGGTGAGGTATTTCCTGTACCTTCCTCTTATGATTATTACTTTTGACTATATATTGGGATTTTGTGTTGTATATTTGTTTTGGCACTTTTTTGTGTATATTTGAGCTCACGGCTCCTTATTTTAATTGCAAATGGTTTTTGGACCCTTCTGAAAGATTTCGTCACCTCTTGATTGTGTTTAAATTATGTCTCTTTTTTGTGCATATTTGAGTATCGATTATGATCAATACCGATGACATGAATAGTGCTCTTGTTTGAACAAAAATGAAAGTGCGTCTACGATAAGGCCATATGAAATTTTCTAGACATATGAGAACTTTTCTGATCTCGTTGTGACTAGACGATTATTGAATTGAGTCTTTCGTGAAGAACATTACACACTACGAATGTTTGGAGTCTTGTTTTATATTGGTGCTAATGCCGTGTATGCTGAGCTTACCATGGACGATGTGCGATGACAAATAGAATTTTCCCCATTAATCTAGTTGACTAGGTGATGCAAATTTTTGAAATGATGTTTTGCAATAATTTTGAAGAGTGTAATAATTAACATTAAACCACTTTTCTAGCTAACCTTGTGAGTGTGTGAACCTCGCTTGAACCCCTTTTATCCTTTCATGCAAAATCCTCATGAAGTGTGGTCTTTTTGAATAGCCCACTAACGCCAAAAGCCTAAGTTGAGGGTTCGGTGAAAAGAAAAGGTATACCAAAAAGTTTGAAGAAATCCCCATGTACCCATGTTTTTGATAAAAATAGAACCCCTACATACAAAAAAATAATAAAAAAAGAAGCAGAAAAAAGAAAAGAACAAAAAATTTGTCAAAATAAAGTTGTGAAAGGGCAAAAGAAATAGGGTGTCCGGTATTCTATGGAAAGCAAATAATGGGGTGAATTTTGAGCATAAATGAGAATATTGAAGAAAAGGAAAGAAGGTGATGTTCATACCACATACATTTTATGAGATAACAACCACTGAGCCTAAATGATCATATCTTTACACTAAGTCCCGTTACAATCCTTGAAAATATCTTTTTTATCTTATGTGAGATGAAACAAATGTTGGCTGGAAATTAAGGGGAACCCTATGGATGAAGCCATACGTGTGTTCATCTTTTTGAGTATCAGAGTTGTTTGTGACTCCGTTTTATATAAAGTGTTTAATAAGTGTGTGTGAATATGAAATCATCCTTGTGTGAGGGAATTTCATCACCTTTGTTGAGTTTGAACTTGCATTTGAAGCAAGTATTATGAACTTAAGACTATTTGAATAAGGTGACTTACAACTCAAAACTTTGAGTGCACAATTGATCATTGCATGAATAAGTTAAGTCTTGTTGTGTTCATTCATGATTGATTATTGTGTAACACTGTTTGAGACATACCTTTTGAACTTCATAACTTGAGTTTTACTTGTGGACAAGAAAAAGTTTATGTTCGGGGTATTGATGAGTCCTGGATTTTGATTAATTCAGGGCTTTATTTAACATGATTTTGACTCCCTAATGTTCTAGTGTGCCAAGCCCTGAAGGAGAAAATCAAGTCCACTGGAGCTAGGAGCACTCAAATTGATATCGAAATAGTTCCATGGTAAGAAATTAACTCACCCAAAGTATATACCTTGAAGTTGCAAGGCCAATGTAGAAGGGAGATGAAATTGAAAAAAGGGCAAATCGCCGAGTTGATCGGCGAACACGACTTACTTCGCCGAGTGACTCTTCACAACACATTTTTGACGACTGTAAATGGATTTTGAACATTTTATTTTGTAGAGTCTTTTAATGATTTTTTAGTCTTTATTTTAGTTTACAGAGTTGAAAGATAGTTTTGTCTAGTTTTTCACTAAGCTTTGGATATTTGAAGTTTTTTCAGTTTTGAGAAATTGGAAGTGGGTCATTGATATTCTTAGAATTGGAACATTTAAAGACAAAATCAATCTTACCAAGTTGATGGAAACACAATTTGTTAACGATTTTTATCTTTTTATGATATCTAGAAAACCCCAATTCTTGGGGTGTGATTATGTTATTATGGGGCTTATTTATTTTATGGATATTTCTAATTATTTTTTTATATGTTTTTAATAAGTTAGTTAAATTGGTAATTGTGGTTTAATTTAAAAATTGTAGTTGCAAATGCAATTCTACCTTTATTTTTTGGCTTATTCAAGAGAAAGGTTTTAAAACCAAGACTATTGATGATGGTCTATGGTATTAAGTTGTCATGGGTTCCTCCCGAGAGAGTCAATCCTAAACCCACATTCAGCTCGAGAGAGTGAATGGACTAAGGCGTAGGTTGTTATTTTGCATGCTTGTCGATGTTCGAGTGAAATAAACTTGATTCGGGTAAATTAATTGAGAGAAAATTTACCTCCTCTAATGTCTAGCTATTTTCTGATAGTTCCAATGACCTATTTGCACGTATCATCCTACAATCAAATAACATCCTAAGAACCAATCTCATTATTGTTATTTTTTTAATTATTTTGTCGTTTTTTTAGTTCCTAATTAACGCTAAAAACCCTTATTTAACATTCCTCTCATCCCCTGACTTGAATTATACTTTTATTTGATAGTGTCTATTCTTATAACTAACTCTTACAAGTTTTTACATTTTGCTATTGAATCTTTAATATGTACCGCTCCCTTTGGGATTCGACCCCAACTTATTTAGTTGGGTCATTGACTGGCTTACGATAGTTGACACTTAGAATTAGATGACGTGTCCTTGAAATATTACTGGAGTCAGTCAGAGATCCTTCTGATGTTATGCAAAAATTACCCTATTTTATGAGTTGATCAAAAACATGATTTAAATCTTCCAATACATATCATGATTTATGACTCTAGATGTCGTAAGTGTCACCATTAAGATTTTCACCTTTGTTTGGGTCAGCAATGATACTTTTTGATTCCATGATTGTTATTGAGATATAATAAGGTAGGAATTATTAATCAAAATTATACATGAGACATACACATTCAATAAAATCAATTATCATAAAGATTTCATACTTAATGTAAACTAACAAAGTAATGTATGCATCCAGTAACACATTAGAAAGTTTTTTATCTAAGACTCCAACCATCCTTCGTTATAAGTAGGAATTTATTGAGGAACATAAAATTTCTTAAGTATTAAGGTCAGTTAATTAGATGTAGAACCTTCAGTTCAAAAAAGAGTTAAAGAGAATTCATTCGAGTCATTCCTAGATACTATTCGGTTTTGGGTAAACATAAAATAACCATAACTTTCAATGTATGAAGAGTTAGGAGAGTCATAAGATATCATCTGAAAGATCTGTGAGTTGTCTTTACAAACCACCATGTTTTCTAAACTTTTGAGCTTCTATGGGGGAGATAGGATCTTTTGAAGTCTATCTGTCCATTTAAGAAACATTATCCAAAAATAGGTTCGGTATTTTAGTCTTTTACTTACCCCTCCCCCATCTTAATCTAAATGGGAATTTCACCCAATTAAGGGTCGAAACTGATTAGAATTAGTTTCGTTCAACCCCAAAAGCGTTTAAGGTTGTAGAGAGAAGATTCAAGAGGAGTTTCAATATTTAGTTCAAGAAATACAATATTTTGCCAAAAATCTAGTTCTTTTAGGTATGTAAGCTCCCATAATGTTGGGTCTTTGAACTCACAATCCATTCATGAATTTCTTTTTCTAATATATCCATAAATATTGAGCAATTTAATTTCTTGATGATTTCATGCTAAGTGTTCGTGAAGTTTCCTTATCTATTAAGTTGTGATGTAAGATTCTACTTGGGTCAACTTTAAACAACCGTATCTCTTAGAATATAAAGAGTTACGCATACCTTAACCTATATAACTAAAAGTATTTGAATCTACATTCCAATTCTACCTATTTCACATCAATCCAATCTTTAAGTACAAATTTATGACCACTTTAGCAACCTGATACAATGTTGTTACGAATTGGAAGACGAGTAAACACTAAAATGGCCTTTTTGTCTTGTTACCGCCAAGAAGAACCTATATGAATTTTTTGACTAGTAAATGGGACAAAAAAAAAGATTTTCATCTTTTAAATCAACCATTCTCTCGTCTCTCAAAACGAAGGGCAAATCTCTAACGAAAAAAATTAAAGTAGAGACTCCATTCAAAATTCTTTCAATCATTTTCAAGATTGTTCTTCAAGGTACGTTTTTCTTAGAGAATTACATTCTTTTAAACTCAAATTCCTCCATACAACTACGAATAGCTAATGAATATCATAATTCTTGGCCATACAAGTTTCAAGAAACTAATTGAAGAATCTAAAGAAAGATCTTTTTGATCGTTTACCTTAAATTTAAGATTTTCAAGGCTTCAGATCAAGTTCTACTTCAAGATTCTTCAAGAACATTGTTCTATCAGGTGTGAAAGTCTATCATAGTGTTGAATTATTTCATTGTCGCACCCTATATCTACTTTCAAATAACTCAAATAGGAATCTGTGATTATACCCCTAGATATTAGTATTCTTCGAAATAGTTTATTTCAGTTCCTGAGTTCATGGTTCTTATAGAAAAAATTATTCCTAATTATTGAATTTATATATTTTATTGAGATTCTTGAGTTGATTGTTCCTGTCTATATGCTCGCATTAACCCTATTTTGTGTTATAAATCTTGAGAAATTTTTCAAAGCCAACACTTGAGTTTTAATCTAAGAATTTGAGAAAGTAAAGATGAGTTTTGAGAATAAGTTTTTTAAACATGATTAGTATGAAAGTCAAGTATGTCATCAATGTTTGAGCATTATGGTCTCTAGTTATGTCATCAACTATTAGACCTGTTATCTAGGTAATCCATAAATTAAGCAGTATGGTATCTAGATATCCAATTAATGTTTATAAAGTATGACTTACCGACTCATCAATGATCATATTAGAATATGATTTTGATATGCTTTTGAAGGAGTTTTCAAGTATGAATGGAGCCAGAATATAAAAGAACTAAGTATTCCAAGAGTAATTGTTTTTACATTTAAGATAAGAGAAAATTGAGACTTCCAAAAGTTTTTTGAGAAGTTTGAGTATCATCTCTTTTAATAAAATGATTTTTAACTAATAATATGAAAACACCGAAAGAGTTATGTTTTTAAATATATGAATTAACTAAAATTTAAGAGTAGTATTGAGCCCATATATGGGGAAAGTTCTAGCAACTCACTACCTTTCATTACCATGTAGACAATGTGGGTAAATTGGATCATACTCTTAAGATTATTCCTCAATACTTTATGCATAGAAAAGAGGATCCACTTAGTTGAGAGGTTCAATACCCCAACCAAGTATAGGAAAATTCTGGTAGCGTGGGAGAGACCCTATATCACCTAGCTTATAGTGATGGTTGTCAATTATAGAAACTACCACAGAGTTGTATTATATTTTTATATATACAAATTGAGTTATTATTGTATAAATCAATATATTGAGTTGGTATCTACTATTTCAAAACGCTTTCCATGTATATTGAATCGTTTACTATTGTTTTATCCTCGAGTATCATGACTTGAGTTACTTTGGTTGAGTACCTTTGAGTTGAGTATCATATGTTTGAGTTGTGTATCTTATTGTTGAGTTGAGAGTAGAGAAGAGGTATGTATGTTTTCTTTTAATCAAGTTCAACCTATGTTTACGATTTAGAGTTCCCCCTACATGCTCGTGCATTCCACGCACTGAGCCGTTTGCCTTGCATCATTTCATGATGCAGATACGGGTATCCAAGATCATCAAGAGGCATTTTCTTGAAGTCATGTGATATTCAAGTCAGTTTTGGTGAGCCTTCTTATAATCCGGAGGACATTACCTTTACCTTATCATTAGAAGTTTTAAGATGTCGTGGGTCTTGTCGCAATTTCTTTCTTTAATATAGTAGAGACTTCATAGATAGACAAATTGAAGAGTTTTTTTTTGTATTTACTTTATTTTGAGTATTTATCAGACTTACTTAAAGGTCACTATTGTTGTTCAATGAATTTAATTTATTTTTAAGCTTATGTATGTTTGAGCTAGACTTTCACTAGTAGCCAATTAGGATAAGGTTACGCTTGGGGACGATAATGGTTCTGGAGTGTCAGCCAGGTTTAGAGTGTAGGCTTGGGGTCATGACTAACTTGATATCAGAGCACAGAGTCAAAGATTCCTAGGTCGTCTAAGAAGTTGTTGAAGAGTTCTAGTTATCAGTGTGAAGCACACTACATCAATAATTAGGAGTCTGGAACATTTTGGAATTATCTCACTTCTTTCATACTATTAATCATGCAATAGAGCTATGTCATAGATTTTTATTCATACTCCTGTATTTCTCAAATTCATTTGACTAAACATTATACTAGAGGTGGTTAAAAAGAAAAATCATACTTTATATGAGGTTTTGTTAGCAAGAGTCTTGAGGAAGTCATGAGACTCCAGGAGGGGCTTGAGAGAAGCCCATGAGTGAGTTAAGCGCTGAGTTTTAGAGGTTGCCTCATGTTCATATGAATTATGTGTTTGAGATAAAAGAGTTGTAAACTCTTCCCTAAGCCTTATTTATCTGAGATCTTTAAGAAAATTGTATATTTAGACCTTAGAAAGTTTTTTTCCCAAAAATATAATATAAATTATGAGATTATAAGCAATAGTAGTGAAAGAGCCCAGAATTAGAGAGTATGCAGAGGTTCATTATTTTAAGGAAAGGGGATAGTGACGAGGCAAATTATGGGATTGCAATCATGCATCTAGTTAGTTATAACTTATGAGTTTTCCTTAATAGTAAAATAAGGAATAACAATGTTTTAGATAGTTCTAGATAGAAGGAAGAGGAATATTTACTAGTTATGATGAGACAGAGCATATTTTTTAAAGCATAATAGAGTTGATGTTAATGTGCGATCGTGTTAAAGAAGATTAAAGTTATATGTTGAACAATCAAGCTGAGTATTTATGAGGTTGAAGACTCAAGCTAAGCTTATGAGATTTGAAGGGGGAAATCTATGGTATTTAGAAGATGATAGAACTATTTGAGAGATAATGTGCACTTACTCAGTAAATAGTACTTAAGTTGTTAAGTCAAATATGATGATAACCTGTGATGATGGTAATTTGTGAGTATGAAGACTAAGAGGTAAGGATTGACTAATTTTCATAAGGTCCTAATGGACGATTGTTTCTTAATTGTATACAATGGTTTTAAGTTAGTAACAGTAAGCGACAAATCATATTGATATTTGGGTGCAGTATTAAACTTTAAACTTCAATTTGAAATTAGTGACTTGACAAAAGGATGGAAACTAGAGGGTGATGATGTTAGTCTATATATTTCATCTAGAATACTTGACATAGAGTAGGTGAGAAATTGAGGTGAGTAGTTGCAATAAGTATGAGTGGTACAAGTGAGATACTCTAAACCTCTTGAAAAGGGTAGTGAAGTGCGGTAAAGTCATAAAAGAAAATGAGCATTACGAGGTGTACCGAGATGGCATGTAATTAGAAGAGGTTAACAAAAACTTCTTGAAAGAAGTCTTAATACCTTCTTATGCATAGTTTGGTAGTCATGACATAGTCTTCTACCGAGTGTTAGAGTAAAAGAGGATGTAGACCATTTAATGATGTTGGAATAGGTCCATAGCTTTCAAGTGTCGGCTTAAAAAGTAAGGGGGAGATAATAAGATTGGAAATGAAGTCAAGTATTGAGAATAAGAAGGTAATGAGTTCAAATCAGTAAGGGATATATTTTACAGAGGTCCTTTTAGTAACAGAGTAATGTTAGAAATAGAAGATTAATGATCCTATGTGATAATGATGTTGTAAAAATTATGTCTAAGGTTATAAATAAGGAGGGAGAAGAGAGTGAGGTTTTACTTTGAGAAATAGACAAATTAGAGTCCTTAGTTGGTTCTGTATAGTAATGTGGGATAATTCTAGTAATTGGTTCGACGGAGATGATAAGAGTGACCCTGTCCCATACCAGTCACCCGTCATTCCAGAACGTAATGATCCCAGGGGGAGATAATGTAACACCCTAGAAATTATTTAAACTAAGACCTAAACCATCCTTTTTCGTAAGTAGGATTTTACCGAGGAATATAAAATTTCTTTTATATTAAGGTCGGTTCACTAGATATAGCAACTTGAGTTTCAAAAACAAATTAAAGAGAATTCATTCAAGTCATTCCTAGATTCTTTTTCAGTTTTGGGTCAAGTTAAAATGACCATAACTTTTAGTACAAGATGAGTTAGGAGACCCACAAGATATCATATGAAAGACCTTTGAGTCCTCTTTCCATACCCTTGAGTATGCTAATATTTAGACTCGTATTAGGGAGATAAGACCTTTTGAAGTCAGGCAGTCCAATTAAGGAAAGTTACCAAAAATAGGAGGGGAATTTTAGTCTTTTCCTTGCCCCTGCTTATTCAAAATGCAATTTTCACTCAATTAAAGGTCAAAAATGATTATAATAAGTTGTATTCATCCCAAAAAGAGTATAGGATATTAAAAAGAGGATTCAAGAGGCAAAAAAGTTCAATGTTTCAAGCCTACATACACAAAATTCAAGATTTGCTAAGAACCTAATTCTTTGAGGAATGTAAGCTTCTGTATAGGACCAAACCTATTTTTTAAACATAGGAAATTTTATGATTTTACCCTTCATTTCCAAAAGTTATTGTGTTTCATTTTTTGGCTCATTCCTAGCTATTTCGAGATATTGGATGTTACATTAGAGTTACAGACTTAGTATTAAAATTTTGTACAGCATAATAGGGGGCAACCAAGTCATGCCTAAGATTATTCCAAAGTCAATCATATCCACCAAATCAGTCCAAGTCTGTTACCATTTCCTCTACCTCCACGGCCTTGCAGATTACCTTTAGCCCTCCTTGTAGATTTCCTCTACCATTATTACTATTCCTGGTGGGTACCACTACTCTAGATAATGGATGCGCATAATCAAACACACGTGGATAGAAGAAATATCTCCTCATGTGCGCAGGTTCTCCACAATTGTAGAACATACGATCAAAAGATATTCAAGGCGCGACTCTATTTCTATCCTAAAACTTACGAGATCGAGTTACTGAGTAATTACATGTAGGGGTAGGTGTTGTGGATTCAATTGGCTTGGCTTCAAGTTTTTGCCTCCCTAAACCCCTCGAATAAGAACCTTGAAAGTTGCTCGAAGTCTTGGCCCTTTTTGCTAATCCCTTGGCTTGACCAACTCGCCTCACCCCCTCCACTTTCTTAACATAATTTGCCACCGCATTAAAACTATTCCCCACAGAAGTCGTATGAACATATAATACTTCAAACTCAAAATTTAGTACTCTGATAAACATACAAATCATCTCCTCATCTGTAGTAATCAACTGCATGGCATATCTAGGTAAAGTATGGAACTTGGTCTCATAAGTTGCCACATACATACCACCTTGTTGCAAACCCATACTCATCCTTCTTGCGATCTATCGACGTTCTAGGAACATATTTCTCTAAAAACAGGGCATGATATTGGGTCCAAGTGAGTTGAGGTAAAACTGAATATTTGCACTCCATATAAGATCTCCTCCACTTCTTGGCCTAATGTAGAAGTTGGAAAGACACCAAATCAAACCCATGCTGATGAATGATGCCCAATTTATGAAGCCTCTCAGAGTAGTCTAAGATAAACTCATAAGCATCTTCATTCCCGGAACAAAGAAACATAGGAGGCTTAACCTTCAAAAGAATAGTTAGCATGTCATGCTCGTTAAAAATCATAACAGAACCTAACAAACGGTGGAAGAAAACATCGTTACCTCCCATCACCCCATCTTGGGTGCAGTGCTAGAAATAGGGGGATTATCGGGAGACTTAGCTACTTGAAAAGGGGGAAGCTTTCCAATACCAACCAAACCCTTCAAGAATGACATGATCTGTTACGCTAACAGTGGGTCGATGGGAGGAACACATGTAGTTTCCGATGATGCTTCTTTCTCTTATTCAAATTTCTGAACCTCGTCAACCACAATATCTTATTCAATATCCCCATGATGAAAACAAGGGTTCTCATTAATAAGAGTATTCCCAATAGGATATCAATCCCCAATAGCTGATCCTCTTGCACAGCCTCTACACCTAGCTCTTCATACACCCTTGCCGCTACTATGACCTCTCGCTGCAGATTCCTCAACTGAAGAATCAACGTGAGCGACGGTCCTGACACGTTGTATCTAGTGTTAACCATATACGGGCATAAGAGAGAAGGAGGTTAGATACAAATTTGAATAGATATACCCATTGAAATAAAGTTATAACACGAATGAGACAAGAGAAACAAATAAATTTCTTGGAGTTTTATAGCCTCTTGAATATTTTGTAAAGGCATTCCTTTACCATTCCATGAGACTCTACTAGACTTATTTTTATACGTCTAGATCAACAAACCTAGGCTTTGATACCAAAATTTTCAACACCCCAACTGTTGTGATTGGCATCCACACTAATGCTCCGGTGGGAGAACCACTACTACAATCCAAACCACGAAACTAATCTAAACCTAAGGCATTAAAACATATGTAAACAATTAAATACTAAGGAAATAAATAGGGCGTTCCCATAAACTCCAACAAGTCTAACAAGAGCTGAACAATGTGGAAGAAATAACCTAGAGCCTAAAAGTTAATGTCCCAAAACATGTAAAGTTCAACAATAAACAAGAATGTATGCAACCCCAATATAATGAAATAATAAACTAAGTAAACAAATGTCAAAGTCCGAAAATGGAGGATATAGACAACAAAGAATTCCATGGCATCCCAGAAGAATCGGCTCATCCTTGAATTCAAAGCGACAAAAATTCATCTTCCAAGCGATGTCTACCAATAGACGGTTTAAGATTTTCTATGCTCAAAATTTTTTTTAAGCAAGTGCATAATCAGTACACAACCACAATGTACAAGTAAGATGAAGCGACTATCCCACTAAGTGCAACATAAGCAAGTCAAACAACATTATATTCACATGCATGTATATCAACATATAAAATATTACACACATTTATGAAAAAGATCAACTTCACAATTCTCAACACACAATTATGTCAATTATTTGTCCCTCTTATGAAAAAAAAACTATTAGAATATTGAAACGTGTACCCGATCCAATAGTTATGTCAGAAAGTGGCAATCAATTCCAAGTTAGATATGCTGGAATGTGGTTGTAACACTTCAAAAATCCAAGACATGTTCTAGATCCTAATATAAGTGTCATAAGGTGTATGGACTATTTTAATGTCCATCTTAATAAATATGTGTCATTTAGGATGTCTAGAAACCAAAACGTCCATGACGTCCGGAAACTAGTTCAAGGAGGTACTAGCGTGCCTTAGCCTATTCGACTAACTTTTAAGAGTTGAAAATTCATGAAATTTGGTGTAAGGGTTTCTAACATGTGTTTAACTTGATTCCTGGTCAAAACATCAGGGTACAACTCCCAAGGACCAACCAAAGGCCCTTGAGGAGGACCCTTTTGTTTTTGGGTCAAAAGCACAGCCTGGGCAGTGTGCACCCACGAAGGGAGTTGACGGAACGTGTATAAAACGACGGGGCATCGATGCAATCCATCGACTAGCACTTAGAAATTTTGGAAAATGATACATTTAGACCAGTATCGGAACTTACCTACGGATGTACAACACGGGTGGGGGGCATGTCGTCGACTCACACAGATACCCTTGGTCGAGGTCTCGTCTGTGAGGGCTGAGATTTTCTGCACATTTTAAGTTAGTTCCAATTAATTAATTAAACGGTTATTTAATTTGTTGGTGATTCGGGAGGTCTAATTAACTTAGTTAACACCCTATATAAATACCTAACCTAACTAAGAATAACTAAACTATCATAACTCACAAAACCAAATTCTCTTCCTTTTCTCTTCTTTCTCTCTCTAGTGAAGAACTACATTGAATACCAAGCTAGGGGAGGGTTTAAGGGATTCAAAGAGTCAAGTTTCACCATCAGTATTCATCAATAAGTAAGGTGTGGGATCTATTTCACTTTTGAGGCCTCTTTCCTCAATGGGTTCCATCAAATTGATTTCAAAAGTTGAGTTTTCAACGGCCTGGTGGGGGGGGGTGGGTTTTCAACCCTACTCGAAATTGCTCTTATGAATTTCTTTTTTAATGTTTAATTTTTTATAATTATCAATTAGATTAACAAAGTATCTACATTCAGTATTACTATAATCCTTGATTTGTTTTTTCCGTATTTTGTAAAGATACCTTTACCTAACCACCACGCCCTTAACCTCCTATGTTTATGTATTTTGTATGATCTTAATTAGGTGTATATTGTTCCCTAGACCTTGGGTAATTGGTTGAATTACTACTAGATGATTTTTAATACTATTATTAATGAATAGGGTTATTTGTAGTCCTTACCTGCTTGTTCTTGCGAAGTGATCTTACATTATGAAGTATTTTGTGATATGACCAAAGTATCTTATCTTAAGATATGAACTAGTGGTGAATTGTGATGTAGTGATTCAATTAGCCTTTTTATTGTTATGATTAATGTTTTATAATTAAAATACACCCTAATAAGGTTGAGTTAAGGGTTGATGGTACGACCATGATTATGGATTTTGAAAGAGACTTGGCAAGTTTTATGATCCCTATCCTTTACTTTAAATTATGGTTAACTGTGATTAGTTATGATGTTGTATTAGAGTAGCCTTGTTAATTAGATTGATGTCGTGGTAGATGTTGAATGAAGTGCTTTTACTATTGTTGTTTGGTGAGGTGTTGGCAAGTGTAAATGGTATCAGGATGGTGACTGAATTTACCAATATGCCTTATCATATTAGAAAATGTTAATGGTGGCTAACCTCACCTATTGGTAATTGGGTGAAATATCATACCAGATCAATTCTTTTGTAGCTTGTTATGATTGATGAATCTCAAGGGTTACCCTATAAGTCAACCACTCACTGCGAATAATCTTATGAAATAAAAACATTAGACCTTCACTGGGACTAGATTAGCAAATGCAGGGAACTGTGTGACAATAGGAAGGTGATGGCTGTGTTGATCCACTAAGGAAGCGATTCACCCTATCTTCCACATGTGTGTTGACATTTCCAAGCGATGGATACTCATCCAATGGATTCTAACGCCTTAGTACATGGGCCCCAATTTCATGTGGTTATTATCCAGAACCTGTAGGATCTCGAAAGGGCGTCGTATGCGCGCGTGGGGGGGGCCGCGAACGACAGCGTTTGGCCCCCCCTTAGCGGTGGGGGGGGAAATACTAGCTCGTGGATTCCACCCTAGAAAGCTATGTTTATTTTGATTTTAGTTTGGACGGTAGACCCCTTCATCGGTTGTAAGGTTTCGAACCTGGATTCGCATTCCACACTTATCTTCTTGTGGTCTATTTTTGTTAAGGAAAGTGTTCCATAACAAAAAGAATTAATGAAGTACAAATCAACTCAGGTGACTTGAGATGTTGACTAGCTTATGTAGGTGTGTGGACTCTACCTATGTGTTGCACTAGTTTGCCTTGAAGGGAAATTTAGAAGGTTTTTTATGTATGAATATGGTTACAAATTTTCCGATATGTATATGATGAACTTGCACATTGTTGATATTACTGTTGATTCGTGTCACTTATGAATATGTTTTCTGTCTTCATGTTAAGTAATGATGATATGTAGCGTGGGCGTTAATGATAGGCTATGTGAAGTAGGAGTTGGTATATTCTTGTTTGGATTACTTGTGATTAAGTTATGGGTATTATTGGTCCTTACACATTGTTTGACTTAATATGGGTTCCATGGGTAAGTGTCGTGCTTTAGTTATGATGAGATGTACTCTTATCATGCTTGTTGCTATTTGACTTGATGTGATAGAGTTACTTTACTTTTGCATTAAATTATATTATAAACATGTTTGAATTGACTAGACTCTATTTGTTGTTCTTGTGATGTATATGCGTATGCCTATGACTGTCCTATTTGTTTTGTGTAGTCTTTGTTGAATGTTGCAGATGGTTTTTATTGAAAGTGCGTACTTATTAAAATGTTCCCTGTTTCTAACATGATTGCAAATATGGGTGTGCATATGGTCTCATACTTAGTACAAGCGGTGTAATAACCCCATTTCCACCTTTTGCCCAATATTTTAGGTTTCAGTCGTTGAAGGAATTTTGTAGACGACTTTGAAGAAGACTTGGAATTATTGATCATCAAAGTTGGGTAGGTCATCACTTTTCGATGGTGATGCCACTATCAAGCTGATGAAGTTCTTTTAGTATTAAGACTCTTATGTTTCGTCCCTTTTATTTGAGTTTTAAACATTGTATGACCTATATGTGCTCTTACTGCATTTATGTGTGGGCTAGGCCTAATTTGATATTAATTTTATTAGATGGTTATGAGATGAGATGGCTATTTTGAGACTATGTTATATTTTATATATCTATGTGCAATAAAATTAGAAGACTACGTAATCTTCCTATACAAAGGAGGTATGATATTTGATATATATATCTAATACTTTTGATGTATAGGTATCTGGAACCTCCAGTAGAAGTAATAAAATTTTAAATTCTCCGTTTTTTTTGACCTATAATGTAATAATGTAAGCTAAAGTCGCTAGTCCTAGTCCTCACGGGGACACGATGCCGGTTACGCCTATGGGGATTTCCCAGATGTGACACTTGGTATCAAGCCTCTAGTTTAATATCTTTGAGTTGATGTCTCTCTCAACCTCATCTATGTAGGTTCGTATTAATAATTGTGAAGAGGGCCACACTTATGAATAGGAATCTATATGATGCTTAGGAAACTCTCACTTTCATGGAAGTCCAATATCGTGCCATTGAAGTGTTAGCTATTTGTGCTATTGCATATAATCATATAATTATGCTACAGAAGACTCGTAGAAGATATTGAAAATGCGGGAGTTCCTCCCCGTGGAGATCAAGTTCCTTCTCTTGAGGAAGATGTGAATGATGACCAAGCCCGGTGAATCTTCATCCTTTGACAGATGAGAACATTAGGGCTGCTCCCTTCCAAATGGCCTAAGCCATTACTACCCAAGCACAAGCCACCACTACTTAAGCCCAAGCCTAGACGGCCCAAACTAATTGGGAGGTTCTACCCCGAGCACATCAAAAAGTTATTACCATGTCCTCATCTAAGGGATTTAAGTAGGATAAATCCTCCTACTTTCTATGTTTGCATGTTGAAGAAGACCCCCAAGAGTACGATGAAATTCTACACTACAAGATTATTTATGCCTGGGGGTGTCTACTAGTTGGGGACTAGTGAGAGCCGAGTTAGCCACTCATGAAACTGAAGAATGTGGATCAGCTGGTACGCGTACAATGAGGGACCATAAGACTTTTAAGATGTGGACGCAGTGACTTGGCAAAATGTTCAAGAAGGCTTTTCTTGATCGGTTTTTTGCCTTTGGAAAAGATGGAATCTAAAGAGGTGGATTTCATCAATTTCGCCAAGGAGGTATGACTTTTCTTGAATAATCTTTTAAATTCACTAAATTGTCAATATTCTCCGTCTTTGGTTTCCGATCCAAGGGATAGATAGTCATTGTGACACAGGGGTTTTCGGTGATTTTGCAGAGAGGTCACTCGTCTATTGCTACATGACAAAATACCATGTTTTGTCATCTACTATTTCCTGCTCAAACTTGTAAAATAGGCAAGGGATAGAGGAGAGTAGAGATGCCAAGAGTGGCAAGATCCGTTGATGGTGGGGGGGTTCTTCAAAGGGAAGGCTTGAGATACAAGAAAGCTTAAGTAAGTTTACGGAAGAGATTTCTAATCCAGTTCCTTTCCAAGTTTCCTAAGGCTAGGAATATAGGGTGTCTAACCCTAATCTAAGAAGGGAATGGAAACTAGTCCCCAAACACGAAGCTTACTTGTAACCAATGTAAAAGGTTGATGTAGGGGAATGCTTGTTGATCGGGTAATTTCTTTGGTTGTGGGAAAGAGTTTTCTCACAAGGGTAGGTATTGCTAATGTGAAGAGTCAAGACAAAAAAAAAACACGGGGGGGGGTAGTGGGCAAAGAAGTGGTTCAAATGAGCTTTCGAAGAAAAATCCGCTTTTTAATGTTCTCCGCTCTAGGTGTTAGAAAGATACTTTTTTCCCAATGTGTGATCAGTAGTTGACAATCTTATCTATTGATGGTTAATGCCTTACTTGATCCCGGTGCATCGTTTCATTTGTTAGTCCTCTAGTAAGCTAAAGTTTTGAGTTTTGCCATATTTTTCCATGAACCTCTTTTTATGGTGTATACCACCAGTGTGTGAGTCGTTTTTTGCAAAAAAGGGTGTAAGAAATTGGTCCCTATATATCCGCAATAGAGTTTTTCTTATGTTGAACTATAGAACTTAATAAGCTTTGATTGTTATTTGCGAGGGTGGTTTTTGTAGGGGATTGGTTGCATGCTCTCTTGCCTCTATAGATTTGTAGAACTAAGGGTGGTGAAGTTTATAACTTTTTCAAATGAGCCCATTTTAGAGAGTGGAAGGGGAAACTTCTATTCCTAGAGTCGTATCTATCTTGTTTAAAAAGAAGCATGACAAATGATCTCTAAAAAGTTTGTTTATACACATATAGTAAGAGTCAACGATTTAGACTCAAAATGTCCTTATGAGTCGGTCCCCGTAGTGAGGGAATTTCTTGAGGCCTTTCTTAATGATCTTCCAGGTATCCTCCCGAATGGTAAATGAATTTGGTATCGACTGTTACCCAGATACGAATCCCCTTTCAATTCCTTCTATCGAATGGCTCGACGAATTAGAAAGAGTGAGGGCTCAACTCAAAGATTTTACGAGACAAGTCTTCATTAGACCAAGTATTTCGTTTCTCCATGTGTGCTCCGTTTTTTATTTTTGAAAAGAAGTAGGGTTCCCTTATAATTGTATCGATTATCACCATCACTAAAGTCACTATTACGAATCCAGTATCCTCTCCATCTGATTGAGGACTTGTTTGATTAACTCAAGGGACAGCTACTTTTCTAGATGACTTTGGGATCGGGATATCACCAACTTAAAAGGGTGAGAGGTTATGATAATATCGATGATGGATTCAGACTAGATATGGGCACTATGAGTTCTTAGTAAATCCTTTGGTCCTCAAAAAATGCCCCGTTGGCATTTATGGATCTTCCTGAAAGAGGGTTTTTAAAGTTTCCTAGATTATTGTATTGGTCTCATTGACGACATCTTGTATATTTGAAAAATGATAGTGAACACATGAACCTTTGAGGGTGGTATATAAGTGCTTAATGAGAATCAATTAATTTGCCAGTATAGCATGTATTTTGGTTGAGGTAGGTGGATTTCTTGGTTATATCTCTCTAGTGAGGGAGTTGAGTTGATCCAATGAAAACCGAGGCATGAAAAAATTGTCTAGACCATTGACTCCAACTGGCAATTATAGGAGTTGTCTTTGGTCTATGGGGTTATTTTCGATGTTGTGGCATGGTTTTTTCCTTCCATGCATCTCCCTTGACTATTTGGGGGGGGGACCCAAAAAAAGTATGAAATTTGAGTGTCGGCGGGCATGGTGAAAGAATCTTCCTCTCTTCTCTTCAAATAGCTACTGTTCTGACGGGTTGTTGGATTTATCATAGGGTACGAAGGGTTTCATTTTGTATTGTGGTGCATCCTGAGTGGGTTTAGGGCGTTTGATTATGCAACATGGAAAGGTAATAGTCTATGCTTCTAGACAACTTAAGGTGGATGAGAGAAATTATCCAACTCATGATCTTGAGTTAGCGGCTGTGGTATTTGCCTTAAAAGTATGGAGGCATTACTTGTATAGTGTCAATGTTTATATGTATGCAGACCACTAGAGTCTCCAATTTATGTTTACTCAAAATAAGTTGAATCTCCGACAAAGAAGGTGGTTGGAATTATTGGAGGTTACGACATGTGTGTTCTCTATCACCTCGACAAGGCCAATGTGGCTGCGGATGCTCTAAGTCCTATGACCATGGATAGTGTGTCTCATGTAAAGGAAGCTAAGAAAGTCCTAGTAAAAGATGTTCATAGGTTTTCTAGATTGGGTGTAAGGTTGGAAGATTCTCCGAATAGTGGTTTTATGGTCCATCATAACTCCGAGTCATCTTTGGTGGTCGAGGTGACGTCCAAGGAACATCTTGATCAACCATTGATGTAGTTGAAGGAATCAGTTCTTGGTAAGATTAACAAGTCATTCTCCTTAGGGAGGATGGTATCTTCAGGTATCAAGGAAGGTTGTGTGTTCCCAATGTAGATGGTTTGAGGAACCGGATCCTTCAGGAAACCCATGGGTCCCGTTATTCCATTCACTCGGGTTCGACAAAAATTTATCATGACCTTAAGGAAGTATTTTGGTGGGAAGGTTTGAAGAAGGACATAACAGAATTTGTTGCTAAGTGTCCAAATTGCAAACAAGCAAAAGTTGAAAATCAAAATTCGGTGGTTTACTACAAAAATTCGAAGTTCCTACTTGGAAGTGGGAAGACATAAATATTGATTTTCTAGCAGGTTTGCCTCGTACACAAAAGCAATATGAATCTATATGGGTGGTTGTCGATAGGTTGAACGATTCGCTCATTTCACTCTCGTCAAGTCTACTTATTCGGCGGAGGAATATGCAAGGATCATCATAGATGAAATTGTATTTCTCCATGGTATTTCGTTATCCATCATATCAGATTGGGGTGCACAATTCACATTTAGGTTTTGGAGGTCATTCCAAGAAGGGTGGGGTACCAAGGTGAAATTAAGCACCACTTTTCATCCCAAAATGGATGGTCAAGGGGAGGGTACTATTCAAACCCATGAGGATATGCTTAGACCTTGTATCACTGATTTCAAAGGGTATTAGGATAAGCATTTGCCTTTGGTGGAGTTTGCTTACAATAATAGTTTTCATTCATCTGTATCTATGGCTCCTTACGAAGCCTTCTATGATAGGATATGTAGATCTCCAATTGGATTGTTTAAAGTGGGAGAGCCTTTGCTTCTTGGTCCCGATTTGATTTATAAGACTTTGGAGAAAGTTCATATTATAAGGAATCTCTTGCAAATGGCCTGTAGTCGGCAAAAGTCTTACGCCAATCATTGGAGAAGGGACTTAGAATTTGAAAAGGGTGAGAAGGTGTATTTGAAAATTTTTCCTATGAAAGGGATGATTAGATTTGGCAACAAAAGGAAGTTTAGTCCTCGTTATATGTGTACATATGAAATCCTGCAAAGGGTTGGCAAGGTTGTTTATGAGTTAAGGTTGCCTAGTGAATTGGCTTCGGTTCAATCCGATTTTCCATGTTTCTATGCTTATAAGTCCATCGGTGATCCCAATCTATTCTTCTCCTTTGAGGTCTTGTGTAAATGATAACCCTCTCTATGAAAATTCCAGTTCAAATCTTGATAGGCAAGTAAATAATTTGGTGAATTTTTGCAAAAAAATGTGCATTTTTGATGTTGTTACAGTAGGTTACAGTCAAATGCTTTCAACTTGGAAATTTTGCATTTTTTCTTGTTTTGAATTTTGTTGTGCATTTTGATATGGTGAGTATATAAAATGATACGTACCATGTTGGTAAGTTGAACTTTGACATAATTGACTCATATAAAGTATCTTGAGCTCACGTGATTGTTGTGAGAAGGAAATTCCTCATAATGTAATGTTGAGCCTTATGTGTTGTAATTGAAGTTTTTGAATTTCCTTGTTTAGATGATAGATTAATGTTGTAAATGAATTTATAAATTATTTTATTGGTTGGGCTCTATTCTTAAGTCTATTCCTTCCTTCAAAAGATATTTACTGTCATTCAGTGACGAATGTTTCCTAAAGGAGAGTAATGTAACAGATCGAAAATCCAAGATGTGTTCTATAGCCTAACATAAGTGTCAAAAGGTTTAGATACAATTTTAAGGTCTATTTTAATGATTATAAGTTATTTTGGAAATCTAGAAACCAAAATATCCATGACGTCCATAAACTAGTTCAATAAAGTACTAGCGTGCCTTAGCATATTTATCTTTTAGAAGCCGTAAAATGATGAAATTTGTGAAAGGGTGTTTAGTACGTATTAGAGTTAGTTCACACTCGAAACATCTAGGTACGGCTCCCCAAGGACGCAACCACGTGCCCTTGCTGTAGGAGTCTTGCATTTTGAGTCAAGGACCTCTGCCAAGGCAGTGGTGCACAAAACGAGTGCCATCGACGGTGCTTTGTGTAATGATGGACGTCTAATGTCCAACCTCGTGTTTCCTTAGCCAAAATCTTGGAAGGTTCATTTTTCACAGTCTTTGAACTTAGAGACGGATGTGCAGCATGGAGGGAGTAGAGGTCGTCATCTCACAGACGGACGGTCGATCGGGGTTTCATTTGTGAGGGTTTTTTTTATATACGTTTTCACTTAAGTTAATTAATTAATTGTATTAATTGGATATTATGAATATATTAACATGTATTCTAACTTAATTATGATATATATTGATGAATTGATCTATTTTGTAGAAGATAACCTTTACCCCTTAACCCTAGGTTATGACCTTGATATGAATCGTGTAATGTTGGTTCAATTGACTTGGTTATTGTTTGAATTACTTTTAAATGATGTTATTGTACCAATCATGATTAAATTAGGGTGAATTATAGTCCTATCATGCTAGTTCTTGAAAGGTGATCTAGGTTATGAAGCGTGTTGTGAGATTGACCTATGTATCTTATCTTAATCTATGAACTAGCGTTGGATTGTGATATAGTGATTCAATTAGCCTTGTTATTATGTTGTTTATTGTTTTATGATGAAAATACACTATAATCGGGTTGATTTAGGGGTTGATGGTAATACCTTGATGATGAATTATGAAGGAGACTTGGTATGTTTTTTGATCCCTATTCTTTATTTCAAATATGGTTAATTGTGATTAAGTCATGATGTTGTGTTGGAGTTTGTTGTATTAGGATTGATAGGGTTTGTATGATGTTGAATTGAAATGTCTTGACTATGGATTTTGAGTTGTTGGCTAAGATGTAAATGTTATAATGATGGTCATGATTTATCAATGTGCCATATTGTAAAGTGATTTGTAAATGTGCTAACCTCACTTATATGAATAGTAATGAAAGAAATTAACTCATGCAATTCTTGTTGAGCTATGATGATGATGATTATACAACAGTTAGGCCCTATGACCTACATTATGTTATTGATGATTAATAAAGATATTAAAGAAATTTCAAAAGGGACTCTAGCATAGCACCGAGTGAACTAGAGTAAGGAGTGTCCCTTCCCACATAGGGAAGGTAGGATCATTAAAGTACTCTTTAGATTGGAGACTATAATGCATGTATCATAAAGAAGATCCAAACTATATCTCTTAGTTCTTAAACTATGTTGCCCCCATAGGAATATTAGCTAGTGGATTCACATAGTTGCTATGCTCATGTTTTTGTACTACCTTATCAAGTAGTTCTCCTTCTTTTGGTGTAAGGTTCCATCACACCGGATGCCACATTAGCTTATGTGGTCTATGTCGATTAAGGCAAGATGTTCCCAAAAATTTAAAATAAATTAAAGGAATGGACTCTACTAAGATAACCTAAGGGGTTTAATTTAGTATAGGTAGGGGTATGGGGCTCGACCTAAACATTGCATGCGTTAGCCATGAGGGAAGTCTTAGGAGTATGTTCTTATGTATGTATATGATTATAATGGTATATGATATGAATATCATGAACTTGGACATTGTTGATACTATATGTTAATTGGTTTCACATATTAATATGTTTTGGTTCACATTGTTAAAATATGATGATATGTACTCGTAAATCAATGCTATGTGAAGTGAGATGTTGGTCATAATTCTTGTTGGGTTACTTGATTGAGTAAGGTTATGGGGCTTTGCTTGGACATTGCACTTTTCAACTTAATAAGGGCTTATGGGTAATTGTCTTGCTTTGATTGTGTTGAAATGTACTCCTATTCTTGCTTGTTGAAGTTATAACTTAATGATTAGAGTGGTCTTGATATTATTTTCAAGTGTGTTGTTATGTTCATTAACTTGACTGTGTTTTGTATTATTGGTCTTGTGATGTACATGCCTATGACTTAAGAAATATGTATTTTTGATTGGAATGGTCTTCTTGAATGTGCATAAGGTTTTCAAAGGGTAAAATAACATGTATTCATGAAAGTTCCCTTTTTAGCATCATTGTATAATTTGTGTACATATGGTCTCATACATAGTACAAGTGGTGTACTAACTCCATTTCTTCCTTTTTCCCAACATTTTAGGTTTCGGTCGTTGAAGGGATTTTGGAGACGACTTTGAAGAAGACTTTGAATTCTTAATCATCCAAGTTTGGTAGGTACTCACTTTCCTAGGGCAATGCCACTATCCAGCTATGAAGTTGTTTAGTTTTAAGACTCTCGTGTTTCTTTTCTTTTCATTTTGATATTAAACATTGTATGACCTATATGTGGTCTTATTATAGTGATGTATAGGCTAGGACCAATTTGATATATTCTTATTTGATGGTTATGATATGAGATGACTATTGGAGACTATGTTATATTCTATATATCTATATGCAATAAAATTAGAGGACTATGTAATCTTTCTATACGAAGGGTCTATGTATACTCGATATATAAATATTATGTGTATGTGGAGGTCTATGTAACCCTCCACGTAGAAGTAAGGAAAAGTTTTAATTTTTCCCTGTTTTTGACCTACGAATGTAATGATGTAAGCTAAGAGGCTAGTCTTAGTCTTCAAAGAGGACGAAGACGCTGGTTTTGTCTAGGGGATGCTCCTCGGATGTGACATATAAATACTAGACTTAGTTATTATTCTTAGGGAGCCCGAAATTAATATAGTTTTACTTTAGAATACTATTTTTCTTGTATTTTCTCTCAAGTTTGGAGAGGGTTTTCTTGGAAGACTTGAAGAATGAAGAAGTTCATCTTACCCAAGTTGGAAGTGGGTCTTCTCTGTTCTTCTTCCTTTGCTTAAATCAAGATTTAGTTTCTTTTACCTATTTTATTTTAATATCATTTTAGGTGTAATTTGTTATTTCTTTATATGTGGCTAAAAACCCAATTCTTGGGGTGTGATTTAAAAAGTTGTGTTGATATTTTTGTTTAGTCTTGCTTGCTGATAGGTAGATGTATTTTAATGATTATTTTACCTAGTGGTTATGGTTTAATTGGGGGGGGGGGGGGGGGGGGGGCTTGAATTTGAAATGCAAATATAACCCCCATGTATTTTTGGCTTGTTCGAGAGAGAGGTCTCAAAAACTAATTTGCTAGACTGATGGACTAAGAAGTGGGTCGACACAAGGTTTTTTTGCAACCCTCAAAATGAACTAGGTTAAAATAGAGACTATCATATGTCTTATGAGTTAATAAGGTGTTAATATTATGAATAATAGCTTTAGAAGTAAGCTTGAAGAGTTTGGAAGTCAAAACGTCGAAGAACGACCGAGACCTTTGGAAACTAGTCTTGTGTGTGCTTGTGTGGCTTTACATGTTTTGATGTGTTATTTTGTGAATAAAATGCTAGGAGGGGACTCAAAAATCTACATGGTCATATATAGGATCGAAACATATGGATACGACTCCCAAGGACCACCCTAAGGTACCTTGAGAAGGACCCAAGCATTGGCCAAAAAGCTTTCAAAATAGCCCCAAACCATGACTCAATCGACGCCCTTTTGATCAACGAATGCCCCATCAATAGGGCATGGATCCACACTTATCTGTGGGATCTTAGCCCCCTTTTTTTGAGTCTCTTATCCAAACCATGCCCAGTAGAATGAGTCGTGGTTCCATCGATGCCCTGCCATTAATGGCCATCATTTAACACCTGCAATTTCTGTAGGGTCTCGGCCAAGTGAGGGGTGAATTGGTAAATTCACCCCACGTCCTAACTAAGTTATAGATGGTTATTTTAGGTTATTTATGGGATTTTAATTTATTTAAAATACTAAAACCTATACTCAAACTTCATTATTAAAAATCAAAACCCAAGTTCAGAAGAAGTTCTCTCCAAACCTCCATGAAAGCTTGAAGTCAAGTAGGCTAGGAATTTAGTTTTCCACTCATTTCTCCATAAATTTTATGGGATTTCTTCAATTAAGGTATGGTGATTATATCATTGATTCTTCTCTCATTCAAGGAGCCAATTCTAAAGGCTTTTCAAAGATCATCAAAAACCTTGAAATCCTATTTCTAATTCTAAGCATGATTTCTTGCATAAAGATTTGAATTGATGTTTTATGAAGTAATTGATATTAGTTTATGGTTTTTTGATCAAAAATTCCACGAACCCATGTATTCCTTGAATTCTTAATTTTGGCTGTAAAGTTGGTGAATTGATCATGCCTTAATTGTATTGAATTCATGTGTAGATTGTAATGGACTATTGAATTACGTATTCATCATTGTTAAAATTGTTCATAACTTGCCTTAAAGTGTTGAATATTAAGTATTGTTGTATCATTGATATTGATGATTGTTGGTTTAGTCTTGTATATATTGTTATTGGTAAGATCTCTTGTTGTGTGAATTGGTTGGGAAGTCTAAGGAATGGTGATGGTGACTATTGGAAGGTGGTGAGTTGACCTAATTCCCTTGTTTACTTTAGAGTTGATATAAAATTGTTATTGATTGGTATGGTCCACTTATGGTTGGCAGTGTTTAATTGCTATATATGTTTTGAACATGGCTTTGTCGGCATTATTATGTGAATAGTAGTATAATTATGTTATGGCTTGTGCAGATGTACAATTTGAAGGATAATATTGTGTATGTTCAAGTATGAGGTGAAATTATGATTCCTCTAAATGATGATATGTGAAGATGATAGACTACGAAGAGTCTTTATATGCTGATAAGGTATCTTGTTTAGGTAGACTTAGTTGTCCATACTTGGTACTTGAATGTTATTGTTTGAATGTAGGTATGAATGAATAAAAGTCTAGAATCAGTAGACCTCTAGTGGCACCCTTATATTAATGACTAAAGTAAGACCTTTAATATGAAAAGAAGATTAAGAATGTGAAACCTTGAATATGAAAATAAGATTAATAGAATCCTTAAAGTGGAAGACCATAATGGTGCCTTTCTTAAGTATGGACTTAGGGGTAGGTTGGATGGAACGACATGAAACCAGACCTAAGAAAGTCATAAGATCTATCCTAATAGACCTTGATTGGCAGACTTAGTGGATCCATTCTTGGAAAAACTATTATGAGTTGGTAGAGCTTAGTGATGGTACCTTCTCTAATACGTATATATGTGAATGAACTTACTCTACAAGAATAAGGTCAAAGAACCAAGTGATTCCTAAGGAAGTATCCTAGTTGATTATGAGCTAGATTACAAAGAAACCTTTGGATATCCCTACACATGTGCCGACCATGGATGTGTCTAGTTCTACCGGGCACTATAACACTTTCATGGTGTGGGGTCGTTATGACACCAGATTTCATACCTAGCTAATATGGTATATGTCAGATAATGTATATTATCCTCATGTTAGATTTATACCCTAGTATTGGGTAGGTTCTACAATGTGTAGGTAGTGGAATGGACGTTATAGACACATGGCACGATTAGGCCTTGAAGGTGATAGAATGAGCTACCTAGGTCTTCCAAGACCATGACGTGAAGTCCCCTAATTGGTTACTTGTCTCTTAGATGGTTTCAAATGAATAATGTTCACTTTGTCAAGGTATGTTGAAGTTTAACTTTCCAAATGAGCCCGTCTTATAGTGTATGGGGGAAATTTTATTCCTAGAGGTCATATTATTTCTTCTTTCAAAGAATGCAAAATGACCTCTAAAGGGTGTTTATACCATATAGTAAGAGTCCAAGATTTAGACTCCAAAATTCCTCCCATTGTGTCGGTCCCCGTAGTAAGGGAATTTCTTGAGGTTTTTCCTAATGAGATTCCCGGTATTTCTCCCGAGCGGGAAATTGATTTTTGTATCGACTTGTTACCAGATACAAATCCCATTTAAGTTGCTCCTTATCAGATGGCTCCAGCCGAATTGAAAGACTTGAAGGCTCAACTCAAATATTTACTAGACAAAGGCTTCATTAGACCTAATATTTCTCCTTGGGGTGCTATAGTTTTGTTTTTTTAGAAGAAGGATGGGTCCCTTTGAATGTGCATTGATTATTACCAACTAAATAAGTCACTATAATAACTTTCTCCTATCGCCCGGATGGACGACTATTTGATCAATCCCAAGGGCAAGCTACTTTTCTAAGTTGATTTGAGATCGGGTTAAACAAACTTCGGTGAGAGGTGAGGATATACCACAGACAATATTTCGTACTAGATATGGTCACTATGAGTTCTTAGTAATGTCCTTTGGTCTCAAAAATGCCCCCGCAGCATTTATGGATCTCATGAATAGGGTGTTTCAAAGATACCTGATTCGTTTGTCCTTGTATTCATTGATGAAATCTTGGTATATTCGTAAATGAGTGTGATCACATGAACCATTTGAGGGTGGTTTTACAAGTGCTTAAGGAGAATCATTTGAATCCTTTCGCAAATTATTTTGGTTGATGCTTGTAGCATTCTTGGTCATATCATCTTTAGTGAGGGAGTTGAGTTTGATTCAAGGAAAACGAAGGCGGTGAAAAATTGTCCTAGACCATTGACTCCAACCAATATTAGGAGTTTCTTGGTTCTAAAGGGTTATTACAGGAGATTTGTGGATGGTTTTGCGTCCATTACATATCCCTTTACTACTTTGACACAAAAGAGAGAGAAATTTTACTGGTCAGAGGCATGTGAGAGAAGCTTTCAATTCTTGAAAGATAGGCTTACTCTCTTTTGTGTTGACTTTACCATGGGCTAAGGTGGAGGGAATGGGGCAAGGTGAGGGGACATTGGGGGGGGAGTGAGCATAAGTAAAGGTGGATGGGGGAGGGTACAAAGGGTTTCATTCTGTATTGTGATGCATGCCAAGTGAGTTTAGGGTGTGTGCTTATGAAACATGGGGAAGTAAATAGCCTATGCTTCTATGCAACTTAAGGTGCATGACAGAAACTATCGAACTCGTAATCTTGAATTAGCGGACTAGTTATTTTCCTTGAAAATATGGAGGCATTACTTGTATGGTGTCCATGTTGATGTGTATACCGACCATTAGAGCCTCCAACATGTGTTAACCCAAAAGGATTTTAATCTCCAACAAAGAAGGTGGTTAAAATTGTTGAAGGATTACGACATGAGTGTTCTCTATCACCCCCTAAAAGTCCAATGTTATTGCGGATGCTCTAAGTCGTATTACCATGGGTAGTGAGGAAGCGAAGAAAGACCTAGTTAGAGATGTTCATAAGTTGGTTTGATTGGGTGTGAGGTTGGAAGATTCTCTGAATGGTGGTTTTATTGTCCATCATAACACCGAGTTATCTTTGGTGGTTGTGTTGAAGTCCAAACAACACCTTGATCAACCAGTGATAGAGTTGAAGGAATCGGTTCTTGGTAAGCTTAATGAGTAATTATCCTTAGGGGAGATGGTGTCTTGAGGTATTAAGGAAGATTATGTAATCCCAATGTAAATGGGTTGAGGAACGGCTCCTCTAGGAAGCCCATGGATCCCGTTACTCCATTCATCCAAATTATGACAAAAATGTACCATGACCTAAGGGAAGTATTTTTGTGGGAAGTTTTTTAAAAAGGCATAGCGAAATTTGTTGCTAAGTGTTCAAATTGCCAATAAGTTAAAGCCGAACATCAAAAGTCAGGTGGCTTACCTAAATAAAAAAGTTTTTTTATTGCTATCCGAGATCCTCTTTGGAAGTTGAAAAAAAATCTGGATTTGTGTAGGTTTTACCTCAGCACAAAGTATATGACTCGCTATGGTGGTTGTTGGTAGCGCGTATTTTTTTTATCACGTAGTGGCATCGTGATCTGAAGACGTAAAGAAATATTAGTCCCTACCTTGGAATTGGAAAGATTAATATGGATTTGTGTAGGTTTACTCAAACACAAAAGTAATTGATCGCTATGGGTGGTGTTGTTATGGCCCCCCCCACCTCGGTATTGTGTGTTTTTATACGTAGTGGGACAATCGTGATCTAAGACGTAAGAAATATTAGGCAAGGTGTTTTTCCAAATGTGAATATTAAAGTATTAGTTGGCTAATGTAAGTGTCATTAACTTTAAGTGAGGGATTAATTATGGGCTATTTGGATTGATTTAATCCATGGGCCCCACCACTCATAATTGGTGCTTATTAGGATTAATTATAATCCAGTGGGGCCCCCCACTCAGGCAAAAATTCAAAAAAAAAGGGATCAGATTTTGTCTTGGCCTTAGTGGACAGGTGGTAGAGGGGGCTGCCTTCTTCCACTTTCATACGATTAAATGAGGTGGAGAAATCCACTCTCATGCTAAATAAAGTGGGAAATGGCATTGTTTGCTGCATCATCTTCTTCTTCACCACCACTTGTCTTATGCAGACTAGGAAATGGAGAAACCAACCCTCGCAAACCTCTTGGCCAGCAGCTACAATAATTTGGTTTAGTAATTGCCACTTTCCATTCTTTGGTGTTTTAATTCTTTAGAAACCTTGTTAATTATCCATTAATCTTAAGAAGGGGGCGTGACAGTACGTAGGAGTTTGTTTTTATTATTGAATGTGCTAAGTATGAATGGAACCCTACTCGGATTTATTATTGAAATGTCTGTTGGTGCTGCTTGGGCTGTTTTGTTTAAAGCAAACTGCAGGAAATTCTGTTTTGGCATTATGTATTGTTGAATGTGATTATGAGTAGTATCTCCACAGGCTGAATACGATAAGTAAAAAAAAGATTTTTGTTGCGAATTATAAGAATGAGTTATCGCTCGTTTGTCGTTTTGCTAAAATCGTTGTCGCTGCTATGGTTGCCCGATACGGCTGTTTTGGGGAGGGGGGGCGTTTAATATGATTCTTTGGGTTATATGGGTTATTGGTATGCTTGGATTAATTTGGGATTGTTTTCGGATTGGGGGACTAGTTAAGGAATAGGGGAGGTGCTGCCAAATTTTCGTTAGATTATTAGCTACTTTACAAGAAAGTAAAGCACGATGTTTATCTAATTGCGGCACGATTGTTGCTTGTTATAGATTACTGTTGAGCAGTAAATTTTGACTTGCGGATCGATTAATACGGTAATGTAACGTTGTCCCTTCTTTCTTTTGCTTGGCATGATTTTATTTAAAAATAAGCGAATATAACGGACAATTTGATACTTATCGCTATAGAGCGTCTAGGTGACGTACTATTCTTGTCTTCCCAATTATTATTGCCTCTTATCGGCTCTTCTAAGGCTATGATGAGTCTCTAATATATCTATGGTAATATGCTTCTTAAGTCATTGAGATTTTAACGATTTCCATATCGTATTAAAGTTCATAATATTGATAAACATTAATCTTTGGTAATACTCCTTGCTGGTTTCACTTTGATTGTTCGTATTATAGTTAGAGGAAATGATTTTAATTGCATATGGTTGCTCATAATATCTGCTCGTTCATAGAGTCATTTATCATTTCATCAAACCGAGTCCCGGCCGTGTAATGTTCCGTGCGGAGTTTCTTTGTTTCTGCATATGTCCCGAGTTCCTCGCTAGAGGGCCGGGTATGTATATTAAAAACAAACAAAACCAAAAAAAAACACATTTTTTTAATTTAAAACAATTTTACACAATTTGGGAAAAATTGTGTGATGAGGATTGTTATGATGATGATGCTGACGGATGCTGACGTGACTGCTTATTTTTGCCGAGAGCCTCTTAACTAGGGAGTTGGGGCACTAAATTAAATTATTGCATGATTTTTGCTCTTAAAAAGGGTATAATGTGTACGATATTTTGTTCGACTTGCCATAGTGGTATCCTGTCATCTTTAACCTTTATGCTTTACATACTCAGTACCTTGTACGTACTGACCCCCCTTTTCCTTCCTCGGGTGGCTTGCGTTTTCACATGCCCGCAGGTGTAGACGCACAGTTCGGTGATCCTCCTCACCTAATATCTAATCTGCTGATTGGGAACTCCACTGTTCCGGGAGCCCAGTCGTTTGGTACATAACTTTGTGTAGTCTTTTGCTCATCTATTGGGTCTGGCGGGGCCTGTCCCGTGAGTTTCACTAATTACTCTTAGAGGTCTGTGGACATAGGTGGGTTTTGTATATATATGTTTTGGATAATGGTCTGGACAATTATGTTTGTTTGGACATGTCCGCTGTACAAGGGGCAGCCTTGTCGCTGCGTACATCATTGTGTATTGTGTAGTGGCAGCCTTGTCGCATACGGTAATGTTTATTATGCTTTGAAATAGCGGCGGCCTTGTCGGCTCGCGTTTATGCCTGTTAGGGTTTGAATGGTTATGGCTGCCTTATGAGACAGGTCCTCCTATATATATATGACGTTGGGGTTGGATGGATTTGATTAAATTCCATATTGTCTTAGTTTTTTCTTTGGGTATACTTAGCAGGTTTGTAATGGGGGTGTCCAAAACGGGCACTAGTCACACGGCCACTCGGTTGGGGTCGTGACCAAAGAGTGGTATCAGAGCTGTTCTTCCCTCAAATTGTCTACAGACCGTGTCTGGTGAGTCTTGTTTATCGGTGTGTTGTGCACCAATCTATAAACAGGAAGCTACAGGACATTTAGGAATGTCATTCTTTCTTCTCTTATTCTAGATCGTGTGCGATAGGCTATATTAATAGGATAATCCCTCTCTAAAGCGAATCCCTGTGTTTTCAGCTATGCCTCCAAGAAAGAGCGACAGCCTCCCAGAAGTTGAAAATCGGTAGGCATACAGGTACGTAGTCAGACCTAGAGAGTTACTAGGCCCGTGCCCAGGTCTATCCTTGTATTATGCTCCCATGTCGGAGAGCTCTGCTACACCATCCACCCCCACCGCCAGAAGACTTTAGATCAGCAGCAGCTCCAGTTCGTAGTACACCAAACACACAAAAAAAAAAAACCCCCCCACCACCAAAGATCCCCCTCCTATCACCCCCACCCCAACCAAAAAAAGACATCTTCCAAACCTCCCAGCTCCTCAGTCAGGGCGGATGGATATGGCCATGAGAGATGCGGTTCCAATGTGCTGACTATAGTAGTGCAGATCATGGCTCGCAGTCAATGGACTAGAGTTGATCATGTGTCGGATAGATCTGATACTTAAGGGCTCGTGACTTCTTAAGTTGTAATACCGCAGAGTTCTTTGGGTCAAGGCCACCAGGATATCCGCAAGAGTTTATCTTTCGTCAGATTCTGGCATACTTGAGGATATCAAGGCTTCGTAGCCGAGTCTGGTGAGTTTGGCTACTTATCGTTTGCGGAAATGTAGGCTATTAATTGGTTGAGTCTTCGGAGTTTATCAGCTAGGGTGAGGGTGATCCTCCCAGCAGCGGTATGAGATGAATTTGTGGATTCTTTCCAGGGCTACTTACTAACTGTACTTCAACCTCCAGAGATAAGAGAGCTAGATCGATAGAATTCTTGCTTTGGAAGAAAATGGGCGAGCGTTTCGAGAGTATAGTTCCTCGAGTTTGATTCATTGGCTAAGGCATTAATGCGCCTACTTTGTGGCTGATACTGGCAGACAGGGTACAGACATCGTTATGGTGATGGATTGATCGTTATTTGTTGACGGTTGATGGCAGTGAACTTTTTCAGTCCAGGTTGACATTGCTTGCTCGGAGTGCAGGGCATATGCACAGTGGGGTAGAGGTATCGGCACGGGGGAGGTCGCCAGATAGAGGATTATCATAATAATAGAGGCCACATAATAGGTCTAGACCCCCCCCCCCCAAAGCAGGTTATCCTGACGTTTTCAAAGCGGGCAGTCTCAGCAGCATGTTAGATGTTCTTCCCAGCCAGCACAGAGTGCACCCCCTAACGTTTTTCAAATGGTAGGGGTTTCGATCGTATGTGGATGATTCGGAAGCTGGTCAGAGCTCTAGGGCGTCAGGGTCACGATGGGGCCCCCCCCCCCCAGGGGTTTGAGCCAGTCGAGGCCACCTTTGCCGATCGTGTTCTCGTTGTTGTAAGTCCCATCCTTGGGATGTCGTTGGGCTACAGGTGCTTGTTTGCCTTGCGTCCCGCAGGGCCATCCTAGGAGGGAGTGTCCCAAAATTAGAGGTAGTGCAGTGTATGGCACGAGCCTACAGGGTCCGTTGCTGGTTCAACTTCTTCTGTGGCTATGCGCCCTACGGGCAGGTTATTCAGGCGCCAGCAGGCCGGGTAGAGGACGTGGTGGAGCTTCCAGTTCTAGCGGTGTCCCTCAAACCGTATATTGCTTTGACTAATAGGCAAGATCAAGGAGCGCACTAATGTGATCACAGTATTTATCACTATTCTCCCGAAGTGTGTATGCAGTGATAGACCAAGGTTTCCACCCTTATCATATATATCTCCCTTTGTTGCTAGTAGGATCGGAATAGAGTCTGAGTTGATAGAACCATTTGAGGAGCTACACCTAGTAGGAGATTTTGTTATAGCTCTACGCTAGTATATTAGGAAATTGTTCAGTAGTTATAATATAGTCCGTCGTAACCGTAGCAGATCTAATAGAGTTAAATTATGATGAGTTTGATATTATCATGGGAATGGATTTGGTTGGCTGCTTGTTATGGCTAATGTGATTGCAGAGGAAAAGATAGTTCGATTTCAATTTCCCATGGGAACCGATTATAGAGTGGAAGGGAATCCAGTATCGCCGAATGTAATTCATTTCATACCACAAGGGCCGGGAAGATGGTTAGAAAAGGCTATATTTACCATCTGATTTCGGGTGCAGACATAAACGCACGCAAGAGGCACCGAACTCTTCATCATTCCTCGGTAGTTTAATGAATTTCTTCCGATGTATCCCCGAGGAACCTTCAAGCCTTCCTCCAGAATATGGGAGATAAGTTTACTATAGAATGTACTGCCAGATACCCAGCCTAATATCTATCCCTCCTTATAGAATGGCAACCCCTGCTTAGTTGAAAGAATTGAAAGAGCCATTGAGGGATTTGCTAGTAAAGAAAGGGCTTTCATCAGGCCTAAGTACGTCATCCCCCCCTTGGGGAGCACCGGTAACTGTTTGTGAGGAAGAAGGATGGGTTCGCTGCCGGATGTTCATTGATTATAGGCAGTTGAACAAAGTAAGCATAAAGAACAGGTTCTCCCCCGCCCAAGGATTGACTATCTTTTGACCAGTTGAAAAGGGTGCAAAGTGGGTTTTTTTCAAAGATGACTTGCGGTCAAGTTATCATCAGGTCGGGTAAGGGAGGCAGATATCCAAGACCGAGAACGTGCGGCATCCGGACCCGATATGGGCATTAATGAGTTTAGAGTGCTGTCTTTTGGGCTGACTAATGCTCCAGCGGTGTCTCATCGATTTAAGAATCGAGTATTTAAAACATTCCTTGATATGTTTGTTATTGTTTGTATAGACGATATTCTGGTCTATTTCACGTTCAGAAGAGGGCAATGCAGATCATTTAAGGACGGTACTATGGTGCTTCAGCCTAGAGTTGTATCTAACTTTTCTAAGTGCGAGTTTTGGTTGACTTCAGTGGCATTCTTGGGGCATATTATTGGAGCTGAATGGTTTCGGGTTAGACACGCATAGATTGAGGCAGTAAGAAAGACTTGGCCCAGACCTACGACACCTACTGAGGTACGGCAAGCTTTTGGGGTTATCAGGATATTACCGGAGCTTCGTAGAAAAGTTTGCCTCATTTCAAGCGCCTTTGACATGCTACTCAAAAGCATCCAAGTTCCAGTGGACAGCTGCTTGTGACGAAGCTTCCCATTCCTATTTGAAAGACAAATTGACTGACAGCTCCCGTCTAAACTCTTCCGGAGGGACCAGAACGGATTGTTATTTATTGTGATGCTTTTTTTTCGGGTGTTGGGCTAGGATGTGTATTGATATGCCCATGGCAAAGTTATAGCCTATGCCTCCCGACAACTTAGAAGCATGAAAGAACTATCCTACTCCAATCTGGAGTTCGCATTCGTGGTTCATGCCTTGAAGATATGGAGACATTATTATTATGGTGTCCTGTGGACATCTATACAGACATAAGAGTCTCAATATATCTTAAGACGAAGGAGCTGAACTTACGACAGAGGCGGTGGGTGAGTTGCTAAAATATGATGTTAATATTTTATAAATCATCCAGGGAAGCGAAATGTTGTAGCAGATGCTCTTAGCCGTAAGTCCATGGGTGCTTGACCATGTAGCAACCAGAAGGATGGATTGGTTTTCGGGAGATTCACGGCTATCCACCTTGGAGTCCGTCTGCTATTCGGTAAGATAGAGAGTTTCTATTCGAGGCATTGTTGAGCCCTTGAGCCCCATCAATCATAGATGAGGTAAAGAGCACCAATACAAGGACCCTATTCTGCAAGTATAGAGATGGCAGCTCTTCAAATGAAAAGACCCCATTTTAATGTTACACACCTGACGGAGTGTTACGTATGAAGCAGATTGGGTTACCCGATACTGCGGGGCTAACGACGGCAGGTTATGGGATAGGCATCACTCTGCCCGTTATTCTATTCACCCAGGTCAACAAAATGTATCTGACCTCAGATGCTTATATTGGTGGGATGGCATGAAAAAGACATAAGCGGAGTTTGTTGCTTCCTGTGCCCAAATTGTCAACAAGTCAAGATCGAATAATCAAAGCCCCCCCCCCCCTGGTGGATTATTACAGGAGATAGAAAAAAAAGATCCCGACTTGGAACTGGGAGATTATTCTATGATTCCTCTTACCAGGCTTATACCTCGCACTCAACGGAATTATACTCTAATGGTTTATTGTAGATAGGCTGACGAAATCGGCCAATTTTAATTCACCCAGTCAGGACTACTTATTTTGTATTCGAGCCGGAAGATTATGTCGAGGTTATATGCAGGGAGATAGTGAGAACCTTCAGGGGTTCCCACGTCCATTATTATCAGACAGTAGCCTCAATTTACAGCCAATTTTGGAGATCGTTTCAGAAGGGATTGGGTACACAGGTAACCTTAGCACAGCATTCAGCATCACAAGCATTTCATCACCCTCAGACGGATGGGCAGGCAGCGTACTATTCAGATACTAGGAAGATCTGTTTTCTGGCTCTGTATTAATTGACTTCAAAGGCAGCTAGGGAGACCACTTGCCGCTCCCCCCCCATTGAGTTTGCCTATAATAATATCTACCTCTACGCATTATAGTATCCAGATGGCACCTGCTACGAGGCCTTATATGGGAGGAAGTGCAGATCACACCTATTTTGGTTGTTGGATGTGGCGAGCCTAAGTTAATGGCCCCGGATGTGTTCAGCAAAGGCTGTTGATCCAAGGTGAAGCTTATTAAGAAAAGATTATTAGCAGCACCCAGGTCGACAGAAGTCATATGCAGATAATCGGCGTCGAGATTTGTAGTTTCACAGATTGGTGACTGTGTATTGCTGCAGGTATCACCCTGAGGGCGCTGGTGATGGTTCGTCATGGAAGGGGAAATGCTCATCCGAGATCATTGGGCCTTTATCAGATTGGTTCTAGATGGCAAGGTTGCCTATGAATTTGGGGATCTCCATCTGATTTGGGGAAGTCATGTACATCCAGTCTTCTTCCATTTATCCATGCTACGTAAATGTATTGGTGATCCTTCTAGAGTATTCCCTGTTAGATGATATTCAGAACAGAGGAGTTGTCATATGAGGAGAAACCCGTGGCTATACTTGATAATAGGTTAAAGGGTTACGTACTAAGGATGTGGCTCCGTCAAAGTGTTGGGCAAAATAACAATAGGGAGGAAATGACTTGGGAAAGCGGAAGACGAATGAAGAATAAGTATCCTTACTTGTTTCCCCGGACCTGCAGGTAATTCAAGCCTATTCCCTAGCTTGCTATATTGATAGATAATGAGATTATGTGCTGTGAGGCCTCTGTAAGTTACGACAATGCAGGTTGATATGTAAACTTTTAGAGAGACCGGCTCGCTGGATTTGTTTTGCAAGAACGCTAACTTAAAATATTCGAGAGAATGTTCCTAGGGGGGAGGATGTTCTGCTCGTATTTTTTTATACGTAGTGGGCCATGGTGATCTAGAAGAAACGTAAAGAATATAGCACGGATGTTATTTCCAAATGTGATATTAAGTATGATTTGGCTAATGTAGTGCCATTAACTTTAATTAAGTGAAGGGATTATTAGTGGCTATTTGGATTGATTTAATCCAATGGGCCCACCACTCATACTTGGTGGCTGATTAGGATTAATTTTAATCCGTGGGCCCCACCACTCAGACGCAAAAATTAAAGGGATCAGATTGTGGGCTAGCCTTAGTGGACAAGGTGTAGGGGGGTCTGCCTCCTCCACTTCATTACTATTAAATGAGGTGGAGAAATCCACTCCATGCTAAATAAAGTGGTGAAATCATTTGCTGGCATATCATCTTCTTCTTCACCACTTGTCTTAAAGGCAGGCCAATGGAAATGGAGAAACCAACCCTCTGCAAACTCTTGCCAGCAGCTTCAAATTATTTGGGTTAGTAATTTAATTTCCTTCCTTGTTTGTGTGTTAATTCTTAGAATACCCTTGTTAATTATCCATTACTCTTAAGAAGGGGGCGTGAACCAGTAGCTTAGGAAGTTTGTTTTAGTTATTGAATGTGCTAAGTATGATGGAAACCATAATCGGATATTAGTGGTGGTCCGTGTGGTGCTTGGGCTATTTTGATTAAAGCAACTGCAGGAAAAATTCTGTTTTGGCATTATGTATATGTTGAATGTGATTATTAGTATATACTCCAAAGGATGAATACGATAAGGAGATGTGTTGCAAATTATAAAAAAAACGAGTTATCGCCGGTGTGTCGTTGCTTCAACAAATCGCTGCATGGTTGCCAGACGGAACTGTTTTGGGAGGGGGCTGTTTACAATAATGATTCTTTGGGTTATAGTGTTTTAGTGGTATTGCTTGTGGATATTTGGATTGTTGTCGATTGGGACGAGGTAAGGAAAATAGGGAGGTGCTGCCAAATGCTTTTGTTAGATTATTTAGCTAGCTACAAGAAAGTAAAGCACGATGTTTATATCTATTGCGCACGATTGTTGCTTGTTATAGATTAATAGCTTGAGCGTAAATATTGGACGTGTGCGGCTCGATTATAATACGGTATGTAACGTTGTCCCTTCTTTCTTTGGCTTGCAGACGTTTAGAATAAGACGGAATAACGGACAGATTTGATACTTATCTCTAGAGCGTCTAGGTACGTATATTCGTTCTTTCTTCAACAATTATTTCTCTATATATCGGCTATGTCTAAGGGCTATGATGATATCTAATATCTATGGTATGCTTCTAGAGTCCATTGAGCTTTTACGTTCCCATATCGTATTAAAGGTTTCATCTCTTGAATTAAAACATTAATCTTCTGTAATACTTCCCTTGCTGGTTTTCACTTGATTGTTCTTCCTATTGAGTTATAAGAAATGATTTTAATTGCATATGGTTGGCTCATAATATTCTGCTCGTGCATAGAGTCATTTATCATTTCACCATCACATTTCACCGAGTCCCGGGCCGGGTAATGCTCGTGCGGAGTTTGCTTGGCACAGTCAACCCGATTCTCACAAGAGGGCCGGGTATGTATATTATATATATGATTGGTGATGAGTATGGTTATGATGATGATGAGACAGGGGATGACGTGATGATTATAAATATTTTCGAGCCCCCCTTACTAGGGAAGCTGGGCACCTAAATGTTAAATTATATGCCCCCCCATTGATTTTCCTCTAAATGGTAATATTGTAGCGATATTTTGTTCGACTTTGCCATATGGTAATCCTGTCCAACTTTACCTAATGCTTTAGCATACTCATACTTGTCCGGTACTGACCCCGCGCCCCCTTTCCTCGGGGCTGCCTTTCCCACCCCAAAAAAAAACAAAATGGGGGGGTTTGTCCCGCAGGTGTGACGCACAGGTTCGGTTGATCCTCCCACCTGGATAAATCTACTTTCTGCTGATTGGGAGAGCTCCACTGTTTCCGAGCCCCCAGTCGTTTTGGTAGATAACTTTTGTGTAGTCCTTTTGCTCATCGTATGGGTAATGACGTGGCCGCTGTCCCGTCGAGTTTCACTAATGTACTCTTAGAGTCTGTGGACATTATGGTGGGTTGTATATTATAGTTTTGGATAATGGTCGGACATGGAGTTTGTTTGGGATGTCCGCTTGTACAGGGCAGCCTTGTCGGCTGCGTTACATCATTGTGTATTGTGTAGTGGACAGCCTGTCGGCATACGTATGTTATTATGCCTTTGAATAGTGGGCGGCCTTGTCGGCTCTCGTATGCTGTTAGGGTTTGAATGGTAGACTGACTCCGTAGAGACAGGCCCTCTTATATATATATGACGTTGGGGTTGGCTTGATTTGGATAAGTCCTATTGTCGTACACGTTTCGTTTGGTTATACTAGCAGGTTTGTATGGGGGGGTCCAAAACGGCACTAGTCACGGCCATCGGGTTTGGGTCGTGGACGTTGTGGACAGGTTTACCTAACCAAGTCTGCTTCAGTTTATTTCTTCCCCATCAAATCTTTACAAACTTATACAGGGAAGATTTCATCAAGATCTTCATAGATGAGATTGTTTTAAATCGGTCCATGGTATTTTGTAACCAATCATATCGGATCGGGGTGCCAATTCATATCTATGTTTTTGGAGGTAATCCAAGATGGGTTGGGTATTAAGATAATAGTTTAAGACCGTCTTTTCATCTCCAAATGGATTGTCAATAATCAGAGTTCCTATCAAATCCCCTTGAAGATATGCTTATGGTTGTAATTACTGGATTTCAAGGAAATTGGGATAATGCATTTAACCGTTTGGTGGAGTTTCCTTACAATAATATTTTTCCTTCATCATATCGATGGATCCTTATGAAGCCTTGTAATCGGTTAGGAGGTTGCCGGTCTCCTATTGGATGGTTTGAAGTGGGTGTCCTTCGCTTCTTTCATTCCGACTTGAGTTATAAGACTTTGGAGAAAGCTTCATATAATAAGGAGCGTTCAAATAGCCTATAGTCCCCCCCCCCCCCCCCCCCCCCCCCCCCCCCCCCCCCCCCCCCCCCCCCCCGGCAAAAGTCTTATGTCGATCATAGGAGAAGGGATTTGGAGTTTGAAGAAAGAGATAAGGTGTATTTGAAAATTTTGCCTACGAAAGGGGTGGTTAGATTTGGAAAGAAAGGGAAGTTGAGTCCTCATTTTGTGGGTCCCTATGCAATCATGCATAGGGTTGGTAAGGGTTCCTATAAATTGAAACTTCCTACTAAATTGGCTTCGGTTCATCCGGTTTTCCATGTTTGCATGCATAAGAAGTGTATTGGTGATCCCGAGTCTATTCTTCCTATTGAGGGACTTGGTGTAAAGGATAACCTCTCTTATGAGGAAGTTTTGGTTTAAATCCTTAATAGGCAAGTAAAGAAATTGAGGAACAAAGAGGTGGTTTCCATAAATGTGTTATAGAAGAATCACCTAGTTGAGGGTGAAACATAGTAGGCTGAGCCGTATCATGAAGTCCCCGTTTGCCCTCATAATTTTGGTACTAGGTTAGTTCTATATAAAAATTACAATAATGGAAAAATTGAAATTTCTTGATTTTTATTGAAGTTTTGCAAAGTGTGCAGTTTTTAGATGTTATAGTGATTATAGTAAAGTATGGCCATAATTTCAAATTTTACTTGTTTTGAGTCATGTTGTGAATTTTGATATGGTGAGTCTTTATGAAATGATATTTAGCATGTCGGTATAACACCTTGAAAATCCAAGAATTATTGTAAAGCCTAAAATAGGTGTCACAAAGTGTAAACACTGTTTGTAAGTCCATT
Source organism: Solanum habrochaites (assembly GCA_027704765.1). Classification (NCBI taxonomy): domain Eukaryota; kingdom Viridiplantae; phylum Streptophyta; class Magnoliopsida; order Solanales; family Solanaceae; genus Solanum; species Solanum habrochaites. Next base: position 52,411,507 of record JAKWJA010002489.1, on the reverse strand, counting down.
TTTAATGAATATAGGTCATTTAGGAGGCTTAAGAACCAAAATGTCCAATACGTCCGGGAAGTTGGTTCAAAGGGATGATAGTGTGCCTTAGCCTTTTTGACTAACTTTTAGGAGTTGAAAATGTACGAAAATTGGTGGAAAGTTAGTTAATAGATGTTTGAGTTGTTTCATTGTTGAAAATATCCGGGTACGACTCCCCCACGACCAACCACGGGCCCTTGAGAAGGACCGCCTATACTTTGATGCACACTGTCCCAGAACAAAGAAAAAAAGAAGAGAAAGAAAAGAGGTGGTAGGGAGAAGTAAAATACTGAGGGGAAACCGGAAGGATGGTCGAGAGGAGTGTAGAATAGTTTGGATATACAGCGGAAAGCTTATGAAAACGAGAAGGGGATGAAAGAGGAGCAGGGTGGTGTTAAGCTTCGGGTACATTGAGTCGGGTGTTTTCCTTGGCATCGACGGGACAGAAAATGGCATGGTGTGGATCGATGAGTGCGTCGATGCCACCGTCATCCCACACTTAGGCTGGTGGAGAAGTTCCCTTCACCTACACAGTCTCTGGAGTCATCGACGAAGTTCAGAGGTGCAGGCTACTATCCGTGTGTGGATCGACGAGGGATGCCACTATTGTCCCACACTTAGACCAATTGGAGGAATCACTCACCTGCAAAGTCTCTGACCGAGACGACGGAGTGCAGGATGGGAAAAGGTTGTCCGTTGACTCATAGACGGTCCGTCGATCGGGGTCTCTTCTATCAGGGTCGAGTTTCACTACCAAATTTTAGATAATTTCATTTAATTAATTAAGTGGTTTAGGGGTTAGTTGGGGACTAAAGGGATACTAATTAAGTTAATTAAGCCCCACTATAAATACACTCAACCCTCATTAACCTAAAGGAAACTCTCAAATAACCTCTCTTCCTTCTCTATTCTTTGTGTCTCTAATCAGAAGACTTCATTGAAGATTATCTTGGGAGGTGCATTGGGGGATAAAAATGGTGGATTCATATTCATTTCTAAACAAAACAGTCAGGTATGGGTTCTACTTCACCTTTGCTTTATTTTCCTTCTTTCCTCCTCAAAGGGTTCCTTCAAAAAGATTTCAAAAGATAATTTTTCTTATGGTTTATTCATTAAAACGAAATTGAAGTTAGGATTCAGTTGTTTAATGAATTCTTAGGTTTATTGAGTATATTAACCATGTAAGTCACTTGTTTATGGTCATTGTTGATGTTTTGGTCTAAATTAAAGATATGCTCCTCTATCCCATAACCCTAGGTCGGATCTTGACCTATATTGTATTGTGATCATCATTATTGAGTTGGGTTGTTGATTTGATTACTATCCTATGGTGTTATTATCAAATTAAGATGAATTATAGGCCTCTCATGGTAGTTCTTGAGATGTGAATTTAGGTTTGATCAATAATGGGACATTTAACCTATGTACCGCCTTGTCTCAAGTTGTAATCTAAAAATTAAATTTGGGGTGGTTGGTTTGTCAGAGATGCAATTGACCTTGTTGTTCCGATTGTTAAGTCATCTGTGATGATGGTTACTTCTCCCCAAATTGGGTTGAGTTATGGTTGCTGGTAAGACGTTGATGATAGACTGGAGAAGACTGGTAAGTCTTAGAATCTAATCTTATCTTTACTTCCATTGGTATTAATTGTAGTTAAGAGGTCATGATATTACATTGGAGTATGGCTTAACTAGGATTATAAAAGGGTTGGTCTTAATGTTGAATTGAAATGTATTGACTATGTTGTGAGGTTGATTAAAGTGTATGTGATATAAGGATGGGGAAAACTATCAACGTGCCTTGACATGTTATGAATTCTAAATTATTAACCTCACTTATATGAATTGTGATTAAAGTACTTATACTCATATAATTCTGATGTCACGACCCGGATTCTAGAATCCAAATCGCCACCGGCGTCATTGACCTCTCAAAGGTCGCAAACAGGCCTCATCTTGCATTCATCACATTCATATGGTTAATAGTGGAAAATTTAGAACTTTGAAGCGTATGAAGTATACATAGACTTCATATAGTTATTTCATGAATTCATAATATACTAAGCTCAACATAAATGTAACAATTATCTATCAGAATCATCTATTCGAAACAAAATAAGAACATATCATAAATACGTTTACCAAACACAACCTTATTAAAATAGCTTCAAAATGGAAGTACGAAAGAAACGCTAGGGAAAACATCCACTAGCTTTGTCTAAAACTAAGGATAAACTAAAACTATAGAATCCTCAAAATCAAGGGACCTACCAAATGGTCTGGAGAAACGCTATGTGCACACCGTTGCAAGAGTCGTCAATCCGTCCATTAACCTGCATCTATAAAATAGAAATAGTAGGGTATTAACACCACTTCGTGCTAAGTATTGTGTATGATGCACACACACACATAACGCTATTCTCATGATCAAAAGTCAAGCGCTTCCTAAACAACATGCCTATTTCTTGAAAGACTAGTCACTAGTCACTCAGATTTTTCCAAAATTATTAGTTGTAAATGGGTAGAATATGATGTAATTTTAATTCTTCAAAAACACAACTAGTTTCTATGTGTTACAAGACATTAGTATCGATACGACAATTTTATTATAACAACTCGGGAAAGATTTGAAGATTTTTTTATCCTCATAGGTCGAGGCCCTCTTTGGTACACTTATATTATTTTCCCCATCTTTTTATTCTTGTTGTTGTGTAGTTCAATAACTCTTTTGGTCATGTGTTTTACTTACCAGTGCAATAATTCATTGTAGTCCCATACCAACAATAAATTGATATAAGTAATCCAAGGACTAAGGAATGATTTCCCTACCTTATAATGAGTCATTCTTTACACAATAAATTTTGTACCTTTCATAAGCAATGCTCTATTTATCATGCCATTGATTTCACTACTTTCATGTTTTATATATTATACATTTCATATATAAAGAAGACTTTGGGGAGTCCTTGTTGTGCATAAGACTTTCTCACAGTGAGGCCCATCATATGGGACCTCAACTCGATGGCCCTTTTTTCAGCAAACACAGAGTCTGCTTCTTCATATGTCCATTTCTACTTCACATTATTCATTTCATTCATTCGTAGACTGATGTAAACAACAAACTAACCTAGGATAAGTTTAAGACTCCTCTCATATTCATCGGGATCATGAGAAATTGCAATGACCAAGAATGACCTAATGTCATTACTTGAATCTTATTTAACTTCCTGATTGGCTTGCAGAAACACCTTGTGGTATCGTTTATGTTTATCTTTATTTCCATTATCTTTCATACTTTTGAGGATTGGCCTCGTCCTTTTTTTTTTTTTTTTCTTCTTTTCTCTTTCTCTTCGGGATACTTTATAACCCTTAACCGACATAAATCATGTTGAGCTCATAAATCTAGTGTATGCCCCACACTCAAAGAGGTGGAATCACCCGCCAAAGCTGCCCAAACAGGTAGCGTATATATGAGTTGAACCCTGCTAGATCTCTATATTAGCAGTAGGGTTCAAATACTCAGGTGATATCAGGAGACCCCAAAATCAAAACCCCCCCGGCCCCCATGCCTGGACAGTCTCATCTCATGAGAGTTACGTGAACCTTCGCCCTTCCCGAAGAAGGCATCCACACCGCTCATAGCTAGCCTATCGTGCCTCATATAAAAGTTCCATTACCTTCAACTCAATCATACATTCATGGAAGTTTGGCTTCTAGCATTAGGACATCATAGCTCATTAGATGATCGCATCTCAACTCATCAAGAGTATTAAGTTGCTTAACGGTTCAATACTGTTCATTGAGTGTTCATAGAGACTAGTCCGTTTCATTAATTTTACACTTTCATAGTGAGTGTTCCATTTTTAATAACATTTACTTATTAGGCTCATTTGAGATTGCTCTGATCTTTCACATTAGGCCTCTTATCATGTTTTGTCCACTATTTTTCATTGGCATCATAGATTTAACATAATTAGCAACCAGTCATACGTGAAGGCTCATTTTTTTTTTTTTTTTTTTTTTTTTTCTTCTTTATTCGTTCTAGTGTTGACCTCAAGCATTACGGAATCTTCTTCACTATTGAGATTTACACTTACTCTTTGATGACTTGTCATCCCCTTACTTTACATTGATGAAATGTAAAATTTGTCCTTACAATAACATCCTATACTTTAGCATTAATGAATGTGAATTTCCTTACATATCCTATCCTTACTTTACAGACATTGATGAACATGTGAATTGTCACTTACATAATCATCTTACTTTACATTGATGACATATCAATTGTCCCTTTACATATCATCCTTAGGTTTAATGTGACTTGTCTCACACATTCTAATACCTTCCGTCGTGAATATTCTTTTTAAACATAGTAAGCTTAGGGTGTAAGTAAGACTTTGTCTCACTTCCTTCAACACCCATTCTGGTCAGTTACTTAATTTAGAACCCTTTTAATGATTTTATAAAACTCACGTTATCTCTTCTTTGCTTTATTGGGCAGTAGCATCATTTCACATTCATCGTTTTATGGACGATGAAAACACTCTTCAAATGAGTTACCTGTTCATAGTTCATTCCTTCAGAGCTTTTGGGAGTTGTCCCAATGTATTTTTATGCCCTTGGTTATGGGATTCATTGAATGACTTTTGAAGTTCTTATTATATATTTGAACTCCCTTACTATAACAGATTGGCATATGATTATAGTATTGGCATAAACATTTGTGGTATAATTACATAACCATCTTTGCTGGCATAGGCCAATTTTACATTCTTCATTATTGGTTTGGATAATGATGGGGTTTTTTGTTCATATAGCCATATTTTAAATTATTTAACTACATAATATAGATAGCCATTTGCATGCATCCCTTTTGGGGGCAATGTATTATTAAACCATTTTATGGCATAAGCCAAACATCACTCAAATTCGATAACGATTTCATGGAGATTTTTTTTAGCCACCTTTAACATAACTTTGGCATAACGTTTTAAACATCTTGAACGCATAAATATGATCAATTTAACGAACACAATCAAACGTCACACACGAACAAGTCACATTTACAGTAGTTACTGCAAAACAAATCGTATCATCTTCATACATCTTAACATAGTATCCATTCCTCCTTAACCATCTTGTTCATGACTTTAGGAGTAACGTTTTTAAGTCTGACACTATTGGCCAAAATCATATTAAATAAGATTTGGATGAATATAAAACAACCTTCATAACTCGATAATAATAGCAATGCAACATTCGGACAAACACATCAACACTTAAAACAATTATGGGTGTAACTAACACATCGTCGATTTATGATTCACGTTTTCATCACTTAACTTTATATGATCACAACTTCATAGATTAATGGACATTAATAATTCAAGAAATTACACATAATATCAGCAAGAACCACATACAAACAACATGATATCTAACCTATTCCACATGGAATCGAAAAGGATACTAGGGACAAAGGAGTTCGACGAGAACATAGGAACAACCCTAGTTTTCAAGATCTTTGAATTGTTGGAAAGAAAGTTCTCTTGGAGAAAGAATTCAAGGAGAGAAACTCATACATTATTTAGAACTTAATCTACGAAGATGAACTTTAACAAAATTTTGAAGAAACCTTGAACTCGCCCTAGAGAAATCGATAAATTTTCTGCTTTTTTCTTGGGTTCGTCGCTTACTGTTTTTGTGTTCTTTTTGTTTATGATTTTTAACGTAATTTTTAGGTTTAAGAACTTATCTTGAATCATTAGACTTAGGGTTAGTACGTTAATAAATAAATTAAATAACTAATTATACTAAAACAAACCCCTCCTAAGTTTACTAAAGATGGAGAACTAACACTTAGTCAAATCGGGAATTAGTGTTGACTATGGTTTTGGTCAACATTTTGAATTTATATTATTAATTACAACCAATCCTTATTAATTAATTTAGTGACCTTCTAGGTTAAGTACTAAATTATAGCCCGTAAGTCACTTGGAACATAATCAACCCTTAAGGACCATCCTAGGTTAAGTACTAGGAGATTTCTTGAATTATACTAGGTTAGTTCGATTTGACCCATATAATTTAATTAATTAAATTGCCAATTAAATTAATTAAGTTACCAAGTATAATTACTAAAGTAAACTTAAGTCGTTATAACCATAACTAATCCTTTGAACCATCCTAGGTTAGGCATTAGGTTGTCTTTTTCTTATTTTATTATATTTATATTCGAAATCTGGATATTGCTTTGGTGATTTCTGTTTTTTCCCCTTTAATTCATACAATTAAGTTGCAACTAACTTATTAATTAAGTGTCGCTAGGGTAATCTACAAGTAGCCTTACAGTCATTAGATCTTCACTAAGCTTTTTTACCATCCTAGGTTCGGTACTACTCTAGGTTGTCCTTTTCCGTAAACCGAAATCTGAAAAATTTCATTTTCATTTTTCGGTTTTAAAGTTAGAGATCCTTTAAAATTAATTAATTAATTTTCTAAATGTATTTAAATAGTAAACTAGGGGAATTACTTTACAAAGTACCCCGCCGGAGTTTTAGGACCAACAACTAACCGTTTGGACCCATCCCTAAGGTTTTTGTTTTGTTTTTTTAGTACTAGGTTGTCTCTTAACGAGTACTAGGTCAGTGTCAACCCGGTTTTATCATCATTTAGGTTGTCGTGTGCACTTCGGATCGCAATTTCGGTTAGTATTACGTTATTTAGTTATCTAGGGAAGTAGGATAGAGTCTAGAATTTGTAGGGATGTTATTCCCCACAATGAGTGGTCCCTTGTGCACGTTTTCCCCCTAACTACCTAAACGAATTCGGTTAGGGTGGTCCCCTCCTTTGGAAACTTCTTCAAATGTCATGCACATGGGTTGGTTGTACTTTCCTAACTTACTATTATTTATAGTTCTTTGGGAAGTTTACCTTTTGTCCCAAGTACCCTCACTTATGGTCCTGGCCTGCTCAATTTACATGACATTTAAATATCATGTGTTATTGTATCTAGGGCGTGACACTTGTGGATCCTAGTACTTTTCTGTGGCAAAGAACGGAAAAAGAATGGGTAAGGATAAGGGATAGGATGAGGGGGGTCGGAAGGAATAAAGGGAGCTGGCCCGTGTGGCAGATACTAGAAAATATATGTTTTTAGCTTAGGGTCTTCATTGCAGTAAATTTCTTAAACAAGCTCTTAATGTTAGAAAATGGCAAACCCCTTAAGCCAATATTTTCAAATATGCCCTATATTTTGCTTATTTTGGTATTGTATGGAAATTGGCTAATACCCCTTAGCCAATTTTCTATACTATGCCCAATATTTCTCAATATTGGGCATTGGGATGCCTATGTACCCCCAATACCCATTCTTAAAAACATATTGGGCTCATCACTAAACATATAATTTTTACGGAATGTTACATCTGATTGAGCTATTGATGACGATAATGATTATACAAGGGGTACACCATATGGCCTAAATTAAGCTATGATTGATAATTAATGTGTTAAAGATATTTTAAAAAGGGACTCTATCTTAGCACCGAGTTAACTATATAGAGGAGTGTCCATTCCCATATAGGGAAGGTAGGAACACTATGTTACTCTTGAGATTAGATAATATAATGCCATGGCGCATAAAGATGGTCCAAACTATATCTCCCCTAGTCTTGAAATATGTTTCCCCATAGGAAGACTTCTAGTGGATTCCACGTAGTGGTCTAGTTTCTGTTTGGTACTACCAAACCATTGGCAATTCAGTCCGCCTTCTTTCGGTGAAGGGTTTTAATACACTAAACAAACCGGATTCCACACTATCTCATTGGTCTTTGTCAGTTAGGGCAAGATGTTCCCTAAAGGTAAAATGAATTAAAGGACTTGAACTCTAACATGGATAACCTAAGGGGTATAGCTTAGTCTATGTAGGGGTATGGGACTCTACTTAGACATTGCATTAGTTAGCCTTTAGGGGAGTCTTAGGAAGAGGTTCTTATATATGTTTATGTTATGACAATATATGATGTATATATGATAACTGTGGCACATTGTTGATACTATATGTTGATTAGTTCATTTATGAATATGCTTTGGATTATAATGATAATATATGATGAAATGCAAGCCTAAATGCCATGAGATGTAATGTTGGACATTGGTCATGTTTTCTAGGTGAGGATACTTGATTGAGCAAGGTTATGGGGTTTTGCTTTGTCATTGCACTTGTTGAATTGATAAGGACTTGTGAGTAGTTGTCTTGCTTATTATGATATGTTTAACTTTTATTCATTCTTGTGATTTTTTTCTTGATGTTATTGTTGTAGCAAATTTTCGTTTTCAAGTATGTTGGGACAAGTATTACATGTATGATAGTAAGCTTGTTGGTTGATTGATATAACTTACCTGACTTTGCATTAAGTCCCTAAAGGGGTAAAATGACATGTTTTGACTAAAAAGTCCCTTTTAGCATGTTTTGCTTGTGCATGTGCATAAGATCTCATACTTAGTACATGTGGATTACTAACCCTATTTTCTTCCCTTTTCCCAAACATTTTAGGTTTCGGTCATTGTAGAGTTTTGAAGGTGACATTGTTGAAATCTTGAATTTTTCCTTTCATCGAAGTGGGGTAGGTCCTCAACTTTTGAGGGCATTTCAATCTTCTAGCTTTGGATTTTTTATGAGCTTATTGACTCTATCATTTCTTTCCTTTTTAATTAAATATTGTACTTTCATATGACCTATACATAGTCTTGTTAAATTGATGTAAGGGTTATTCCCATATGGTGATATTCGTTGAGATTGTATGAGATGAGACAATCGTTGAAGACTATTTGTAAATTTTTATATATGTATGTGCAATAAAAGTAGAAGGCTACGAAATCTTGCTATATGAAGGGTCTATGTATACGCGATATGAATATATATTATGTGTATGTAGAGGTCTATGTAAACCTTCATGTAGGGATAATGAAAGTTTTAAATTTTTCCGCATTTTTCAACCTATGAATGTAATGACATGAAACTAAGAGGCTAGTCTTAGTCCTTCAAAAGGACCAACGCTGGTTAGGTCTAGGGGGTAATCCCGAATGTGACAAACTTTGTATCAGAGCATGAGGTTGAATATAATTGAGTTATGTCTCTCTCTCTAACATGTCTATGTACGTTGATATTCATAATTGTGAAGCACGCCACACTTATGGTGTGCTTCTACATCTAATCCTATTGTTGTACTTATAGGAAGCATGACACTCGAAGGAATGTGGCTCAAAGACTTGAGGAGGAAGTTTCTAATGTGGGAGCTCCTTTCCATGATGAGCAAGTTCCTCCACTTGAGGAAAATGCTAATGTTCATCAAGCCCCGGCTAACCCTCCACATATGATAGAGGCAAAGATGAGGGTTATTCTTTCTCAAATGTCTCAATCCATGACTACTGAAGCACAAGTCGTTACGATTAAAGCCCAAGCTATGATGGCCCAAGCCAATCGGGATATTGATGCCCGTCCTCATGAGCAAGTCACCACTGTGGCTTCCCGTCTAATAGACTTATCTCGAATGAACCCTCCTACCTTATCTGTGTCTAAGGTTGATGAATACCTCCAAGAATTCATTGATGAGGTCTAAAAGATACTATATGCTATGGGTGTGTCTTCAAGTGAGAAGGCCGAATTGGCCACATACCAACTCAAGGATGTGACTCAAACTTGATATGTGCAATGGAGGGATATAGGCCGTTGAGGGGTGTTCCGGTGACTTGGAGATCTTTAAGGCGTCTTTTCTAGATCGGTTCTTCCCTAGAGAGATGAGGGAGGAGAAAAAGACAGAGTTCATCAATCTTTTCCAAGGAGGGAAGAGTGTCCATGAGTACTTTTGGAATTCATTAAGTTGTCCAAATGTGCTCCTTATTTGTTCTACGATACTAGAGACCAAATGAGCCTTTTTGTGACGGGGGTGTCGGAGGACTTAGAATAGGAGTGCCAATCAGCCATGCTATATGACAACCATTAGGCATTTTGCTTCCCCTCGTCTTATGGTTTAATGAAGAAGGGTTTTGAGAGGCACGGCTAAGCGAAAAAGTATATTGCTACGATGGAAAGGTGCATTTTATGGAGGTTACTTCAGAATAGGCTTGAGATTCAATACAAGCCTAATTTACGCAGCGCTTTCTACTCAAGTCCCTTCAAAATTCCCAGGCTCTAGTGGGATAGGGTGTCCTTACCCTGAATTCAAGAAGGAAAGGTAGTATTCATTAAATGAAGAAGCCAACTTGTGGAAAGTGTGGTAAAAGACACTAGTGGATTTCCCTTAGAGGCAATAATTTTTTTTTGTGCCAGAGTGGTCACAGATGAGAGATTGTGCAAACCTGAAGAGTCAAGACAAGGGAGTGGGCCAAGCTCAAGAAAGTGATTGTAGTGATGCGCCAAAGAATAACCACTTCTTCTCTCTGCTCTAGTATTGAGCGAGACATCTCCGATGTGGTGATCCGGTATGTTTGTGAAAGTTTTTCTCTCTTGATTTATATTCCTTACGTATCCTAGTGCATTAAATCATTTGATTACAAACCTCTAATAATAAAAGTTTGAAATTTTTACCGATTTTGCTGAACTTTTTATGTGGTCAACTCCGGTGGGTGAGGTCGCTTGTTACAAAAACGGTAATAGAACTTGTCCTATAATGTTACCCAATAGAGTTTCTTATGTGATCTAGTAAGAAAACAATTTTGGATTTTGATATTAATATTGGGTAATGCCTTGGTTGCAATGCATGTTTTCATCCATTAATTGTATGACAAGAGTTGTGAGTGTTTAACTTCCCAAATGAACCCATTGATGAGTGGAGAAGTGGGAAATTCTAATTCCTAAGGAGGTCGATTATTTCTTGGCTAAAGCATGCAAAATATCTCAAAGGTTTGTATTTATCATATAGTAAGATCAAATCTCTAGACTCCAAACTGCCTCCCCATTGAGTTGGTAACCACCCCGTAGGTGACTGATTTTCCGGAGGTCTTCCCTCAGGACGGTCTAGATATCCTCTCCCGACGTCGAAATTGACTTTTGGGCAATTGATTTTTCTACCGAATACAATCCCATATCATTACTCCTTATCAAATGGCTCCGGTCAGTTGCAAGAATTGAAGGCTCAACTCAAGGATTTACTAGATAAGGTTTTTAGAAAGCCATATATTTTCTGCCATGGGGTGCTTCGGCGTTTGTTTGGAAGAAAAGGATGGTTCCTTTAGAATGTTACGATTACCGTCACTTCAAACAGGTCACATTAATAATAAGTACCTCATCCCTCGAATTGGATACCTTATTTAATCAAATGAAGGAAAGTTTAATTTTCAAAGGGAGACTTGAGGGCGGGGTAATCATTACTTATGGGTGAGAGGAAAGGATTACGAACGACAGCCTGTTCGGATAGGTATTGGTATTTGTGAGTTCTTGGTCATGTGCATTCGTTCTCACTACTGATTCAATCGGCTGCATTTATGGACTTAATCGATAGAGTATTTACAAAACACCTAGATTCATTTGTCATTCTCTTCATTGAAATATCTTGGTATTTCAAATAATGAGGATGATCATATGGGTCATTGAGTTTATTGCAAAACCCTTAAAGAACATAATATTATATGACAATATAGTAGTGTAGTTTCGGATTTGGGCGGTGACTTTGTTTTTGGCACACATCATCTCTATTGAGGGAGTTGAGATATATCCAAGGACAACGAAAGCGGTGAAAACTTGCCTAGAACAATGACCTTCCGACTGACATTAGGATTTTCTGGGGTTTATGGTTACTATTGCACGTCGTGGATGGTTTCCGCGTCCATGCCATCTCCTTTGATCTCCTTGACTGCTTGGCTCCAAGGTAAGAATTTTGAGTGGGTCGGAGGCTGTGCGAAAATTTTCCAATTGTTGAGATAGAGGTCTTTTCCTGCGCTGGTGTTGACCTAACCGGATTGTGGTCAAAGGGTTTTCTGGTTGTATGGTACGCATCTCGAGTTTGGTTTGGGGTGTGTCCTTATGCACACGAGAATTTTATAGCTTAATGTCTCCAGGCCAAATAAAGTATATGAACAAACTACGACACCAGACACACTAACCCCCCCCATTACCGTTTTAATTAGCTGCCGTGGTGTTTGCTTTGAAATTTTAGAGGCATTACTTGTCTGGTTCATGTTGATGTTTTTAACAATCATAAGAGCTCCAAAGTTTTTACCCAAGGAATTGAATCTTCTCTCGACAACGAAGGTCCCTGAGTTTTTGTTGAAAAGGTTATGTTTAGTGTCCTCTAATCATCCCGACAGGCTAATGTATTTGTGGATGCCCTAAGAAGAGCCGGATGAGACTATAAGTAGTGTACCCGTATTGACGAAGCCAAAAGGACCTAGCAGGGAGTATCTAGGTGTGCGTTTGGGTGAGGTGGGGAGAGTTCTCTCATGGGGGTGCCAAGTTATCATAAATCCAGTCCATCTATTTTGGTTAGTGGTTGAGGTGAAAGTCCAAAAACCACCTTGATTTGCCTTAATGGAAATGAAAGAATTGGTTCTCAGGCAAGTTTAATGAATCTTTCCGTAGTGGTAATGTGGTTAAAGTACCAACAGAGATTATGTTTTCCCAATGTAGATGGGTTGAGGGATTGGATCTTAGAAGAAGAACATGGGTCCCGCTACTCAATTCATGCAGGGTCGATAAAAATGTACCATGACCTAAGGGAGATATATTAGTGGGAAGGTCTAAAAAGGGACATAGTGGAGTTTGTCTCTAAGTGTCCAAATTGCCAAAAGAGTTAAGGTCGAACACCACAAGCCGAGTGGCTTACTAAGAAATCCACATTCCTAATTGGAAGTGTGAAGACATCACTATGTGGACTTTGAGTATGGTTTTACCCCCCTCGGACCCCAAAAGTCATGGATTCCATAGTTCTTGTTGGGATCGATTAACTAAGTCCCTCTTCGCTTATTCCCTTCGACTCTTCAGATTTGGAGGAGGATTATGCAAGAATCTTCCTAGATAAGATTTCTGTGCCGCCATGGCATTTATTACCATCATATCGTATCGTGTGGCGCACCAACTCACATCTAGATTTTGGAGGTCGTTCCAAAAAGGGTTTAGGTACTATATGAAGTTGGAGGCACACCATTTTTCATCCTCAAACGGATGGTCAATGGACGTACGATACAAAAAAAACCCTGGGAGATACTGCTTAGGGAATGCATCATTGTTTTTAAAAAAGGAGTTGGGAATAACTCTTAGCTTTGGGTGCGTTTGCCGTACAATAATAAGTTTTCATTCATCCCATTTTCCATTGCTCCCTATGATTCCTTTTTATGTTAGGAATGTGTAGGTCTCCACCTATTGGATGGTTTTTAGTGGTTTGATCCTCACTTCTTGGGTCCGATTTGATTTATAATATTTGGAAAAGGTTCATATCATAAGGAACCACTTGCAAACGGCCTCTAGTCCGCAAAAGTCTTATGCCGATCAGAGGAGAAGGGACTTGGAGTTTTAAGATGGTGATAAGGTGTATTTGAAAATTTCACCAATGAAAGGGTTGGTTATATTTGTCAAGAAAGGGAAATTGAGTCCTCATTATGTGGGTCCTTATGAAATCTTGCAAACAGTTGGTAAGGTTGCCTATGAATTGAAACTTCCTAGGGAATTGGCTTCGGTTCATCCGGTGTTCCATGTTTCTATGTTGAAAAAATGTATCATTGATCCCAAGTCTATTCTTCCTATTAAGGGTCTTGGTGTCAAGGATAACCTCTCTTATGAGGAAGTTCCGGTTCAAATTCTTGATAGGCAAGTCAAGAAGTTTAGGAATAAATAAGTGGTTTGCGTAAAGGTGTTATGGGTGGTCGAGGCCAACATGAAGTCCCGTTACCCTCATATTTTTTGAGAATTAAGGTTAGTCATTCTTTTTTATGATATAAATATGACTATAAATTGTAGTTTCTTGATTTTTGGGTGAAGTTTTGCACATTATGTATTTTTGAAAGAACTTACAGTGAAGTTACTGTACTATTGCTCTTAAAAATTTGAAATTTTTCCTTTTTCTTGTTTCGAGTTATGTTGTGAATTATGATATGGTGATTTTCCATAAGATGATAGGTAGCATGTTGTTAAGTTGAACTTTGTGCTAATTGACTCATGTAATGTATGTTGAGCTCATAAGTTTTGTGAGAAGGAAAATGCCTCATGATAAAGTGTTTTGAGACTTATGTGTCGTAATATGAGTTTTTATATTTGTCTTGTTGAAATGACATAATTTATTTTTATTCGAAAAGAATTTTAGTGTCATTAAGGGGACGAATGTTCCTAAAGGGAGGATAATGTAACACCTTGAAAATTAGAGACTCTTTGTAAATCGTAACATAGGTGTCATAAAGTCTAAACACTGTTTCTAAGTCCATTTTTAACGAATATAGGTCATTTAGGAGGATTAAGAACCAAAAAGTCCAAAATGTCCTGGAAGTTGGTTCAAAGGGATGATAGTGTGCCTTAGAATTTTTCACTAACTTTTAGGAGTCAGAAATATACGAAAATTGGTAAAAAGGTAGTTAATAGATGTTTGAGTTGTTTCATCATTGAAAACATCCGGGTACCACTCTCCAAGGACTAACCAAGGCCCTTGTAGTTTGATGTAGCACTGTCTGGCAGTGTGCATCAATGGGAAAGAAGACAGACCGTGTGTTGATCGACGCGGCATCGATGCCACCATCATGCCACGCTTAGGCTGGTGGAGAAGGTCCCTTAACCTGCACAGTCTCTGGACTCATCAACAGAGTGCAGAAGTGCAGTCTACGGTCCGTGTGTGGATCGACGGGACGTCGACGCCAACTTCGTCCCACACTTAGACAAATTGGATGATTCCCTCACCTGCAAAGTCTCTGACCAAGTCGATGGAATGAAGGACGAAAGGGGGGTGTCCTTTGACTCACAGACGGCCCGCCTATCAGGGTGTCGTTTGTGAGTGTCGAGTTTCACTACTAAATTTTAAAAGATTTCATGTAATTAATTAAGTGTTTTAGGGGTTAGTTGGGGATTAAAGGGAGAATAATTAATTTAATTAAGCCCCATTATAAATACCCCCAACCCACATTAACCTAAAGGTAACTCTCAAATAAACTCTCTTCCTTCTCTATTCTTTCTCTCTGTAATTGGAAACTCCATAGAAGCTTACCTTGGGAGTTTAATTGGGGGCTGAAAAAGAGTGGATTCATATTCAATTCTAAACAAAACATTCATGTATGGATTCCATTCACCTTTGAGATTCTTTCCTCAAAGGATTCCTTCAAAATATATTTCAAAAAGTTGAGTTTTCTTATGGGTTTCATTCAATTACGTAATTGAAGTTATGGATTGAGTTGTTCATGAATTCTTAGGGTTATATTTAGTAGATTAACATTTAATTCAACTTGTTTATGGTAATTGTTGATGGTTTAATCCAAATAAAAGAATATGATCCTCTATCCCTAACCCTAGGTAGTGATCTTGACTTATATTATATTGTGATCATACAATTGAGGTTGTTGTTGATTTGATTACTGTCCTATGATGTTATTATGATCAAATTAACATGAATTATAGGCCTATCATTCTTGAGATGTGATTTAGGATATGAATTATAATGAGAAATTAGCCTATGTACCTTGTCTCAAGTTGTGATCTAAAGGGGAATTGTTTTATAGAGATACAATTGGCCTTGTTGTTCTATTGGTTATCAATGTGTGATGATGTTACTCCCAAAGTTGGGTTGAGTTATGGTTGATGGTAAGACCTTGATGATAGACTATGAGTATGACTTGGTAAGTCATGGAATCTCTATCTTTATTTCCAATTGTGATTAATTGTTGTTAAGTCATGATATTACATTTGAGTACGCCTTATACTAGGATTATATGTTGGTATACATGTTGAATTGAAATGTCTTGACTATGTTGTGAGGTTGATTAAGGTGTATGTGATATAAGGATGGTGAAAAATATCAATGTGCCTTAATATGATATGAAATGCTAATGTTTTAACCTCACTTATATGAATTATGATGAAAGGAATTACACTCATATGATTCTTATTGAGCCATTGATGATGATGATTATACAAGGGGTAGACCCTATAGCCTAAATTAAGCTATGGTTGATTATTAAAGGCTTAAAGACATTGCGAAAAGGGACTCGCTTAGCATCGAGTTAACTACATAGATGAGTGTCCCTTCCCACATAGGGAAGGTAAGAACACTATGTTACTCTTGAGATTGGAGACTATAACGCATGGTGCATAAATAGGGTTTCAACTATATCTCCTAGTTCTTCAACTATGTTGCCCAATAGGAATACAAGCTAATGGATCCACGTGGTTGTTATGTTTCATGTTTTTGTACTACCTTAGCAAGTAGTACGCCTTCTTTCGGTGAAGGGTTTTATGACACCCGATTCCGCACTAGCTCATGTGGTCTATGTCGGTTAGGGCAAGATGTTCCCAAAATGTAAAATGAATCAATGAACTTGAACTCTAACTTGGATAACCTAAGGGGTCTAGCTTAGTCTAGTTAGGGGTATGGGAATCTACCTAGACATTGATCTAGTTAGACATGAGGGGAATCTTAGGAGGAGGTTCTTATATATGTTTATGTTATGACAATATAAGATGTGTATATGATGACCATGGAAAATTGTTGATACTATATGTTGATTAATTCATTTATGAATATGCTTTGGATTATAATGATAATATATGATGAAATGCAAGCCTAAATGCGATGATCGGACATTGGTCATGTTTTCTTGTTGAGGATATTTGATTTAGTAAGGTTATGGTATGGGGCTTTGCTAGGTCAATGCACTTGTTGACTTGATAAGGACTTGTGTGTAGTTGTCTTTCTTATTTTGATATGTTTAACTCTTATTCATTCTTGTGATATTATTCCTTGATGTTAGGGTTGTAGTAAATCATGCTTTTCAAGTATGTTGGGATAAGTATTACTTGTATGATATTAAGCTTGTTGGTTGATTAATATGACTCACTTGACTTTGCATCAAGTCCCTAAAGGGGTAAAATGACATGCTTTGACTAAAAAGCCCCTTTTAGAATGTTTTTCTTGTGTATGTGCATAAGATCTCATACTTAGTACATGTGGAATACTAACCCCATTTTCTTTCCTTTTCCAAAACATTTTAGGTTCCGGTCATTGAAGAGTTTGGAAGGCGACATTGTTGAAGGCTTGGATTCATTCTTCATCAAAGTAGGATAGGTCCTCAACTTTTCGAGGGTGCAATGCACCCTCTAGGGCTTTGGATTTTTGTATGAGCTTATTGACTTCTATCAATCCTTTCCTTTTAATTGAGTATGTACTTTCGTGGACCTATGACATTGGTCTTGTTGAATGTTCGTCTTGTAAGGGAGTATGGCCAATTTATTTTGATATTCATTTAGATGGTATGAGATGAGGGGGACAATCGTTGGACTATATCTATTTTTTTTTTTTATATGTAGTGCAATAAAAGTAGGAAGTCTATGAACCTTACCTATATGAAGGGTCTATGTATACTCACTAATATGAAATATATATGTGTATGCAGAGGTCTATGGTACACCTTCAAGAACGTGATAATGAAAAGTTTAAATTTGTTTGCATTTTTTCAAAAAATAATAATTGTAATGACATGGAAACTAAGAGGGCTTAGTTCTTAGTCCTCAAAAGGGCGACGACGCCGGTTAACGTTCTAGGGGGTTAAAACCCGGATGTGACAGTTGGTACTGTTTGAACTCTGGAAAATATTGAACTATAAATGCTAATGTTGAAAGCTTCTTTTTTGTTGTGAAAGAAGGATAACTCTAATAATGTTAATGTTGAGCGTTTAGTGTGGAAAATGGGAAATTTTAGAATTTTCCATTCTTAAAGAATATGATTGGTGTTAAACTGATGGTGTTTGTATTTTGGTTGTTTGGGCTGATAGTCCTTGAAGTCTATTCCCTCCTTTCAAAGAGATTGTTTTAGTGCATTCAGGATTGAAGTTCCTAAGGGGGGGATTAATGTAACACTTCAAAATCACAAGACGTGTTCTAGAGCCAACATTAAGTGTCATAAAGGTGGGAACTATTTAAGCTCCATTTTAATGAATATTAAGTCAAATTAGGAGGTCTAGAAAACCAAAATGGTCCAAAGAACGTCATTGACTTCTAAAAAAAAACTAGTTCAAGAGGCACTAGAGTGGCCTTAGGCATATTTGACTGCCTTAGAGGTCTTAAATTCCATGAAATTTGGGGAACAGTATCTAAACATGTGTTAAAGTTTTTATTCATGATCGAAAACGTCCAGGTACGGGATCCCCAATGAAACCAACCAGAGCCCTTGAGGAGGGGAACCATTTCACTTTTGGGTCAAAAGCCAACTTGTCTGGGCGTGTTGCCCACCAAACGAGAGGGTTGACAGAACGTATGTAGATTGACGGGGCTTGATGCCCAATACGTTTGACAACCACTAGGAAAATTTTTTTCACTAGTTCCATGGGGGACCCAGTCGTAAAACTGGAACCTTACGGATGTGTAGCACCCAAAAGGCGGGGCAGGTCGTCGGACTAACACTGGGGAAACGTTGGTCGAGGGGTCTCGGGGCCTCTATGAGGGCTGAAGATTTTATTGCACATTCTAAGTTAGTTCCAATAATTTATATAAGGGGTAGTTAATTAGTTGGGGGATTAGGGGAAAATCTAATTAAAACTTTAGTGGAAAACCCTATATACGTTCTAAACACCTGACTAAGGACAAAACTAAAAACTCCCATTAAACTCCACAACAACCCCAAAAACTCGTTTTCTTCTCTCTCTTTCTCTCTCTAGTGAAGAAAACCACATGAAGGGGGACCAAAATAAGGGAAGGTTTTAAGGGTCTTAAAGATTCAAAGGTTTTCACCATCTCGTTCATCAAATTAGGTAAGGTATGGGATCGATTCACCTTTGAGACCTCTTTCTCAAGGGGGTCTATCAAATTGATTTTAAAAAGATGAGTATTTAAGTGGGCTTTCAATCCATTTTCGAAATTGGGTGTATGAATAGATTGGTTTATGATTTATTTTGGAATATTAGAACAGATTAAAACACATGTTAATTATATCTTTATATGATATATCTTTATGGTTTGGTCTAGTTTGTAAAGATGGACCTTTACCCCTTAACCCTAGGTTATGTCTTGATAGAATTAGGTTTATATTGGGTTCAAATTGGACAGTTATGGTTGGGAAATTACTACAAGATGGATGTCGTTATACTAATCATGAAATTAATTAGGGTGATTTATGGTAATTTTAATATAGTTCTTGAGAAGGGATTCGAGACTATGAAAGTATGTTGTGAATTCCACCTAAGTATATTAATCTTAACTAGGAAAAACTAGTGGTGAAATTGTGATATAGTGGATTTCAATTACCCCTTGTTATTATGTTGGTTTATTGTTTTTATTTGATGGAAAGTACCCATCATAAATTTGGGTTGAGTTAATGGTCGATGGTTAGACCTTGATGATGGATTTATGAAGGAGGGACTTTGTAAGTCTATGATCACCTACCTTAACGCAAATTATGGTTAATTGTGATTAAGTTCACTGATTTGTAATGACGTGATTACCTTGTATAGGATTGACGGGTGGTATTATGTTAATTGAAATGTCTTGACTATGGTGTGAGGTGTTGGTGCTAAGAATAAAATGGTATTTAAGGATGGTGAAAAGATTTAACAATGTGGCCTTAATCATGATATGAAAAAATGTTATTGTTGGAATATAAAACCTATATGAATTATGATGAAAAGGATTATACTAATGCAATTTATTATTTGAAGGCCAATGAGGTTGATGGAAATACCAATAGGTTGAGGGACCCTTGCCTTAAAATTAAGATATGATGATTAATGAAAGACATTAAAAGGCATTTGAGAAAGGGGGACGAGCTTAGCACAAAGTGAAACTTGACAATGGGAGGGTGGATGGCTTTTCATAGAGGAAGATTTTTCAACCCTAAGTTTACACATTGTGGTGGTTGGATTCCTAGGACGTATACTTCATCCAATGGATTTTCCCATAAGAGGAGGGACACAATTTCCATGGTAGTATGTACAGGGATTATTACATTATATTCTTCGTTCTGAAACTATATTGCCCCTATAGGGAACGGACTAGCTCGTGGATCAACCTAGAAAAAAGCTTACATTGATGTGTGCATTTACCTTGGACGGGGCAAGGAACCCTTTCTATCGGTGTTAAGTTTTTTCACAATATCGGATTCTACACTTAGCACTTGGATATATGTCGGTTAAGGGAAAGGTGTTACCCAAACTAAAAATGAAAGTATGAAAAATTTAACAAATCAACTAGGGTGATTGAGAGTTTGGGACTTTAGATTAGGTAGGAGTATGGGACTCTTACCTTATTCCTGACTAGTTTTTCTTGAAAGGAACCTTGAGAGGTGGTTTTTGTGTAATGTATATGCTTATAAAGGGGGGTTACATGACATATAATATGATGAAATTGCAAACATTGTTGATATAATGTTGATTGGTGTTCACTTATGAAATGAATGTCGGGTCAACATTATTTAAAGTATTGATGATATGTTACTCTCTAAATTGCTATTGGCTATGTGAAAAGTAGAGGTGGGTCAATGATTCTTTGTTGGGTTAACTTGATTGATTTGAGGTTTGGGACTTTACTGGGTCATGTTGCAAACTTTTTGGACTTGATAGGGGTTCCGTGGATAAAGTGGACTTGCTTTGGTATTTGATTGATAATGTACTCTTGTCAGGCTGTTGCTATTATGACTTTGATGATAGAGGTACTTGACATGACTTCAATCATTTATAATGATGTGTTGAATGACTGGACTTGATGTTTGTTGTTCTTGTGTGTACATGGGCCTATGACCAAATGAAACATGATCTATTGGTTGGTGTGGTCTTGTGAATTGTGCATTAACGATTATTAAGTAAAAGGCATACTTATTGGAAAATGTCCCTTTTCTTAGCATCGTTTTCCAAGCATGTGTGCATATGGTCTATACTTATTATAAGTGGTGTAACAAACCCCATTTCTTATTTTACCAAAAAACATTTGAGGTTTCAGGCAGTGAAGGGGAATTTTTGAGACGACTTGAAGAAGGGACCTGGAATTCTGATATCTACGGTTGGGTAGGTCTTCCACTTTTCCGAGGGTGATGCCACTTCAAGCAGATTAAAGTGTTCTTAGTATTTAAAACTTCTTATGTTTCTTTCCCTTTATTTTCTGAGTACACATCGTATGGGACCTATATGTTGTATTATTTGTATGGAAGTTTAGGAGCTAGGTTCCCAATTTGATATTTATCGTCGTAGATAGTTATGGATGAGACGGCTATTTGAGGGGGACTATGTTACATTTTATATAATCTATATGTAATATGTATGTATTTATAAATATATATATATAATGTATGTGTAAATATATATAAGTATATATATATATCTATATAAGATTATATATATATATATAATATGTATGTATATATGTATAGATATAATATAATATGTCTTATGTATGATATATATATATGTATGTATGGTAATATAGGTAGTGTAGAGGGTCTATATAAAACCCTCAAGTAGGTATTGAATGAAAAGTTTTAAATTTTTTTTTTTTTTTTTTTTTTTTTTTCCTCTGTGTTTTGACTATGAAGTAATGATGTAGCAAAGAGGCTAGTCTAGTCCTCAAAAACCTAAGATACTCTAAAGCATACAATCAAGAAGTGATTCATGAATATAGTCATCCATTCTAGCTTAATTTTTTTACAAAACAAAAGTGTGATCAATTACTGCAAGGTTCATATTACATACATGTTAGCATAATGGAAGTAAGAAACATGCAAGACATCACAAAATCCATAGAATTTCACAAAAACCCATCTCTACCTCGAAAACAAGCTTAAAAAAACCCTAAGGAATATCATCCTTCCCTTTCCGAAATTTTGTTCAAATTTTTTTTGTCTACAAACAATCAGAATAAACAAGGCTAAATAAATAAAACAATCGCTAAATTGCCCAACTAATAAAACAAATTCTACGAAACCTAGACCATACTCATGATCTCAAGTATCCAATTTAGGGTTGTTTCCACCATCGAATCTACATTAAAACCCTACCCCATCAATGTTAACCAATTCTAAATGTTAACAAATTCTATAACGTTCTACGGATCGGAAAACGGATTTGGGGAGTGAAAACCTTACCTTTAGACTCAAGAATGGTGAAAAAGAATAGGAGTTGTGTGGGGTTCATTCCTTCGCTCAAAAAACTCAAAAAGTGCATAACAAGGCCGTTTAGTGGTTTATAAACGACCTTAAGTCGCTTCAAGCCTTCCAAAATGGCCCTCACACCGCTGTAGCAGCTCTGCTTGAGCGGTAGAAATCCCCTCCAGGGAGTGTTGCACGAGACAAAGAGCTATCTTGAAAATTCTAATACCCCATTCCACAATGCACCTATAACCAACGACACTCTGAAAATATTGTTTATGCCAAGATCGAGTCTGAGAGTTCTACTCACCTAAACTCGATTCTATAAAACCGTACATGTTCTTTATCGAGTTATCAAACTACTTATGCAATAAAATCATAAATGATTCACCCGATTGTTACTAGATTTCCATACACCTCAAAGACTCCGATTTCATCTGACACTTGACTAGGTCGGAAAAATTCAAATACTACGAAAAAGTTTTCCGACCCAAAATTTTCTCCCCGTTGACTTTTAATGAAACCCCATTATTACAACAATAGAGAAGAAAAATAGAGGCTGACAGAAAAAAAAGACAGATCAAGAGTAAAAAAATAAATTAAATTGAACAACAAGTTGGGATGGAGATTTTCATTTGCAAGTTCTAGTTTGCATACCTTTGAAGGTTCGGTCCTTTTGATTTTATTGCTATTTTATGTTCATATAAGTTTAGTTTATTGAGTCATTAATTAATCAAGATGAAGTAGTGGTTGTTACTATTATATGGTCAATTTTATATATTAAATCGCTAGGTTAATACAATTCATTGAATTTATTATTTTTATCTAATTTTTAATTCGTTTATATATTTGGCCATTGTTTATGTTATTATCCTTATTTTTTTAAATCTCTTTTTCATGATTATGATTAAATTATAATTTGTCGATAGAAATTGGAATGACGCATCTTGGGTTGTAAATGCTTTTTAAAAATATTTAAACTAATTTTTACAACAATAAAAAAAGAGAACGTTGTGTTTATGATAAAAAAGTAAATTTAATCCAAGCTTATTTCTACTTATGAAAGATTTTTTTTATGATTCAAAAACGTATAGGGCATTATTTTTCTGATGATTATGTTAAACATCTTTTAAAAAAAAAATTTAACAGGGAAGTCTGGACAACTTTAATGAATGAATAATCTATTGAGGGAAACAAATAGGGTGTTACATATTAAATACACATAGATAACAATCATATTTTATTCTTATGTTAATTGGTGTATTATATTTAATGGTGTCATAATCAAGTTATTCGCTTATTTCCACAAGTGATTTTCTTGATTTTCTCATGATTGAGAGAATACGGTATAATTTTCGTCTTTGTAAAAGTTGGACCTTTAATTTTTAATTAAAAAACTAAGAAACTAATGCAGTTTTATCTTTTACAAATTCATATTTATTTATTTTTTTGTCAAAAGCTAACCTTATAGCTTTTAATTAAATTACTGGCATTCTTCAACCAAGAGTAGTTAAAGATACTTTTTTCTTACCAAAAGAGCACAATAAAAAATACAATTTTAAGTGTGCATTAAAGGAATGTGTGGTCATATATTTTTGAGACACTTTAAAAAGAAATTGGATACAGTGATTCACCTTGGGCAAAAAGGAATTCATATTTAATTTTGATTGGAATGATAAATTAAAAATTTTAGATAAGTATTAAGATGACGCATTTGAGAGAAGACCGTAATATGCTACTAAAAAGTAAAGATACCTCAAAATGGAGACTATAGTTTGCATCGAATTGAGAATAATAAACGTCCACCAATCAAAACATGTTTAGCAAAAACCTTAAAAAACATATTCATTGCATACCAAAAAGAGAAGGATAACCTTAAAGGGAAAAAAGCATAAATAATAAAAACTAATCTGCTGAAAAAAAACCACTGCTCGATGGATGCCAATGTCTTCCCCCTCGGTCAACATCAATTTCTAATCCGGTCTTGTTTGGTTCCACATAGATTTGTGTGACGGAATCCAAGATTTAAAGGGATGTGGGTGCTTCACTTTCGTTTAACATAAATTTTCTTTAGGCAATCCCACCATAGTATAACAACTATACTTAAACTGAAAAACTCTTCAATAAAAAAAATAAAAAAAAAAAAAAGCCTTTGATTAGGAAGGAAAAAGTGTAAGAAAAAAACAAAGGAAAAAAAGTTAAAAAATTAAAAAAGAAAAGGAAAAAAAAGGGTGCAAAATTCGCTACATAAAGAAAAAAGAGGAAAAAAAAGTGTAAAAAAAGAAAAAGAAAAAAAAGGTTAACAAAAAAAAAAAAAAGAAGCCCTTAAGTAGAGAGAAAAAGGAAAAAAAAAAGGTTGAAAAAAGAAAAGAAAAAGGGTGGCAAAAATTCGTTGCAGGAAAAGGAAAAGAAAAGGGCAGAATGGGGCAGATGGGATTCGGATTTCCTTGTCAGGTGTTTTTGCGGGCCTCTTGGTTTCCATGTGTAAAACCAGGCGGCTCATGACTAACTTTCATACTAGGGATGCTCATGTTAAATTTGGTTAATGACGGATCTCTTATAGTTTTCTATAATATATAATTAGTTTATAGTTGTAGAGATTAGATAATTTTTTTTCGGAGTTAATAGGTGCTCAAGTACCCGAAACTCACTTACTAGGTCCGCCCCTGTTCACATACTAAATAAAGAGTCAATTTCTTTTGATTAGGGATACTAAATAAAGAGTCAATTTCTTATGATTAGGGATTTACAAGGAGACTTAGAGCACCCTAACTAAATTTCAAGTGGCGACACTAAAAATTTAAAATAATCCTTAATCAATAATGTCATTTAAATTAGAAAAACCTTTTTTGTCGACAACTTTGGTGACTCTGCTACAGAATTGATAGAATTCAGGCTTCATTATATGACTCTTACTTGATTTTATTATTTTTTTTGGAAATATTGTGTATGACGACTTAATGTGCTACTTTCTACTCATTTATCGCTTTTATATAGTTGAATTGTATGAAATTCTCTTCTCTTACTCAAGCACTATGAGTCTTTAGTAACACTTTGCACACATTCATAGAAATGTTGTTATTCGTCCTACTTCTATTGAGATAAAGATGTAGCGTCTTGGCACTCAGTGAAGAGTTTTTAAATACACATGTTTGACGGAATTGGATCAACAATAAAGTTAAAAAGTGCAGCCACCAATAAGTTGCCATACGTTCTCGAGTTGTCCACTCAAGTAAGTCAGTCTAGATACCTATCTTAATCAGGTTTGAACCTAGTAAAACAAAATTTTAAACAGGGTTATTACCAGAAGCCTATTATTTTGATTAATTTGCATTTTCATTGCCTCAAAAAACAAATCAGTTGGGTACCGGCCCCAAGATAAGTATCTCTCTTTTACATGACCACTTAGATCATTTTATGTGCTACGTGAAAATGTAGTTATTTAAAAACTTTCTATAATTTGAATAATTTTTGTGTGATTATATAATGAAAAAAAAAGCTATCTTTTGATCTTACAAAAAAAAAAAGGGAGAAACAACGAAAAAAGATTTTCTTCCTTTAGAAGTTATTAGGCAATTTCTTCAAAATTAAAAAATTAACCAAATTTTTTGCATATTTAACGAAAATTAATAATAATAGTTTATTTTTAATTATTTTTTTTATGACATTTTTATGGAAAAGAAAATTCAAAAATATTTTATTATAATGCTTGAAAATTTCTATTTGTAAAAAAAAAAACAATAAATTTAATCTGTTAAAGTTTTTCTTTCTTGTTGTTTAATCTGAATGAACTATACACACCGAATTCTCAACCCATGAGATACATAGGCAACCCTATTTGGTGTCACGCCCCGAGCCTACACCTTGGGCAGAAATGACACTCGAAAACCATTGTTGGCATAGAGCTAACCCTAGCCCTGTCTAGAATCTCAACGGAAGAGTTGAAGCATTAATAAGAGAACTCAAATTCAACTTCACTCAATTATCTCAAAATAAACTTAGAATGTCTTACAAATAAACATTCAACCATCCAAAGTTGCAAATCGACTCTCAAGATAAACAACATGAAAATGAATAGACTAATGAACTGTAATTATCTAGGAAGCCTCTAATACTATGAGGGATCTCGGGACAAGAGCCTGATAATATTCACAACTAAAATGAGAAATAAATATAAAGATCCTCCTGAAAGCAACGAGGCTCACTAAATGTCTCTAAAATGATCAACGAAGCGATGGATGTTGATCCTAGCTACATGTATCTGGATCATAAAATGATACATGCCAAATGGCATCCATAACATCAAAATATGGAGTAGTGAGGGAAAAATATAAAAAACAGTCATAAGCTTGGGACTAAAAAAATCTAGAAAAAAAACAATTACCCTCTTCTTTTATCAACCAAATACATACTTGTGTTACTCAACTCAAAAAAATAAGCCCAACCCAATATAGAGGGAGGGGAGAGGAAAAAGCAGGGAAAAAACAGAGACGGACAGCGCAGGAAGAGGGTAAAAAAGACAAGAAGAGGCAGGGGAAGAGCAAAAGAGGGGGAGGGTGGAGAGGAGGACAAGGAGAGAGGAGGGGGGTGGGGACAGAGGAGAGGGGGAGGAGAGAGGAGAGGGGGGGGATAAAGGGAAGAGGGAGTCTTGAATTTGTTTCTTACCACTTTTCAATTCCCTTTCTTTATCCGCCTTTCTCTATATGTTTTTTATAAAATTAAATATTTATTATAAAATTTTAAAGGGAAAAAACTCTAATTGGGAGCTTTCTTAGCGAGACAACTCACATGAGATGTGATGGATATAATCTCTAACACAGTGCTTACCAGGGAAGTGTCCTATTTACCGCGTACGGTACAAGGAAACACCTCAACTAAGGGATACACTTAATATATGCTTAAAAGTAATAAGAAATCATCTAAAAAAAAAGTATGATCCTTTCTACCATAGGCTACATGGTTTTTATGAAGATTTGTGCGGAGTTGATGAAACCTGTCTCTGTATGGGCTCATACTTTCCTCTCAAAAGAGTACTCAAGATCGTATTATTTCAAAAAAAAAAAAACATGGCTTTCTCTATGGTTTGAGATTATTACTCAAAAATCCATCTATTTAAAAAAGATGGTACTCAGAACTACTTCTGAAAAATCATATGGAAATCGGTGTAAAAGACGTTTTGAAGAAAATTAACTAGGCTCTACTCTTTCTCAAAACCAATTCTTAAGTCTTAAAATAAGTATCAAAACAATAAGAAAGGCACCAACACAGTTTCAAACTCAATACCATTAGTAAAAGTGTTTCTAGAAGTCTTTCCAGATGATCCTCCCAGAGTCCCTCCTGAAAGAGAAATAGACTTTGGTAAAGATAATTTTCTCGATACTCGTCCTATATCTATTCCTCCATATAGAATGTCACAAATAGATTTGAAAGAGTTAAAGAGAATTTGAAATATCTCCCGGTGAAAGGTTTTATTTGATCAAGTGTCTCACTTTGGGGTGCTCCAGTCTCATTTGTGAGAAAGAAAGATGGTTCTCATACAATTTGTATAGATTACCTTGAGTTGAACAAAGTTACTATCAAGAATATGTATCATCTTCATAGAATTGATGATCTCTTCGATAAACATAAGGGAGCCACATCTTTTAGAAAAATAAACCTCATTTCAGGTACCATTAGTTGAGAGTAAGGGAATGTGATATTCCAAAAACAGCTTTTAGGACTCATTATGGTCATTATGAGTACCTAGTTATGTCCTTTGGTTTTACTAATGAGCCTGTAGCATTCATGGACGTTATGAACAGAGTATTTAAGCCTTATTTAGATATGTTTGTTATAGTATTGATGGATGACTTACAAATCTATTCAATGAATGAGGAATCATGGTAGTCACCTCAAACTATAGTTATCCAAACTCTAAATAGAGAGTTTATGGCCTAAAATTGTAGTGTGTAGTTGTTTTCTTGAGTTTTGGGAACTTATTATGCCACATTGGTCAGGTGAATTAGATTTGATTTTAATCAGAAAAACAGAGGGCAAGTGCGGAAATGTCCTACCACCCCACATATCTAACCGATATTAGGAGTTTCTTTGGGTTTGCTGGACATTATAGAAGGTTCATCAAAGGGTTATTAATCATTTCCTCACCTTTGGGACTAAGTTGACTCAGAAAATAATAAAATTTCAATGTTTTGAAGATTGTGAGAAAAGCTTTAATGAATTAA
The DNA here is from genome assembly GCA_027704765.1 of Solanum habrochaites. Classification (NCBI taxonomy): domain Eukaryota; kingdom Viridiplantae; phylum Streptophyta; class Magnoliopsida; order Solanales; family Solanaceae; genus Solanum; species Solanum habrochaites. The sequence goes on along the minus strand of JAKWJA010002489.1, from coordinate 52,383,007 downwards.
AAAACCAGTTGACTACTGCCCAATATTAACCTTACCAGAAGGTACGCAAGATTTTATTGGTATATTTTGGATGCATCCCGGACTGGACTGGGTTGTATGTTAATGTTAGAATGGTAAAATTTATAGCTTATGGCCTCCAAAAAAAAGCTGAAAGTTTCACGAAGGGAAGAATTACTCAACCATGATCTAGAGTTGATACTAGTTAAAATTGATTTGACAAATATGTGTCCACTATCTTTATGTGTTAAGTGGTGTGTTCAATCCGATCAAAAAAGAGTTGTCTGTATGTGTTTTAGAAAGAAGATATTTGATATTTTTACCGTGGTTTTACAAGTATTTATTAATTACTTTTTTTCCCTAAAGGTTAGTGTGTCCAAAAAGCCAGGGGGGGGGCCTTTTCCCCCCACCCCTTATCCTTCGGTATCGATCTCCCTCTCCACCGACTTACTCTCTAACTTCCTCATCTCTTTCCTACTAATTTTTATGTAAGTTTATCTTTAATTTGCAGGGAAACCATTGTCTTAAAAGAAAGCATGCGAAGGTTTTTGAGCGAGAAATACAGGAAAAGTACCACCTACGGAGGCTTGTGACGGTTCGTCGTTGCCCGTGACGGTCGGTAGGTGGCATCGTAGTGAACGTTGAAGGACCGATGGGAAGTTGACCAAGTATGGGGGGTTAGGGAGTGCGTGACGGGACCCGTCGTAGGCCATGACGGTCCGTCTTGCTGGTTCATCATTGAAGTTCAGCGAAAAAGTCGTCCCAGTATCCAAAAATTATGGAGTTCAAGTGTTTTTGGAACGGAGAACCTCGACGGGGACGTTGTGCCTGGTGACGATCCGTCATATCTGCCGGTCGGAGGGTAATGAAGAGAGCAAGCAGAAGAATTGTACTAAGTATGGACGACGGTCCATGAGAGTCGTGTGACCCACAATGGATCCGTAGCGAGGTCCGTCGACCCAGCCGCATTTTTGACAGATTCCCAGCTAATAGAGTTTCCTTAATTTTAAATTAGGGTTTTTATTTTTTTCATAAAAAACAGAGTTCAAAAAAAACCCCTCGTTTTTGAGGTTAGACCCCTTGATCATTGTGTAGACCGTCGATTATTTTTAGACAATTTGTTAGGAAACTCTTGATTATTTTTTTAGACCTTTTGAAGATTTTTTATTATTTTGAGATTATTGTTAATGATTGTGGTGATTTTTGTTGATGTCAATCAAGCGAACTTTCGGATTTACTCTTTCTTATTGAAGAAGTACCTGATTCCTATTACATATTTTGATATGTGATTACGACTATGGGTAAAAACTAAAATCCATAAAGAGGGTTGTGGGAAACCAAGGCAAACTATTGAGGAAAACCTAAAACTAAAATAACAATTCTAGAATTCAGTGCCTTGCATTATGATATTCGTTTCACTTAGAAGTATTTTTAACGGATGGCCACGTTAGAACTCGCCTTAAAAGCTTACTGCCGGACCAAGGAGGTAGATAATAGGAAAAGATTTATCCATAGATTTAAGTGTATACTTCTAATAGGCTAGTATTGATTGGTACGAGGTGTAAATAAATTAGTCAAATATTCCAAAATACGGATGCTTAATGGATGAGGTAAATATAAGGGTTAGTATAGCAACACACGTAGCTGAACCAAGGTGCGGGAGTGAAAACTTTTTATAGATTGAACAGGGACCAAGGATTTAGAAATACATAAAAAAACGTATTCACTTGCATGCACAAGATACTAGGAAAGGGAATTGTTATTTAGTTAGGGGGGAATTATCAAGGTAGAACTTGTGGGGCAAAACATATAAACCCTTAGTTTACTTTGATTAATTGATAAAACTCCAAAACATTCAAGATGTTATTGTCTCCTTTAATTTTGCTCGTTATTTTTTATTATTAAAAATAGAAAAACCCCCATTTATCATTTTTGCTTTCCAAGGAATTAATTGAACTGAACAATAGTAATAATAGGATTGAAGTTAAGTCTAAAAAACATCTTCCTCAGTGGGAAAACGATCTCAACCTCATTAGTTGGGTTAATTACTTGACCCAACAACCGCTTTAATTCTATTTGAGAAGTAAGTTTGAGCGTATCAAATTTGGCGCCGCTTGACGCGGGAAAGTTAGGGCTTTTAGATTAAACTTAAAAACTTATTACTATGTTTAGTTTATATTTTCTTCGATTTTTACTTTGTTTTATTGGTTTTTGATTCGTGCAGAACCCAACCCTCCTTATATTGCCAAAATAAACGGAGAAGGAAGAGGAAAAACCCTGGTTTTCCCTTTACGATCACGAATTAGAGCGTACACTACGCAACATGGAATCAAAAATCTTTGGAATTAATGATGGATGATCCAACACCAGAACATCCCAAAATCGGTTGATGGTTAATGGGTCAGTGTTTCCCCGATGCTCCGGGTGGAACCACAAAGAGGGGACAAAATCCCGCTCCACGGCCCCATAGAATACTACAGAGGGCTATGACACCATAGGCCGACTCGCTGGGCCACTTGTCTGCCTCGTCTACCACAAGGGCAAAACCACCCTTTGTGGTAAACTAGTATCCTGATGCAAATGCTCCCGCAGAGGGTTTGTTTTCGGGCTACTTCGGAGGACCACGATGGCCCCTATAGCTAAGTTAAGGGCAAGTGTGTAAAAAGCTGTGTAGGGGAGGGCCCTGACATGGACTTGGAGTAAAGGGCTCAGAGTGTTTCCTCTCTCACTGACGGGAGAGGCTGCTATATGGTCCCAACTGAGCTCCGGTACAAACATTCAATTTTCTTTGGAACCCAAATAAGGGGAGGTTTTCTTAGCAAAATTACTATCCGGGTCTCCAAGAAACTAAACCACAAAGCCAGAGGAAACAAACTTTTGTGGCACTAACAAGGGGAGTCAGTAGAAGTCTTGGGATAGATTCACCTCTTTTCTTGGAGAAGTGTCCCCAAAATAACCGATAAGATGATGATTCACTGAAGAAAATACTTCTACCGGGGACAGGATGATANTGACTTCCGAAATGAATAGTAGTCTTATGACAATTCAAAAGACTTACTACAAACCATCGATAATTACCTCTCCTACACACGGTCCCAAAGCTGAAATCACTTGTAATATTCTGAGCCATTCATAACATACAGCACAATGATTAAACCTTTATAGCTCCTACGTTAAATAAGTAGCTCGCAGCACTACAAACCGTAAATAGGCATTAGATATAATCTAGAAATAACTATGTACACACCGAACCAATCCCAAGGAAAAGGCCAAAATCCTTGGATTGGGAATATACTATCACTCCTCTCACCCCCTTATAGACCAACCGATCCTAGAAAGACTAAAGAAGATCTGTATTGGTTCAGATAAATCCATTTTTTCAATTATAAACAATCAAAAAAACGAAGAATTTCAGACCTTTATTGACCTAAACAGGAAAAAGAGCAGTGTTTCTATTTTATCTGATCTTTTGAAATTGTTAATTGATGAAATTCTAATGGATATAATTGACGTGATGCTTTTATTTATGGGACCGCAGCTATCCCTTCTTTATTTGTTCCGAAAGAGTGTTTAACCTATCTATTTTTGATATTCAATTTTATCTCTTTTGAAAACTGCCATTACTATTATACTATATATATGGAACTCGTTTTGGGGGGGTTTTCAATCTCATTAGCAGGAGTCCATAGCAACCACTATTTTGAAATGCCCAAGCAAAACTCTCATTGTTTTAGATCCAAACTATGCTTGTAATTTGTATTTTTTGAATCAATTAGGTTTTATCATTGTTTTTTGAGGTCAATTGAATTGTTCGAATTGTGTAATCATCAATTTAATGAACATTTGGTAGCGAACCCAACAGTGATTTGTGATAATTCAATTCGTGATGATCAAAGTGAAAGTTCCTAGTTCTTATCTTGTGATAATTGCAAACATTTGTATGGGGCCGCATACTCCGATGCAATTAACCCGACAACGAATATACACAATTCCATAAATACAATTAATGCTAATTAAAGCACACTCGTTTCTTTCGAATCTCAGTTTCCAACTTCCACTCAACACGGGTATGTATGGACTACACGACACATTACCTTCAACAGGAGCAGAAAATGCATTTATCAACTTCAATGTAAATTCGGGCCACGGAAACGTTCCGATGTGAGCACTTTTCGTATGGGTATGAATTTTACAGGTACACGATTTGCGTGGACAAAGTATAATCATGAAACCTTGGGCCGATATATCTCTGGCGGCTCTATTTGTTTTGTTGACCATAATTTTATGAATTCAGTTATCATAGGGAGCAATGTTGAATATCTATAAAAATGTTATCCTGTTTCTTTCCCTTTGTTTCAGACAAGTCCGTGAACTAGATATGTGGTCTTTTTACAGTGACAGAAGTTGGACTAGGTTGTCCATAGAGATTACCTAGAGAAATCGGTAAAAGAAATTTCCACCCAAGATTTATAGTTGGGGGCCCTTCTCATCCTCGGTAAGCATCTTGTTGCTGAATGAACAAAAACAATCAAGTTTTGGCTAATGTGATAAAGAGACCAATTAGTGTTCCAAAGACTTTACCTCCTTTATTTATGCCAGAATAATCTCAGAACCAATATGTACGTGAATAAAAGATTTCAACCTCCCAGTATAAGAACTGTTACAAGAATAAGAAAATAGTAAGATTCAAGATATGAAGCATTAAATAACCAAATTTGAATACCGGAAGAGCGTTTTGATACCCTGCTAACTAATCTTCCTTCTGCTTCTGTAAATCAAAAAAAGGTATCATCTTTCACAATCAGCGAGAGAAGAATAAAACGAGAACCCGATGGGTTGACGCACAAGTCCAACTCCCCAAACAACCCATAATATTGACTGCGCTCCACTATATCACTTACTTGACTGTTAATCATAGTCGATTATGACACTCACTGGCCCATCGCTGTTACCAAGAACCTACGGAGATTTCACCTCATACGTTTCCGCAGACACACTGCATCTAAGGGCCCTTTCCTATTCTTTATCTTGTATGTTGTCAGATAGAAGTCAAATCTTTCTAAAGTCCCAAATTAGACCAATGGAATTTTGTCTGCGATAATTTAAAACTAATAAATAGTGCTTCTTAATTCTATCTCCATCTTTTAAGAATTTTTAATTTTTCTGTTGATTAATAACCTTTATCATTCATAAAAAAATTTGCTTTATAGCAATATCACATATACATTTCACTCGGAATTTTCAATTACGACAAATTAGCGTACATTAGTTCCTGAATCATGACAAAAATTTTTATCTCTCTAATGAAATAAAAATTGAATTATCAGGAAGAAGAATAAAAACAAAAAAGACATCCCTCCTTTTTCCGTTGTGTAATTATTTTTTCTTTTATTCTCTGTCTATTTTTTTATTTCATCTCCTATTTCTCTCCGTTCTCGAAGAATTGTCGTTAACCAAAGTAAAGATTCTTCGTTCTTGATAGTTAGTTTCTTTACTCAGTGGATGGGAACATACTCTGGATCAGTCTGGGAGTACTTTCGTTGATCATTCTAAGACGTAAAGCCCCAATTTGAATTCCTTTTATGTACATAAATTCCTCATTAGGATAACTTACATAATCTTCAATTACTACTCTTTGTGTCTTGGTCTTCCAAGCATTCCACCGTCTTTTTTGTTTCAAACCACCACCTCCCTTGTGGAATCCTCTACTGGTATATACAGTAAAAAACTCCATAGAAAGTTGGTATTTTTTGAACCCGCTTCAGCTAATCATACAATTCAATCGATTCTTGTGGGTTAAACAATCTCTCTTGCTTATTTTACTTTTTTCACCATTTGATCTTGTACATAGACATTGAAACTCAACTTTTTTTATTTTGTTACTGCAAATTAAAGCCGTTTCTTTCACTCATATAACTATCTGGATTTAGTTCATCAACTCAAATTGCTGAAGAAAAAAATATATAATATCAATCATCTTTTTATCCTTGTTTCCTAGGAAGAAAGAATTTGGATAAATTTTAGGTCTCACCGACACGACGTAAGATATTGATAACACACATAGAGTATGTATTTCATAACTAACTTGATTGAGCAAGCTGCCGTAGAGCCACCTAAAAAGGAATATTTATTATTTGATCCATCCCCGACATAAGAAGTGCCAACGGAGCAATCATGTAAAGGCAGGCCAAAAAAACAATAACTAAGATCGCTAGACAAGGTGATCACCAAAAGGATGAACTTGAATACTTGAAGATAGGTAGTTACTGCTAGGATGGTCCCGATCATTGAATAAACGAGTATCTCCTATATGGAAATAAGGTTCTACTTCAAAGGTTTTGTCCATCTGCTAGAGCTGAAGAATTCCTAAGGGCCGCTATATTCAGGCCCCATGTTGTTGTAATTCCTATAGATTTTCTCTTTCTAAACCAACATCTAGTACGACCTATTGTTGGATTCCTAATACACGAGTCCATAGGGGACAAGCATCCATAAGATCCGCCATAGACTTCTCTTAAGGATTCCATTTGGAAAAGAATTAATAGTCTCTAGTTCTGTTGTCTCAATATCTTTTCAACATCAACTTCCCCCATAGATTCTCTATGCTACCTAGTATTTTCTAAGACATCATCCAATTTCATTCTTTTAACTAACTGAGGAAATTTGCAAATTGATAAAACCTGGTGGGCGAATTTTCCATCTCCAAGGAAAAACGCTCTGATCTCCTATCAGAAAAATCCCCAATTCTCCTTTTGGGGCTTCAACTCTCACATAAAGTTCTTGTTTCGACAATTCAAAAGTTGGAGAAGGCTTTTTACTAATAAACCGATATTCAAAATCATTCCATTCAGGATCTTTTAATCTTGTCAAAACGTCGCATTTCTAAATTTTCGTAAGGCCCTCCTTGAATTCCTTCCAGACCGCCTGGTGATATTATTATGGAGTCGTCTTTCACGATTCGTACTAATAACGAGCTAAATTAATCCACTTCCTCGTTGCTCATTGAAGCTGCCAGTCAAAATTCGTCGTAAGACTCATATGACTCAACTTTATCGAATACTCCCATTCTTTCGGAAGCTTCGTGCATTGTTCACCATAACCTCCCTTAAGCTTTACTTGAAGGATACCATTAGACTGTCGCTTTCATCAACATTCATAACCTTCACCGACTAGGTTCAAGTTTCCATAAGCCTCTTAACATAATTTGTAAGGTTTCACATAAGGACCCATCTTGAGCTCATTTAAATAAGGTCTAATTTCATACTACAAGACTAAGAGGCTTCCATCCTAAGTCAAAGACATCTCATATTCAATTCATAGATTCAATCAGTTAGGGACACAATGTATATCAATCAATACAATTATTACGTCAATATAAACTATCATACTAAATTGAAACTAGTAAATTCATGCTATTCATCAATAATACCATGTAATATCACTTCATACAATTATTACATCAATCCAATGCCCTAGAAAACTACCTAGAACTTATAACATTAAGTCAATAGTAACCCCCATAAGTTTCAAAACTAGGGTTCATCATTACTGGGTTCATAGGTTAATTCTGTTAATAATAAATTACTACAATTGGAATCAATTTTCAATGCTTTAAAAAACCTTTAATGCAAAAACTCATGGATAGATCTTAAATTGAGCCATTCATCTTTGAAATCTTTAGAAAACTTCTTACAGTTGGGCTCCTTTATGAATAAGTTTCAAGGAACAAAAAACAAACCTAATGAAATCTAATTTTTCAATTTTGATGACATAATATCCCCTTATTTCCTCCATCCAGCCCTTCCTTAATTTCTTGCTCCAATGAGTTCTAGAGAATTCTAAAGGAAATTTGGGTTTTGATTTGAAGAATGTAATTTTCTAAGTGTTAATACCTATATGCAGTTAAAATCCAAAAAGACCCTTTAGGAACCTCCCAAGTATTATTTGGTCGTGCGGTGCATTTACCATTCACCCCCCCCTTGAACTATCAGTGAACGGCGCAGGCAAGCGTCCCCCAACGACTGCCTTCGCTACGATCCGGCCCTATACCAACGGATCCATCCTGTTATCCGTGGTGGGAAATGTGGCTGTAAATTTGGACCCTACCTACTTATCCACTTATAAGTTTCCATCTAATGATCCTCACCTACGGGGCGTCGACTGACCCACCGGGCGTCGATTGCCTCCGTAGGTTGGGCTGTCTTGGGCAGTCTTGGCCACCAACATGAGTCCTTCCTCAAGGACCCTTGGATGGTCCTTGGGTATGTTCGCTCGGATGTTTCCAACCCAAGCATGATTTTATACGAGTTTAGGACCTCTCAAATCGATTTCATCCAAAATGAACACGTAAAACTCACGAACAGCAAGAACAACCCACAGGTCGTTTTCAAGGCAACTTTTGAAACCGTGATGGACGTTCTTGGACGTTTGACCTCCAAACTTCACAAAACTTGGTACACTGCATATGAACACTATAATAACACGTTTAAGTAACTTATACACTTTTTAATCACACAATTAGGTACATAAACACATATGAGGGACATAGGTGACTTAGTCGTTGAACGTCTTGGTCGTCCCTTGACGTTTGACTTTCAATGCACCAAAACTCTTATAAACTGCCTCAATACCACCTTATAGACCAATTTAGGACCTTAGACCATCATGAAAAAACATGTTAGGCTCTAGTTCACATTTCGAGATATTACAACGTCATCGTAACATCATTCTTTAAGAGTCCCTTCATCAACCTACACAAGACCTTAACTCTATTCCCACTCTGTCCATGGTGTAGGTGAAGCAAAGCATAACCCATATAAACCAGTATCACTAATAAATAGAACATAAAGGTCATGTATTTTAGTAGCTAATCAATCATCATACAAGGTGTAGCTTTCTTTATCCGGGGAGCAAACCCTATATACATGGGTACTTTAACTCGTAGTTTGTGTGCAAGACCCATAGTTATCATCATGCGCATCCACATAGTCAATTTAAGAGAATTTAAAAACTTTTCCAGAACCTCTTCATATGCTAGAAACTTTACTTCATAACAAATACATCCTATCATATTTATACCCCTAAGTCTCTCCGCGAGTCCTTAGAAATAATCAAATAGAATACTTAGGGGAACGACCTTAATACATAACCATACACTATACAATCTTTAAACTTTTACATTAGACAGGAGCAGACCTCCTTGGCAACCTTAAGGACCCATTTTCTGCCTTGAGCGTTGGAATCCAGATGAGCGCCCAATCAGAGACATCCTTTAGCATCCATAACCTACACTTTGTGTAAAACATAGCGAATAATGGGATTAGTACAAGAATCACTATGATAGCAACCATGCAAACATGCTTGAAAGGGCATTTTCTTTTAATCAACTCTCATGGCCTTTTTGAGTAATCGTGGTAAAACCTTTAAATAATTCTTTATCTCATTCCTTACATCATATAAACATATTTCAAATCTCAACACAGTTTCATACAATCACTTTTAGATTTTATTTACATTTTTGAGTGCATGTTACAGTGAGCTCTTGTTCCTTACAGTTGAGCTAATTCTTTTTATTTTTACCTTCACAAGTAACTCTTTTGTTATACTTGGTGCACTTCATCAACCTTAGTACCACCAGGAAAAACCATACATACTACCGTCACAAGCCACACATATCACATCATCGTGAAGTATATACAACATAGACATAGTTTAAGCGTCACAACCTTCATCATAAATAGTCAACAAGATCAACAATCATGCATAACACTACACATCAGGGGCCATCTTCTACAAGTATACAACTACGACAATTGTCATGGACATAAAAGTAACACATACATAGTGACATGCAATTAGAAATCTTCCTAGAACTTCCAAGGAGCTACTGTGTAATTTCCATATGTGGGTTCTTACTTCCACCTATCCTAAGTACCCTCCCTTTCATTCTATTTAAGGGTCCTAGTCTTTACTTCCATTGTCCATTTTACTTAAAGGAAATATAACGCCTTAATCGACATAGACCATGTTTGCTATCATGGAATCCGTGTCTTAAAAACCACGACACCACCAGAAAAAGGGGTGGTCTAACGGAAACTAGAACCAACATACATCGAGCTTTCTAGGTGGATACCATTAGCTAGTATACCTTGGTGGCAACATTTATGGAACTGGAGGTTATATGTGAATCCGCCTTTATTCCATGATTAGGCATTGTAGTGATTCCCGTTAGAGGAAACCCTATTTTGACTATTGAAGGCTTGGTTATCCACCTCATGAGATTATGGTAACCTAACCCTCCTACCATAAAAGGGAGACACCTAATATTCATTTCACCTCGTTCTAGCTAAGTTCACCTTCATGAATAACCTTTATTATATTTTAACTTTATAAAACAGGTTTAAGGAGAGTCAATCCCTTATATGCTTAACTCATTAGTCATAGATGAAATCTCATCAACCTAAAAGTAAAGAATCCTTCACAGGGCACGCACATAACAATATGTAAAGAACATCTAGTTTAGGATACACATGAACATACATTCAAGTCCCCTCTCTTTGCTAGTCCTTCATACATGTGGGGTGTATACCTTAGTGAACGACCTTTCATCACATACCCATTAAGACAACAGATGTTCATACATACATATTCATACATATAGAAACCAACCAGAACTATGCCTGTGAAGGTACAACACATGTGGCAATGCATAGCAAAGTCCCATAATACTTGACCAATACTCGTACACCTTCAATTCATCCTCGCTAAGGAAAAAAATATCATGCTTTCATAAACAAACTTCTTAACATGCATAATGTAGACACTGGTGAATTGCGAACTATCCCCCGCACCTTCATTTAGAACACCATGACCTGTACTACTTGACCTGCATGTAAAGTGTCCACATACCATAATTCTATCAACACATATTGGAGGGAATCCCCCTATTAGAAAGACATAATACTCTATAAAGCACTACCACACAACCACATACAATGGAGTGATAGTAATTCATATTACACTTAAGACTCCTAACTTGCTATTCATGAGTTCCACTAGGGTACAATGAGGGATAATTAACCTTTTACTCATCATTGCAGCCTATCTTTAACTAACATGGTATATACCAACTTACACAAGTAGCCATACCACCTAATCACACTAGAATAGGAAATAGATCTAAGCGTCACATAGTATCGATCATAAGAACATGTTCATATATTCATAACATTGCCTTCATGACCATGTCCACAATATAATTAATGAAAATAAGTAACACAACCGCCACCATAGTGGACTCATACCTACGATGCCATAAAAGGCTTCATCACATTACTAACAACATAACGAGTCGAGAGTAAAGAATTCTTACAATCTTTAGCCTTTGGTCATCTTTGACCTTACTAATAATGTTTAATCATAAATCAATTTAGGGCATAGCTTAAGGTATCACAATCATTCATGAAGTTTAGGCCTAAGCTACTCCAAGGTCATATGCTACACTAGATACTAATATCATGACAATGCTAGAATATAGAAGACCTAGCCTCAACCATTTCTCTTGCATGAATTATCACTCATATTGCATCAAATGCTCAACATGGCGTAGCTAATCATATCGATTGTGGCTTAAAGATCTTCAAGATCACTACTATCGTAGGCATTAACTATCATTCACGTAGAGTCGAGAGAACAATAGTACATCTTATTAATTTTTCCTGAATGAGTAATCTCAGCTATCGTACCAATAAAGTACATGCTAGGGAGTCTAATGAAATCATAGTCTAGATGAGACCTACTATATTTCCAACTAAGGTCGACACAAGCATGCGTCGTATTAGGAGTTTATGAAAGGTAATTTTACATAGGTTAATCCTATTCAAGATCTCATGAATTGACCGATATTGGATTCATTGCATATAATTAATCCTCATATTACATAATAGGCAGCATCTATAGGCATTAACCATGATCAATTCATATAACAACTAACCTAATATCAAGATCACAAGTTACAACTCCATAGACTAAAAGAACCTAGATCAATTCAAATCAAGCCTTCTTTACTTTCATCATACAAGATTTATATCCAAAATTCAACCATGGTATTAGCCTAAAAAATCATCTACAAGAATCACAACATAATCAAAATTCACTTTTTAATTAATTGAGGACCCACAATACAATGATCATAAAAAAGACCAGGCTAGGCATGTCTTGATTAACATTGGTAATTTATCAGTGATTAACAATCAATATACATAATAGACAGTAGAAATAATCATATTAACAAAATTGAATCACAAATTGACATGCATAAGATCAAGATCATAAATCCATACATATGCTAAAATTGAGTTTGTGAAAGATGCATGGGTTCATCATGCAATAATATTGAAAATCACGTCCAAATAAATCTATAATCATCAATATATTAATATTATTCTTTTCAAATCAATTTAAGAAAAAACCCATGGCTAGAATAAAGAAGAAGAACTTTGATCATATTTTTCACTTAGAAAACTTTGAGATTAACTCTCTAGATGGAAGGATAACTAGAGATGAAGGATCACCATACCTTTATCTACATAAAAATCTCTAAAACTTGATGATTCATCCATGAAAATCCAAGCTCCAAGTTGTTCTTGAGCTTCACCAACAATGGAGTTTTTATAAAATATTTTTGGAGGGAAAAGTCTAATTTGGTGAATTTTATTGAGAGTGGGGTTTATCACGTTTTTAATCCCTTATATACACCAAAAATTAGCTAAATAATAATTTTAGAATCAGATTAGGACGTGGGGTGAATTTTCCATTCACCTTTTAATTAAAATAGACGCAGGCAGCAGTTGACAGACCACCATCGACGGAGCAATCGACTGGCCATAGGTCAGTGTACGGCCCGTACTTTGAATTCCACTGGTCCTTAGCTAAATTTTGGCTTGAGACCTGATCAAGATAAGTACAAATCGATGAGACATCACCTACGGTATGTTGGTTGAACAACTGGCCGTCGTTTGGTGCGTCATTTGACACTACCAAGGCAGTGTCTCAACCAGCCTTTGGTCCTTCTTGTGGGTCCTTTTGCGGGGACGTTTAGAAGTTGTACCCGAACTCTTCAAACTTAAATACAAACTTTAACAAGTTTTAGACCTTCCACATAAGTTTCGCCCAAAACAAACACCTGCAAGTCGTCCAAACAGGCCTACCCCATCAAGACACACGTTGAGCGTCTTAAGGGCTATCTTTCGAAGGCATTGGACGTTTTTGGTCGTTTGACCTCCAAACTTCTTGAAACTCCATGTAACATATTTAAACATAATTATAACTCATTTTAATACTTAACAAGCTCATGAAATACAGTCTATAAATACGCATGGACACATGAGGCACATAGGTGACTAGTCGTCGAACGTTTAGGTCAAGCCTTGACGTTCGACTTCCAAATCACTTCAAAATTTATACACTGTCTCTAGACCATATTATAAGTCATTTTGGGACCTTATAATATTGATATGAACATGTTAGGCTGTAGAAAACCGAACATATTAGGATCTAGCCACCCTAACTCATTTTGGGGTCTTACAATATCCCCCACTTTAGAACATTCATCCTCGAATGACACTTAGGGCTCTTTAATCACAACAAGGACTTCAAAGCATCATATATCATTTCATAACATTTATAAAAACATCAAATCATTTTAGCACTCAATTCACATAAGCAAGCAAAACCATTACTCACTCACTCTTTAATGCATCAAACACAAAGGCTCTTATCATGTTCATTGGAGGAACATCCTTCTCCTATCATAAAATGGTCATTACACCTCAATTAATTAAGAGATCATCTTTCAAGGTCACACATAGGCAGATTTATACAATACTCAAAACAAGTAGGCACTCATACATGAATGCACAAAGACTTGAATTAATTTAATCAACAAAGATCTTCATTAGTTAGACGTAGTGCCATGAAGGTCATACTCAACCATACCATGTTTAGTGGTGTCCATGGAGGAATGTCCTTCTCCTCAACACACTTACATGTATCATGAGTTAACACCTCTTAAAAAGAGAAATTCTCAACTTTTAAACCAAGGCAAGCTCATGTTTCATTTGTAGTGAAGTCTAACTGGTAAGTCACACCAAGCACATCACAACAACTAGAAAGTAATTTCACAAAATTTCATTTTCTAACATAGTACTCACCTTCAAAGTAAGCATATTTTGAGAAGAATCATACAAATCATAGTCACACACATGAATACTTATCTATACATGCTTTCACTTTTGAAGAGTGAGACTACAATTATGCATTCCAAATCATAAAAGTCACAGTTTTTAAGAGATTCAACATATTTCATTTTAAAGAGACTCAAATTTTAAATTTAAGGCTAAACATTTCACCTCAAAAGTGACTATTACCATGTTTCTTGTCTTATCTCATGAATTCAAATGCACAACTAGCATATCAAGATGCATTTTTTACATGAGAAGAACATGGATTTTATCAAAAATTTTCTTTCATGCACTTCGGAATCTTTAGAATGTCCTTAAGTTAATGCCAATCAATACATAACAAAGATATAAGGTCATGCAAATCATAGTTGACACAAGACTTCTATCATGAACGATCTTACTAGAAATTCATTAGTTTCAAGGTCAAGTAAGGATAAAAGGAAAAGGTAGAAAATATCTACAACCTTACTACTCCATCACCATCCCCCACTTAGAGTAAACACAATTAAGATCAACTTAACCCTATCTTAAGAGGATCTTAACTAAACAACCTTCGTTTTCATCACTTAAAAGAGAATACAACTTTAGAAGGAATTTACACTAAGTTATCATAGGAACACCAAGGTATTCTAAACCTTATCATCTAGGAAATTTATCTCCAGTTATCAAGTTAGGTCAATCTCATTCAACCACATAAGGTTTTCGTACAATACAATAGACACCAAGGTCATACATCATTAGGAGAAACAATATAGGAGACTTAGTCTTAAAGATTCATTCTTTTCTTTAAATATTAATGTAAGGTAACTTCTAGGTCAAACAAACCCACATCATCACCCTACAAAGATAAAAGTACTACCCTCAATTCTAGGGAAACATCAATTCCACAATCATCAAGGGACTCAAACCCAATAAGAATTTAGAAACAATTCTACAACTCATCATGCCATAAGACTCTCATTATTCATTCCAAATAGCAATTCTCCTTTTCACATTATTTATCATGTTCATATATATAAATTCTTTACACATTTCAACAGCATCTAGTCAAAGACAATTTAGTTGATTTCCCAAAAATTTCACAGAGAACTGCCTATCATTATAGTGAGCATGTTTCAAATTCCAAAAATGCAACATTTAGGCAATTGATGGGAATAGAATGACATATGATGGTACAACACATACCGATGGGACCAGCATACTAAATCTAACACCTAGGATCAAGTCTATACCCAGCTTCCTCCATACTAGGAAACTTATCAAGGACCACATGTATACAAATGAAAATATTGAACACCTTTAAGTGCATAATCTTAGGGTAGCATGCTTACATCGGTAGTCACTAAGCATTTCAAGTTCAATTCGTAGCATAAGGCTACCATCATGCACAACAATTTATGAACACATCATTCCAAAAGAACTCATTTTAACCATAATATTTTATAACATACTTTAACTAGATAATGACACACAATTCTCAATATGAACATACTTTTCACATAAAAAAACAACTTCATATATAGCCATAATTGGCATCACCATCATCAAAACATAATAAAATTCACCTCACACCTACGCATATCAAACATAAGACCATATAGCCTTTTACGCACTTTTCGCACTTAAGAAGCCACAATCTCATCCCAAATCATATCTAAAAGACCACCGAACAAGAAAACCTAGATAAGCGAGAATCTTATAGATTTAAGTTCTATGGCACGATATGACAATGCATGAAGAAGGGAAAGTTTATAGTCCTATAGCCTCTCGTACCATTTGATGTGTCGCGAATCACCACAAATGATACAAGTCTCCACTAGACGTGGCATGTAGACTTCTTGACCCTTACCCACTTTTAAACCTCGTACTTTGATTACCCCACAATTTTTCATCCGGATCGCCGGGAGCACCCCCAGAAGCAACATGGCGTCTTGACCTCTCGGAATCTTGTACATGCCCATAGTTATCATTCATCACATCGACATTAGTACATTTAGCGAAAAATTTAGAACTTTTCATAGCACCCTCATTACTCAGAAACTTTTACTCGCATTACATATAATACAACTCCATAATACAGATATTTAGACCCTAGGGAATGCCCTTAAAACGTAAGGCATAACTATACATCTTTAAATACTTTACATAAACATGAGCAGGGAACCCTGGAACAACTTAGGACCCCTTTCATGTCTTGGGAATCATATATAAGCTCCTAATCATAGACAATTCCTTTACAAGCATCCATAACCTAAACTTTGGTATAAAAAAGTAGATAAGAATGGGGATTAGTAAGAATGCACTAAGTATTTCAACCATGCCAAAAACATGCATTTAATTGACATTTTTTTTCTTTGAATTATACTTATGCCTTTTTGAGTAAATCTTTATAAAATCTCAAAGGATAGCTTTGTATCATTGTCATTTACTTCTTCATATAAACATATCCAAGCAAACATTTCATAGAATCACATATAGGATTTTAATTACATTTTTGAGTCCCATATACAATGAGTTCTTATTCCCTTAACAGTGGGAGCTAATTTTCCTTTTTATTCATTAACTTCCTCATAACCCTTTGTGATACTGGTGCAACTGCATCACCTTAGGACACAAGTAAAACATACATAATACTTACTCAATACAACACATATCATCATAGAAGTATACTACAACAAGACATAGTTAAAGTCAAGACCTTCATCATAGAGTCAACAAGATCAAATTCATGCATAAATGAGCCTCATACCATGCCATCTTCATAACAAGTACCAAATACTAGCAATGTCCAGCAAATACACATACATAGTGACATGTATTAGAACACATCCTAGAACTTCCTCCTAAGGAGCTAACCTTTGCAATGTCTAGATGGGTTCATTCCTTCCACCTATCCTAAGTAACCTCCCTTAAGTCATCCTATTTAGGGTCCTAGTCATTTATTTCCATCGTCCATTTTACTTTAGGGAAACTATAGTCTAAACCGGCATAGACCATGTGATGATAAACATGGAATCCGGTGTCATAAAACCCCACACCAAAAAAGGGTGGTCTACAGGCCAAAGTAGAATCAAACATAACATAGCTTTCTAGGTGGCAACATAGTTATCAAACTTGGAGGTACATGTGAAAACCATCTTTATGACAGACTAGGCTTTGTAGTTATTCACTTAGGGAAACCCTATTTATGCCTATTGAGGCATTGTGGTTATCCACCTCATGAGATTTATGGTGAACTACTTCCTTCCATAGGAGGACACATACTCATATTCAAGTTCACTGGTGCAAAGCTAAGTACCCTTCATTGAAAACCTTTATTATATTTTTACTTTATAAATCATAGGTTTATGAGAGTCATCCCCTTATATTCTTAACTCATATGTCTAAGACCGATCATTGTAAGCAATCTTTCACTGGCACAGGATCTCCGTCACAGCAAACCGCTCCACTACGATAGAAACCCGCAATGATTTACGAGGCTTCGATACTTCGGATAGGCTAATCACCAGACTGCGCGGAATAGGTAAATCGCTGGAGACACGAACGAGTGAATCTAGTTTTGGAAAGCATGCCTTACTCAGATAGGGGGCGCTAGAGTTTAAACGCTCACAACGTAATGATGTAAAGAATCCCTTCCTGAACATAGCGTAGATGAAAAGCTCATCATCTAGTTTAGGGTACCAGACATATACCATTACATGCCCCTCTCCTTGAACTAGGTCTTCATCATGTGTGTGTATACATATCTGTGATAAAACCTTTCACATGATATATTGAAGTAATACACACATGTTTCAGACAGACATATTCATACATATAGAACTGGAAACTAGGAAAACTATCCAATGAAGGTACACATGTACAATGCATAGCAAAGTCCGATACCCCTTTGCCCATACTAGTACACATCTATTAAGCATCCTATCTAAGGAGAACATAATCAATCAGTGAACATCAAATCAAAGCATCAACCAATCTTAATAATGCATAGTCTTGACACTAGTGGAATATAGACACCTTTCACTTAGACACCATGTGCCATATACTATACTTAACCTGTATGTAAGTGAGTGTGGTGTACATTGGTCCACATTATCACATAATTGCTACCAACAACATAATTGAGCCATCCAACCTCTTAGAACCAGAAATACTCTCTCAATCATAAACCACACAACACCCACAATAACACTATGGAGACAAGTCCAACTTGATATTATACTTAGGGACTCTTAACTTATGGCTAAATTCATTATACACATAGGGGTACGTAGTAAGGGAATCAATCTTAACCATTTTACTCATAAATGGAAGCACCTATACTTTATCCCCTAAATGTATAGTACACTGCTTCCACAATATCCTACCACTATATCATAACTAGAATAGGAAAGGAGTCATAAGCTTAAGCTGTCACATATTATCATCATAAGCACTTGTTAATATATTCATCAGATTTGCCTTCAAGGTCCATAGTCCAACACATATATAGATTGAAAATAAAGTAAACACCGCCATCATAAGTGTAGCCCATACCACACACTGTCCTACAAGGCGTCAAGCAACATTATATAAAGAAATAGAGTGTGCGAAGAGTATAGGAATTTTAGCAACCTTTAGCCTTTGGTCATCATGGACCATTACTACTCTTTTATCAATAAATAAAGTAGTAGGGCAGTATATTAAGTGTAAACCATAATCATTCCTGAAGTTAGTCCTGACTCTTCAAGACCATGCTACATAAAGTTTTAAAACGAATATCATTAACATTATAATATATAAGGAACATAGACATCATTCAATTTCACTTGCATGGATTATCACTCATATTTCATCAATAATATCAATCCAAGGCAGTAGCTAATCATAGACTTAATCATATCGAAATCGTGCTTATAGCTCTTCAAGATCAAGCTACTATCTTAGGCATTAAACTATCAATCCAATGTAGAGTCGAGAGAATAGACCATCTTATTAATTTTCCAAAGTATTAATCCAGCAAACATATTTTTACCAATAAAGTACATGCTAGGCATTAGCTAATGGAATCATAGCTAGATAAGACACTCTACAATTTCATTAAGGTCGTCACAGGTCACAGGCGTTTTGTCATAGTTCGAGTTCATGGAAGGTAGTTACATAGGTTATCCGATCATGATATGAAGGGTAAGTTTTACCATAGGTTAATCCGATTCAAACTTATCATGAAGAAATTTAACCCCATTTGTATTCATTACATATAATTCCATCCTCATATTAACGGTAAGCAGCATATAGACGTTAACCATGGTCAATTCATATACAACTAACCTAACGTCAAGATCACAAGTTACAACTCCAGACTTAAAGAACGTAGCTCATCAACCAATACTTCTTCAAAACCAAACTTTCTTACTTTGATCAAACACTATTTATATCGCGCAATTAAAACATGTATAGCCTAAAACAGCAGCTACAGTATAACCCACGAAATAATTGAAATTTACTATTTAATCATTGTGGAGACCCACATTATAATAATCATAATGAAGACTAGGCGAGGAATGTTAAAACCTTTCATGCATTGATCAATGATCACCAGCAATATACATAAAAAAGTAGACATAAAAGTATTGAACATAATTGAATCACGATCGACATGCTAAGACAAGATCATAAAGACAATACATAGGCTAAAATAGGCTAAAATCGAGTTTGTAAAGATGCCTGGGTTCATCATGCGATAGAGGATTGAAAATTACGTCCAACTCATTAGATAATCAATCAATATATTATAATAGATTTTTTGAATCAAGTTTAAGAAATAACATGGGTGAATGAATAAGAAGAACTAGATCATTTTTTGCTCTTTGAAATTTTTGGAGATTAATCTCTAGATGGAAGGATAACGTAGAGATGAAGATCACCATGGCCTTTATCCCCATTAAATATAAATTTGATGAATTCATCCATGGAAACCAAGCACAGCCTTTCTGAGCGTCACCACATGAATGTTCTAGAGAATATTTTCGGAGGCAAAAGTCTAATTTGGTGAATTGTATTGGGAGTGGGGTTGATCACGTTTTAATCCCTTATATACACCCAAAAGTAGCTAAATAATCCTATTAGAATCAGGTTAGGACGTGGGATTAATTTCCCATTCACCCCTTAATTAAAACAGACGCAGGCAGCAGTTGACAGACCATCATCAACGGAGCAATCCATTGGCCGTAGGTGAGTCTACGGCCTTCCTTTGGCTTTAGAAGACTGGTCATTAGCCAAATTTTGGATTGAGACCTCCCCAAGATAAGTACCAATCGATAATACCGCACCTATTAGCCGTTGGTTAACTAACTGGTTGTCGTTTGGTCTGTCGATTAACACTGCCAAGGCAATGTCTCGACCAGCCTTTGGTCCTTCTTGTGGGTCCTTTTGTGAGACCATTTAGATGTCGTATCCGGACATTTCCAATGTAAATACAACCCTTAAAGAGTTGTATATCTTACACATAATTTTCACCCAATACAAACACCTATAACTCGTCCAAACAGGCTAGGCCCCATCCAGACACATGTTGAGCTTCTTAAGGGCTATCTTTCGAAGGCCTTGGACGTTCTTGGTCGTTTGACCTCCAAACTTCTTGAAACTCCATATACCATATGTAAACATCATTATAACTCGTTTTAATGCTTAAAAAGATCATTCCATACAGTCTATAAACACGCATGGACACATGAGGCACATAGGTGACTAGTTATTGCATTGACATAGTAAATTTAGCAGAAAATTTAAAACTTTTCATAGAACCTCACATGCTAGAAACTTTACTTTATATACACATAAAATACAAGTCATAATACATATTTATACCCTAAGTCTATTTGCGATCTTAGACTCAACACATAGAATAACTTAGGGAACGACCCTTCAACCATAAAGACATAACCTATACAATCCTTAACATTTTACACTTGAAGACATTGAGCAGAAAATCCTTTGAACTTAAGTAACCCCTTTCCCTTGAAGTTGGGAAATCACATTGAAGATCCCACTCCTAGACACCTTAACATTCATCCCCTACACTTTGTGTAAAAGTAGAGAAGACTGGGATTAGTAACATATAATGCACTATGTATAGAAACCATGCAAAAAATAGCATTTAACATTAAAATCGGGACTTTTCTTGAAATCATACTTCATCCTTTTTTGAGTATATAGCTTGTAAAACCTTTCAAAGAATAGATTTAATATCGTTCATACAGCATATAAACTATTCAAAGACCAAACATTTCTTTTCTAACAATCACATATAGTATTTAATTACATTTTTGAGTAATAGTGAGGTCTTTTTCCCTTAACCTGAGCTAATTTCTTTCTCCATTAACTTCGCAATTAACCCTTTATTGATAATTGGTGCAATGAATCACCCACCTTAGTACCACAAAGGAAAACCATACATACTACTTACAACAAGACAAACACATATCATCATAGAATATGTAGCAACCTAGCATAGTTTAGTCAAGACCTTCTTCATATAGTCCAACAAGATCCAATCATGCATAAAGAACTCCATCAATGTGCACATCTTCATAAGAAGTCGGACACCGGTGACTATTGTCATCATACAGACACATACATAGTGATGCAGTAGAAAACTTTCCTAGAACTTTCTCAGGAGCTACTTTGCAATGTGTCTAGATGGGTGCATTCCTTCCACCTATATCCTAACTAACCTCCCTTTAAGTCATTCTATTTAGGTCCTAGTCATTTATTTGTCCATTGGTCCTTTTCTTAGGGAAACTATCAATAGCCTTAATCGACATAGATCATGTGATTCAATCATGAATGAGGTCATAAAACACCACACACCCACATCCGAAAGGTGGTATAAAACGGCCAAAGGTATGACCAAACATAATATTAGCTTAGTTTCTAGTAGATCCATTCGCTATATCCTATGGTGGCAACATGTTTTATGGAACTTTAGAGGTACATTGTAATCCTCTTTTGCCAAGTTAGGCATTGTAGTTATTCACTTAGGGACACCTTTTATGCCTTTGAGCATTGTGGTTTATCTCCCTCATGATATTTATGTGACCCGCTACTTCCTACCATAGGAGACACATACTCATATTCACGTTTTCACTGTGCAAAGCTAAGTTCCCTTCATTGAAAACTTTATTTATTTTTTACTTTATAATCATATGTTTATGAGAGTGCATCCCCTTATATGCTTAACTCTAGGTCATAGATGAAATCTCATCAATGTAAATGAGTGTAAATAATCCTTCACCTGAACATAGGTAGAATGAAAGGTCATCATCTAGTTTAGTGTACACAAGAACATACATTAATGCCCCTCCTCTTGACTAGGTTCTTCATACATTGTGTGTATACATTATGTGAGAAAACCTTTCACTGATACATTAATACAACCAACAAAACAATGTTCATACATCCATATTCATACATCTGAAACCCAACTACAACTATCCATGAAGTACACATTTACAATTCATAGGCAAAGTCCCATAATAACCCTTGCCCCATACTAGTACATCATCAAGTCATCCTATGTAAGAACCCATATCATGCTTTTCATAAACATCATCTTAACTGCCATATTTAGTTGACACTAGTGATATGAACTAACCTTCACTTAATACAACCATGAACATATCACTCTTTGTAACATGCATGTAAAGTGAGTGTGTGTACATTGGGCAACATGATCACATAAGTGCGACCACAACATATTGAGTCATCCACCCCTTTAGGACTCATAATACTCTATCAAATCATAACCATACAACACACAATAACATAGGAGACAAGTCTAACTTCATTTAACTTAGACTCCTACTAACGTTGTGCTATTCCTGAATTCACATAGGGGTACTAGGTTACAAGGATTATTGACAATTTTATCATAAATGGGCAGCACTATATTTTACCCAACATGGTATACACCTGCTTCACAATGCCATACAATTAAATCACAACTAAAATAGGAAAGTAGGCCATAGATGCTTCACAGATTATCAAATCATAAGCACATGTTCATATATTCATCAATTTGCCTTCATCATGACGATGGCAACACATATATATATTGGGACAATAAGTAAAACACCGCCACCATAAGTTATCATACCACACGATCCATACAGTCTTCATCAACCTTACTTATAAAGAAATAGAGAAGTCTATAGTAGAGGAATTCTACCAATCCTTTAGCTTTGGTCTCATTGACTCATTACTACTCTTTTATAAATAAATTCACGTATAGGGAAGTATCTTAAGTACCGAAAATCATTCATGAAGTTAGCCACACTACTACAACAGGTCATGCTTACCACTATACTACATATCATTAACATGCTAGAATAATCGAAGGACTAGACCACAACCAATTTCACCTTGCTTGATTTATCACTTCATATTTAATCAATAATCTCATCCAGGCAGTATTAATCATATACTTAATCATATCTAAATCGTTGCTTAAACGCTCTTCAAGATTGAAGCACTATTGGGCATTAAAATATCAATTCAACATAGGAGTAGAGAGAATAGACCATCTTAATTAATTTTCCCCAAAGTATTAATCATCAATGTAGTTACCAATAAATTATTATGCTAGCAAGTAGCTAAGAAATCATATATAGATAAGACACTACTACAATTACAGACCCATTAAGGTCGTCACAGGCTTTCTTCATTTAAGCAGTTCATGGAGAGTAAGTTACATATGTTAATCCTATTAAAACTATCATGAATTTACCCATATTGTTTCATTAAATATATTCATACTAATATTAACGTTTATAGGGCAGCAATCTTATAATTATTAATACCATTATCAATATCATATAATACAACCTACATCAAGATCACAAGTTCCAAACTTCATAGACTAAAAGGAACCTAGTTCAATCAAACCAAGCCTTCTTTCATTGATCATACAAGATTTATATTCACAATTCAGCATTGTGATTAGCCTAAAACAACATCATCTACAAGAACCGCAAACATAATCAAAATTCACTTTTTAATCATTTGGACCACTTACATATCATAATAAGACTAGGCTAATAAACGCATGGTAACACCTTTATTCATTGATTCACTGGGTAATTCATCAAATGAGTCACCATCAAATATGCCTAATAGACAGTAAGATAATATATTAACATAATTGAAGTCAGCAAATCGACATGCATAAGATCAAGATCATATAGCCTATATAGGCTAAAATCTAGTTTGTGAAAATGCATGGTTCCTCATGGCAATAAGATTTAAAATCCGTCCCAATTGTATATTCATAATTATTATATTATGCTGTTTTAAATCAATTTAAGAAAGAACCCCTGGCTAGAATGAAAAAGAAGAACTTGATCATATTTTGTCGCTTTGATATTTTGAGATAACTCTCTAGAATTGAAGGATAACGTCGAGATGGATCACCATACTTTATCTGCATTAAAATTCTACCATATTTTTATGATTATCCATTGATCCAGCTCCAGATGTTTCTTGAGCTTCGACCAACAATGGAGGTTTTAGAGCGAATTTTTTAGAGGAAAGTCTAACTTGGGGAATTGTAAATTTGGATGGGGTTGATAACGGTGTTTAATCCCTTATATACACCAAAAGTGATAAATAGTCCCTATTAGAATCAGGTTACGACATGGGATGAATTTCTCATTCACCCCTTAATTAAAACAGACGCAGGCAGCAGTTGACAGACCACCATCGACGGAGCAATCCATTGGCCACAGGTGAGTCTACGGGCCGTCCTTTGCCTTTAGTCGACTGGTACTTAGCCAAATTTTTGATTGCGACCTGCCCTAAATAATAACCAATCGAGTAGAACCTCACGCTATGGGACGTTTGGTTTACTACTGCCATTCGTTTTGGGTCCGTTGATTGACATACAACTGCCAGGCAGTGTCTCGACTCAGATCCTTTGGTCCTTCCTTGGGGGGGTCCTTTGTGTACGCCCCTTTGAGAAGTCTACCTGAATTTCCAAATATATACAACCCTTACAGAGTTTTAGACCTACAAATATGGTTTCACACACTACAAACGACCTTTAACTCGTCCAAACAGGGCTGGTCCCCAGCAAGACAAAGACACGTTGACGTCTTGGGCTCTCCTTTCGAAGGCCTGGCGTTCTTGGTCGTTTGACCTCCAAACTTCTCGAAACTCCATATACCATATTTAAAAATCATTATAACTGATTTTAATACTTAACAAGATCATGCCATACAGTCTATAAACACACATGGACACATGAGGAACATAGGTGACTAGTTGTCGAACGTTTTGGTCATCCCTTGATGTTCGACTTCCAAATCACTTAAAACATTACACACTGCATATAAACCATATAATAATTAATTTTAGAACCGTAGAACCTTAAGAAGAACATGTTAGTCTCTATACACCCTAACTCATTTTGGGGTCTTACATAGTCAACATCATGCATAGCATTTGGACAAACATCATGTATATCAAGTAAACCAACATCATACATATCATATGTACATAAATAACCCACACTTGAATTCACATCAAGGCCCACTAGTGCCATGTATAGGTAATGTCCCATACCCTTACCTACACTAAGTAACACTTTAAAGTATTCGTAGCTAGTATTCATCTTCTTACTTTCATTCATTCATTTTAACTTTGGGAAACTTTTCCATAATCGACATACACTATGTGAGATAACATGGAATCCGGTGTCAATCCCTCACACCGAAAAGAGGTTGTCCGACTTGCCAAGGTAAGACATATACATTCATATTGCTTCTAGGTGGATCCACTAGCCAAGGTTCCTATTGGGGCATATAGTTAATAAACTAGGAGGTTATTACTAGAAATCCTTTTTATGCTAATGAGAATTGTAGTTTCCACCTCATGAGAGAACATAGTGTGAACCTCCCTTCCTGTGTGAAGGAACACCTTTCAATGTCTATTCACTCTTTGCTAAGCCAAATTTCCTTTTTGAAGTATCTTTAAGTTTTTCTTAACATCAACTCATAACATAGGTCTTAGGTTTTTAACCCCTCATATACATGTTCATAGCTTATAGGTTTCAAGATGAGAAAGCCTTTTCATCACAACCCAACATCATGTGAGAACATTACTTCATAATCATAATTATAAGATGTACATAGGAATTACCTTCAATCCCTCACATTTGCATACCTATCATCATGTCACAACCAAAATATTCATAGCATGATCTTACATTCATAGCATCATCATTCATACTTCAATTAATCAACATTATCCAAGATAAGCCAATAATACTACAATAGAATATTCAACACCTTGAATATCTTACCAATGGTCTCCAAGAGACACATTCAAGACTTCACCTCCAAATCAATGATAGTAACCGATCAATTCGACCATAATTCATCATATAATAGTAAATAATGCAAGAACATATTCAATTATGTCACCTCCAATCATTAATCAACATAATTCAAGAGTTAGGGTAAGTAGAAGAGGTACATTCATGGGTTTTTAAGGAATTAGATCAAAAACCAAAAGTAATACATCAATTAACTCATAAATATTCATAATCCATCATTATTAATCAAATCTAGACCAAATAAGTCAAGTTTAAAGGTAATCCACAAATTGGAGTGAAATCTAGAAATTTGGAAGAACATTGAAATTCAATTTGAAGGAACCTTATGGGGAAAGGGGTCCCAAGAGTTAAGAGTTCCCATACCTTACCAATACCTAAGGATTGTGAAGAAAATCCTTGTCCTTGATCCTTACTTGAAGCTTTGATATTTTTCTTCAATGGAGTCTTTAGTTAGAGAGAGAAAGAGAGAAGTGAGAGCCTTTGGGGTATTGGGATTATGAGGTGAAAATGCATGTTTTTTGTGTTAAAATCCTTTCATATAACTAATTAGAACTGTCCCTTTACTTAAATGTCCAACGGTAGAATTTACCAAACTACCCTTGGCTTGGTCGTGCCTTGCACAATTGTGAAGACTAAATTGACGACCTTAATTGACGGTCCATCAATCTATGAACGGACCATCCTGGTACTCTGTTGTTTTGTTCATAGAGTGCTGAAATGTAGCCAATGCTCCATAATTCTAAGTATGTACTCACGACCTCCATTGATGGGGCGTGACTTTACTCACGGGGCGTCAATGCTCTCGTGGTTGGGTTGCTGCTTTTTTTTTTGCAGCTTTTCGGATTTTTGGTCAATTGGTTGGGTCATCCTCAAAGACCCTTAGGGTGGTCCTTGGGGAGTCTTACCTGGACTTCTAGACTCTAAATACGCACTAATATGTATTCTAAGATTTCTTACAAGATTTTACCCTCCTACGACTCTTTAAACCCCTTGCAAGACCTAAAGTCAACTACATCATTTTCACTAGTCTCCGTGCATTGTAACATTCGGGAGCACCCCCTAGACGTAACTGGCATCGTCGTCCTCTTTGAGGCCTAAGACTAGCCTCTTAGCTTGCATCATTACATTCATAGGTTAAAAATGAGGAACAATTAACTACGTTTGTATATCTATCTTGAGATTTACATAGACCTCTCGCATACGCAGAATATATTCATACCGAGTATAAATAGACCCTTCGTATAAAAATATTACTTAGTCTTCTACTTTTATTTCACACAAATATATAAGATACTTAACATAGTCTTAAATGGATGTCTCATCTCATAACCATCTAAACAAGACTATATCGACTCGGCATATCCCATAAATCAATGTAATAAAGCCACATTAGGCTATACAATCTCTAGTATTCTAATCAAAAGGAAAGAACTAGAAGTCTTATAACTAAAACAACATCAAAAGCTTGAGAGTGGGATTGCCCTCGAAAAGTGAGGACCTACCCAACTTGGATGAGTGAGAATTCCAAGTCTTCCTTCAAAGTCGTCTCAAAATCCCTTCAATGACCGGAACCTAAAATGTTGTCGAAAAGGGAGAAAATGGTGTTAGTAAACCACTTTTACTAAGTATGAGACCATATGCACACACATATAAATCTGTTACGAGAGGGACATTCATTTAAAGTATGCAATATTTGAAAAGGTGGCTTATGCACATTAAGAAGACCCTACAATCAATAGACATATCATTAAGTCGAGATCATGCTACATCACAAGACCCACAATACTAAGGCCAATCAAGTCAAAATTGCCATGTCACATAATTAAGAACATAATTAAGACAACTCTATCATCAAGTTATAATAGCAACAAGCATGAATAAGAGTTCATAACATTATATCCAAAGCAAGACAATTACTCATGAACCCTCATTGAGTCAACTAGTCCAATGAATAAGCAAAAGCCCATAACCTACTCAATCAAGGAAACCCAACAAGAACCATACCCAATGTCCAACTTCACATAGCATATCATTAAGAGTACATATCATCATACTTTATCAATAGAGACCAAAGTGAATTCAACATCATATGGTACCATCCAGATGTAAAATCATCTTATACATTTCATTTACATTTACAAACGTATTCATACTTAAGAACAACCTCCTAAGGCTTCCTTCAAGGAAAACTAGTGCAAGGCATAGGTAGAGTCTCATACCCCTACCTAATCTAAGTCAAACCTCTTACGTCACCCTAGTTGGTCGTACTTCATTAATTTATTGTAGTTTAGGGAACACTTTCCTTAAACAACATAAAACACAAGAGCTAATGTAGAAAATCCCAGTGTTTGTAAAATCTGACAATCGGTGGAAGTGGTCTACCAGCAAAAGTAGAACAAAAACATAACCGTAGCTGTCTAGGGGGATCCAGTAGCTAGTCACCTATGGAGGCAAACATTAATTAGAAATAGGAGATAGGTAGAACTTCACTACATGCCATTTGGCACTGGATGCTCCATCTCATGAGAATCATCGGTGAGTATCCCCTCATAGGGTGAGGCTACACCTTATGTTGAAATTATAGGGTGAATCTTCTTCTATGGGAAGTAAACACCTCCCCATTGTCAAGTTTCTCGGTGCTAAGCTAACGTCCCTTTTGATATGTCTTTAAGTCATCCGTTATTATGAAAACTTAGGGTCATAGGGTGTATCCCTTAAATAATCATTGTTG
This sequence comes from Solanum habrochaites, assembly GCA_027704765.1. Classification (NCBI taxonomy): domain Eukaryota; kingdom Viridiplantae; phylum Streptophyta; class Magnoliopsida; order Solanales; family Solanaceae; genus Solanum; species Solanum habrochaites. The sequence continues at coordinate 52,353,669 of JAKWJA010002489.1, read as the reverse complement.
ACACCCAATTTTTACCCTCCTCAACAGTAATTTATTTTTCGAGTTTCTTAATTTTTCAAACGATTTAGAATAACTAATTTTATTACAATCCAAATTATCTTCGAGTTATTTTAAATATTTTGTCACTCTTTTATAGTTTTAAAGAATAATATATATACTTTATATATTCGTACATAATTTGTTTATGAACATTAGAAAACCCTCTCAAAAGATTTTGTTAAGTATTTGACTAGTTAGTTTAATTGTATAATAGTTTATATTTTAATTTATTTAGTTTATAAAAAATTTAATATTGTATTTTATTTATGTTAAAAAACTCGTTGATCAATTAATACCAATTTGACTTATTTAAATTTTAGCCAAATTCACGAGTTTTTCGTCCTATTTCGAGTATGTTTAATTAGCTTGGTCGAATTCCTGATTACTAAAGTTATTTCCTAATTTCATTTTAACTCACCTCACCGTGAGCCAAATTTGGCTTATTTCTTAAATTAACAAACCGACCTAATTTATTTCAGCACTTATTGCCCTAAGCTCCCTCTGCTCAAAACCAAAACGAAACCTCCACGACCCTTATCTCATATCCAACCCCATTCCCCTATGACCCAGTCCACCTTTTCAATGCCCGACCCAGCCTTTTCTTTCACCGAAGAAGAGAACCTGATGAAGACAAAGAAACAGGGGCAAACGTCCTGAGTTAGCGGTGTGTGTAGGTGTTTGTAGAGCAATTGCGCGAGTTTCCATAGGCTCCAGTAGTTGAGTCTATGGGTGAGCAGCATCGGCGCGAGTGAATCACACCAAAGGCAACCCCTGCACGCGTCGCCTTCATCTCACGCATGGGCGACGCTCCAACGTTCCCAAGACAGAAGACACATCCCTTTTCCCTATGATTTTGGTGCATCTTTACGCGATTATAGCTACTTTTCTCTGCAATGGCACCTGTAATCTCGTTCTTGACTCACGTAGATGAGCGTCACGTTGGAGTTCAAGGACAAACGCATGAATCCGAGCCGTCCGATTCCTGTTCTTATCCAGATTTCACGACATTTGGCTGTTTTTTTTATGAAAGAGCAGCAGCTTTTCCATCCCTGTGGAAAAATTCAAATTTTGGGGAAGAAAACTCCACTTCCGATTTCACCCTTCCCCCCTCCCCGATTCCTCACCCTAATCTTTTCCCTATATAATGTATCTTCTGTCATTTGAAAATGGGGATTTTTTTTCCCTTTGGGGGCCCCAATATCCCTTATTAACAAATTTACACCCCGCGCGATCACCCATGTCTTCCGTCACTAAAGAGGTGTAGGGAGTGCCCACCCCCGCTACTCGTAAGAGAGACTATATTTTTTAGCTAGAATTTTCAGCGCAAATATTTTCAGTCAGTGTAAACACGGAATGCGCGCATAGGACGTCAAGCCTTTTCTAACCAACCGTCAACAGAGGTTGCAGCATCCTAGTGGTTCTCTCGGTCCCCCTTGTGGCTTAATCCTTTGGTCCGTCGAGGTTCCACAGAATCACACCACTCAAGTGGTGAATTTGTTGAATAAGCTCTCTGCTTTGTACCGCTCAGTCCAGTGCTGCATTCTAGAAAAGGAAATGTTATTTATATTCGTGTCTCTCATTTCGTAAGGTGTAGGTTGTTCATTGGCGGAGAGGGGCTTAAAGCGGGTTTTAAATGCCAAAACTTGGAAATATCTTGAATAGCTGTTAATCGCAAAAATCGCTAGTGTATATTTATTCTTTTTATCTACTTTCCTTGGTTCGATTGTATAGAAGCTTTGATGACTCTTGGTATGGTTTTGATTTGTTCTCCTTGTTGTTTCCTTACAGTTTCGTTGTTAATCTTGTGCTTGGATGTATGAAACATGTGTTTTCTTTTGTTTGCTGCCATGGAGTAGTCCTAATACAACTTTTGACTCTTTTTTTAATTATTATTTTCTAGTTTTTTAGTTTTTTTTTTCTACTATGCTCATTTTCTTCTCTTTTCTCGAATATATCTTGATGTTCCCATTTTCTTTAAAGTGTTACTTGAATATTTTCAAATAGATTCTATTTTATGAATTCGCGTTTTAGTTTTTATGTAGGCCTAAATCCTCAAATCAACTAAAGTGTTGAAGCATATACGGTATAGTCGCATGCTCGTTCTAGTTGTTTGATTTTACCTGTCTTTCGAAGGCCTTGATCGTCTCACCGGGTAGTATAATACGTTTAAACCAAGTTTTGGTCTCCAGGAAGTTTGATTTTTTAGCTGAAAATGTCACATTTTAACCTGACCCGGGAACAACTTTTCTTTAGCATCTGATGCTCATTTTGTTGTTTATTTTCTACATTCTTGTTTTTTCAGTACAGTGCAGGGTCTTAGCATGTCCATTTTTTTTACTCCTGACATATCTACCTAACTCCTTGCTTGCTCATTTAGTCTTACAGTTGGCTTGGTGGTTCGGTTTAAATTTATGTGTGCGAAAATTGTTTCTTTTAATCAACATGTTCCTGACAGATAAGCATCAATTGGTAGATTTTTATATCTACAACAGCCTTGTACTTTGAACATCCTCGACTATTTTTTTGTGTGTTGTGCATTTACTTAAAATATTAGATGTTGCATAGGTGTTTTATTTATAGTGATATCTTGGGGGATTAGTGGTTTTTTTTATGCAAATATGTAGAATTATGTTTTAAAAATTATTCATTCTTTCAGGCATATCAATTAATGAGCGTCCTTTGGTTATTATCTAATTATATATAGATATATATATATATATATATATCGATATAGATATATATAGATATATATAAGAGTATATATATATATTATATATTTCTTTACTATCAAGAACGTGATTGATTCGTTGAAAGTTTCTCTTCTTGATATCATGAATTGCTGTAAAGTTACTCACTTTTTGCACATTGTCATTCCTATTCCTTTTGATGTGTTCCTTGGGAATTGATGTGTAAAATGTGGAAACAGAAGTATTGAAAGATTTATGTTTGTTTAATATATATATATATATATATATATTATATATCTATATATATATATATATATAATCATATTATTTCTTATTCGAATCTTTATATCTTTTCTTGCATGAACTCTCTCGATCGACACAGTAATGGACCCATATACCCTCTCCTTTGCATTGTTGGATGGGCTGTTTAGGCCCCAATCAGCTTTTCTTTTAATTAGGCCAGCCATGAAAAAATCTACAGATCACGGCGGTTGATGAAACATTCGTACAGATCGGAAGACGTTGAAGGAAATCAGGCAAAGAAGTCACCAAATTTTCATTTTTAAATATTGTATATTTGTTATTTTGGGCTTAACCCTTTTCTTGTATTTTTATTTTTTTAGATTAGGACAGGTACAATCAAATGAGTCTAAGGCCCCAAAAGCAAAATGAGTCCAAATATCGGTCCAGGCGTACAGAAATTGGATTTGTCTCTCTCTCTCTCTCTCTCTTTCTCTCTTTGTTGCTTATATGTTTGTTGATATTTGTAGATAGTTTTAGTGTTAAAGAATTCAAATCCCTGCAAGGCGCTATTAGGTTTAAAGTATCAACTAAATTGATGTCTTTATCATAATATAAAATAAATGATAAATAAACATTGCAAGTCAAATAACCCGCCTAAATTCGTAAGTAGATTTCTCACTCTTTTTTATAGATTTCAAAAAAAAAAAGTTACATAAAAGTTAGATGTTTTATCCAAATAGTTAGTTGTCGGATAATCACGAGTTAGCGGATATTTTAGGTGCCGTAAAAACATTCCTAAAATATAAATATGAATCCCCAAACCCCCTTTTTAAAGTTTTCCTCAAGGTTTTCTGTTTAAATCTTTTGAAAACTAAAGTTTGTTCTTGATTTTTCTCAAAAATTAAGTGGCGACTCTAACAAGTCATGAGACTAATAAAATTATTTTTCCGAAATAAAACGATTATCATCCTATTCTAGCTCAATATGAATTTCTATGATTTTGCCTTTCATTACCAGTTTATACATGTGAGGTTAACACATTACATCTAGACAGGTCATGATAGGACACATTGGTAAAAGTATCACCATCCTTATACCACAGTTAGCAGTCTTAGCCAACAACTTCACAATCCATAATAAGAATTTTAATTCAACATCATACCAACCCGATCGATCTTAATATAAGGATTAATCCAAGTAAAAATCATCATTAATCCACAAGTAACAATAATTTAAAGTTAACGAATAGAGATCACAAGACTACTCAATCCTTACAATGCCCATATCAAGGTCTTAACATCAACCATCCAATTCAAACCAACAAAATTTTATAATAGCATAACTTATAGTAAACCAACATAATAATAGGACAATTGTTATCATAGACAACAAGTATCACTAGTTCATAGCCTAGAATAGAGACGTAGATCAAAGTCCTAATCTAGCTTCACAACCTAGGTTAATACTCAAGTATTAGCATAATTGGAGACAAAATATCACATTACTCATAATAGCATAATAACAACATAGGATGGTTAATCTCACACACTAAGCAAGCCAATTGAATCAAAACTATGAAATTCAATCAAGATCATCCAACCTAGGGGTTAAGGTTTTTTAACAGGTTCATCTTCTACCAAACTAGACCAATATGTCAGAAGTAATTAATTGAGTATAAATACAGTTAATATATCATAATAAACCTAAAGGAATCATAAAACAAAGCAATTCACAAGATCCAAATTTCGTATTAGTTGAACCCATTGAATTTCACACTTTTGAAATCAATTTGAGTTGGAGAAACTGTGGGGAAAGAGTTCCCAAAGGTTGAAAAGGAAGGACCTTGTTGATTGGTGAATTTTGATGGAGAAACTTGATCTTTATCATCCCTAGAACCCACCTATACCTTGGTCTTCAATGGGGTTTCTTTGGGAGAGAGAAATAGAAGAGAAGGAGCTATTTGGGTGTGGGAAATTATAAGGGTTGGGTTAGTTTAGTAAGGTTAGGGTCTTTATATATGTCAATAAACAAATCAATTAGACCTCCCTTAACCCCTAAATAATTAACTAACTACTTAATTAATTAATTTGACTTGCCTTAAAACGTTCATCAAAACAGTGAACTCACAGACGAGACCTCGACAGATGGCCCGTCTATCAATCAATGGCCAAGGGACCAAGCGTTCTGTTGGTTCGTCGTTTTGGTCATAGACTGTCAAAAACAGGCCTTCCATGGATTAGGCTAAGTGACCATAGATGGTGGACATCGACGGCCTATCGATTAGCCCACGATCCGTCAATTGCACTCGTTTCTGTGCACTGCCTTTTGGCAGCTTTTTGCCAAATTGCAAAGGTCCTCCAAAGGGCCCTTGGTTGCTCCTTGGGGGAGGTCGTAACCCGAACGTTCAACTATAAAACTAACTTAATATGTGTTCGACACCCTTCACCAAAAGTCACATTTTCCGACTCATAAAAACTAGGTAATAAGCTAAGGCACAATAGCAACCTCATGGGAATTAGTTTTTGGACGTCATGGACGTTCCTTGATGTTGTGATCCCTAAACACTTCCTAAATGACCTGATTCATCATTTTTTGTACCTAAAACAGTGACAAACCTTTAAAACCACTCTGTGAGGCTCTAGAACATGTCTTAGGTTTGGGAGATACACGATCCCCCCCTGCACCCCTTAGGAATTATTCGTTCCCAGAAATGGAACTTAAGATCCTAAAAGGAAGGATACACTCAAGACTATCTACTCAACCAACAACACATTAAAAAAACATGAGTTACAACAACAGTCATGGAATTGACACATAGCAATCAGAATTTTTAAGTAGTTACACATAGAGATTCAATCATCACAATATGATGACTTCCTTCTCACAACAACATGAGTGAAACATATTCAGTAAGGAGCACTTATCCAAACTCAATCTATTCAAACAGATGCTCATTAATTTATAAAGACTCATCAATCAACAATGAACAACTTAACTCCAAAAAGTTAAAATTAAACCATTGTCAAGTCTAGTAGGACTAATTTACTGTAATCATTGTAACATGAACATTTTTTGCAAACTGCACCAAAATAAAAGCAACCTTAAAAATTGTTCATTAGTTTCATTATTATATGAATAACTAACCTTAGTTATGAAATAGATGAGGGTAATGGAATTTTTTATGTCGGCCTCGCCTTCCATGTTTCCCCCTCAACTAGGTGATTCTTCCATAACACCTTTATGAAAGCCACCTCTTTGTTCCTTAACTTATTTACTTGTCAATCAAGGATTTGAACTGGAACATCCTCATAGGAGAGGTTATCTTGAACACCTAGACCTTCAAGAATGGACTTGGGATCACTGATACACTTCTTAAGCACGAAATCATGGAACACCGTATGAACCGAGGCCAATTCACTAGGGAACCTCAACTCATATGCAACCTTACCAATCTTTTGCAAGATTTCATAGGGACCCACATAACGAGGATTCAACTTTTCTTTCCTACAAAATCTCACCACGTCTTTCATATGCGAAACTTTTAGATACACTTTATCAACTTCTTCAAACTCTTAATCCCTTCTCTTATGGTCGGCATAAGAATTCTACCGACTATAGGCTATTTTGAAGTGATTTTTTATGAGATGAACCTTCTGCAAAGTATTATAAACAAAATCGGGACCCAAAATAAATACTCACCTACTTCCCCCCCCCCCCCCCCAACCTTCCAATTGGGGATCTTACCATTCTACTACATATAAGGCTTCATAGGAGCCCTAGAAATAGATGAATGGTAGCTTATTTTTGTATGCAAATTCACCAAAGGCAAGTTTTTAAACCCAATTCCCTTTGATTCATTAAAACAAAGATTCAAATCATATCCCAAGGTTTGGCATAGTACGCTCGCTTGGCATACGTTGAGGATGATGAAAAGCGGTTCTTAGATTCACCTTGGTAGCCAACCCTATCCGATATGATGGATAACAGAATACCATGGCAACACACAATCACATTTATGAAAATCCTTGGATAATCCTTTGCCGATTAAGTAGACTCGATGGGAATAAAATGAGCGCATTTGGTAAACCTATCAACACCACCTATATGGAGTCATATTGCCTTTGTGTCTGAGGAAAACCTACCACAAAATCCATATTAATTTCTTCCCACTTTACTTGTTGGAAATTCGGAAACTTTGCAACAAATTTGCTATGTCCTTCTTCATGCCTTCCCACTAAAACACTTCCCTAAGTTCATGATACATCTTTGTAAAACCCGGATGGATGTATTACTGGGATCTATGAGCTTCCTCAGAATCCGATTCTCAAAGCATTCTAAATTGGAACACACACGCTTCCTTGATACCTCAGACACCATCCCCCTATGAGAATGGACCATTTTAAGGACTTACCAGAAACTGAGTCTTCAACTCCATCCAATGGTTGATCAAAGATATTGCTTAGACTTCACTTCAACCACCCAAAGGATAACTCAGAGTTATATGATGGACCATAAACACGTGCATTTGAGAATATTCCACCTAAACACCCACCCAATCCTATCCAACCTTAGGACATCTTTCACTAAAATCTTTTCTTCCTTGCTTTACACGAGGGACACACTACTCATGGTCATACGACCTTAGAGCATCCGCAAACCACATTTTGCCTAGTTGGTGTGTTAGAGAAAATCATGCCATAATCTTTTCAACAATTCAACCAGCTCCCTAATAGTTGGATCCAGTTGAGGAGATTAGGAGCAAGCCATTCATTCCGGGTCATTGAGCCCGGATTGAGGATGATTGCGATTTTAGGAGATTCAACTTCCTTTTGAGTAAACAGCATAGTTTTAGACCTCTTGTGTCGGTATACACATCCAATGGACACCTCATACAGTAACCGTCTCCATATTTTCAACCAAAATACCACTACCGTAACTCATGATCATGAGTTGGATAATTTCTCTCATGAACCTTAATTTGCCTAGAGGCATAGGCTATTACTTTCCCATGTTTCATAAGCACACACCCTAAAACTACACGGGATTCATAACAAGATACAACGAAACCCTTTGTACCGTCCAGTAAAGTTGACACCAGAGAGGAACTAAGCCTATCTTTAAAGATTTGGAAACTTTTCTCACATGCTTCTGACCATTCAAATTTCATACTCTTTTGGGTAAAAGGATTCAAGGGAGATGTAATGGACGCAAAACCATCCACAAACCTCCTATAATAACCCGCTAGACCTAAGAAACTTCTAATGTACGTTGGATAGTAAATGGCCTAGGCCAATTTTTTCACCGCCTCGATTTCTTGATCAACCTCAACTCTATCACTAGAAATGATATATGGCCAAGGAAACACCACTGAACGTTAAAAAAAAAAACAAATTTTCTAACTTGAAATAATTGGTTCCTACGCATTTGTAAAAACCACCCTGAATGGTCCATGTGTTCACCCTTATTTTGGAATTCTTACCAAGAGTCGTCAAGGAAGACAAGGACAAATGGAATCTGTTAAACTTGAAAATTAAAAAAACCATATTCATAAGATTTCATAAATGTCATCGGTGCATTACTGAAACCAAAGGACATCACTAAGAAATCACAGTGACCATATCTAGTTTTAAATGCCATTTTTGGTATATCCTCACCTCTCACTCTAAGTTTGTGATACCCCGATCTTAAGTCAATCTTTGAAAAGTATCTTGCCCCTTGGAGTTGATCAAACAAGTCGTCATTCCGAGTAAGAAGATACTTGTTCTTAATTGTGACTTTATTGAGTTGACGACAATCGATGCACATTCTAATGGACCTATTCTTCTTCTTCACAATCACAATTGGAGCATCCCATGGAGAAATACTAGGTTTAATGAAGCCTTTGTCTTGTAAATCCTTGAGTTGAGCCTTCAATTCTTTCAATTCAGCCGGAGCCCATCCGATAAGGAAGAATTGAAATAGGATTGGTATCTGGTAGCAAATCAATACCAAAACCAGTTTCACAGTCTGGAAGGATTCCGGGAAGATCATTAGGAAAGACGTTCATAAATTCCCTTACTACAGAGACTAACTCAATTGGAGGATTTTCAGATTCTAAATCTTTGACTCTTATAATGTGATATACACACCCTCTTGAGCTCATTTTACAAGTCTTAAGACCAAAGATGATACGACCTCAACATGAGTAACTCTATTGGGCAACATTATAAGGAAATTTCTACATACCCTCTTAGCAAAAACTGACTCACCTACCGGGGTAGCTACCATGAAAGGTTCATTTAGAAGATAGGGAAAAATATCAAACTTTCTAGCTATCAAGGGAGTAAGAAAGTATAGTGTAGCACCCGGATCAAGTAAAGAATATACATCAATAGACAAGACTTGTAACATATCAGTCACCACATTGAGAGAACTCTCTTTTTCACCCCTTGAGCGAAGTGCGCAAAAGTGATTCTTCTTCGGATAATCAACATTAGAACCACTTTCTTGAGCTTGAACATTACCCTTGTCTTGACCCTTTAAATTTGGGCAATCTCAAACTTTGTGCCTATTTTTACCACAACTAGAACAATTGTTTGTTCCGACTAAGAGTTCACCAAGATGACCTTTTCCATACTTTGCACAAGTAGGCTTCTTGTTTGGTGAGATAGCACCTCTTCCCTTTTGAGATTTAGGGTTAGATACCCTATCATCATGAGCCTTGGGAAATTTGGTAGGAACTTTATCACAAGACCACTTCATAAACCTAGGCTTGTCTTGGATATCAAGCATACCCTTTGAAGAACAACCATCTGAAGATATTTCCCTCTTGGCATATCTTTTCTTTCTCTTAGCCTTTGTCTCTTCTACTTGTTGAGCATGAACCATGAGACGATAAAATGTTCATATTTTCAGGTAGGCCATAAACCGAATGATATTATTCGGTCCAAAATTCTCACGCACTCCCTGTCACAAAGCGGCTCATTTGCATCTCTAGGATCTGGAAACCAAAGAAGGAGCAGACTTGACAATTAGTGAATTTTCAAAGAGGATTTCAAGTACACTTACCCTCTTGACAAAAGGTTGATTGGACTTCGTCGTTTTGGCTTCCCTCTTCCCTAGTAAAAAATACTATCAAGAAAAGCCTTTTGAAAGGGGGGTCAGTCACCCGTCCACCTCTTAAATGGCCGTTGTCTCTCCATTGGACGTACAAGTTTGGTCCATATCTTTGAGTTGGTAAGTGGCTAACTCGGTCTTTTCACTAGTCGTTAACCCCATAATATAGTGGATATTGTAAGTTTCATCAACAAACTTTTGGGGATCTTCTTCAACTTTGGACCCATTGAAAATAGGCGGATTCATCCTTGTGAAATCCCTCGAATGGGAGGGCATGGTACAAACAGGTTGGTTTACTCGTGGTATAACCTCACGATTATCTTGGGCCGTCATGGCTTGAGCTTGAGTAGTGACAACTTGTGCCTGAGTAGTAATGACTTGGGCCATTTACAGAAAGGCCGCCCTTATGCCACCATCAATCAAAGGAGGAGGATTGAAAGGAGCTTGGTCATGATTAGCAACATCTTCAAGAGGAGGGACTTGTTTGCCTGGGGGAGGAGCACCCGCATTGAAATCTATTAATCAAGTCTTCCTGCGAATATTTTTCAAGTATTCATTGACTATAATCACAATAAAAGGATTAGATACTAAGGGCACATAGAGTCAAGACTCTTAAGGCAAGATACTGGATTTCCAAGAAAAAAGAGAGTTTCCTAAGCATCCTATAGATTCATATTCATAAGTGTGGCGCGCTTCACAATATGAAATTAAGAATCGACATAAGACGTGTGTTAAGTGAGACCCGACTTAAATATATTTAAAACCAAAGGCTTGATAACAGTTTGTCAAATCCAGGGAACACCCTTAAACGTAACTTGACGTCGTTGGTCCTCCTTTGAGGAATAAGGCCTAGGCCTTTAGCGGCATCATTACATGCATGGTTTAAAAATGCGGAAACAAAGGAAAAATTAAATAAAAAACATTTCGATATATATCTTGAGGTTTACATAGACCTCTCGTATCCACGCACAATATATTGCATATCGAGTATACATAGACCCTTCGTATAAGAAGATTACTTAGTCTTCTACATTTTTTGCACATAGATATGTAAAATACTTAACATAGTCTTAAACGAATGTCTTATCTCATAACCATCTATACAAGAGTATATCAATTCTTCATATCCCATACATTTCATGTAATAAAGCCACATATAGGCTATATAATCTTTAATACTCAAATGAAAAGGAAATAAGTAGAAGTCTTATAACTAGAACAACATCAAAAGCTTGATAGTGGCATTGCCCTAGAAAAGTGAGGACATACCCAACTTAGATAAGTGAGAATTCCAAGTCTTCCTTCAAAGTCGTCTCAAAAGCCCTTCAACGACCAGAACTATAAATTTTGGGGAAAGAAAATGGGGTTATTACACTATTTGTACTAAGTATGAGACGGAGCCCACCACATAATAAAATCATTGCTAGAAAGGCTCATTTTCATTAAAGTATGTAATTTACTTTGTGTAAAATTCGTATCACATTCGAAGACCTACCAATCAATAAGGACGCATTCATGAGTCAAGATCACGTACCACCCAAGACCACAATAATAAGCCTAGTAATACCAACATGAATCACATAATTGAGCACATAGTCAAAACAACTCTATCATCAAGTTATAATATCGACAAGCGTAAATAAGAGATCCTAACATTATAACCAAAGCAAGACACTTATTCATGAATTCTCATTAAGTCAACTAGTGCAATGACTAAGCCCCATAACCTTACTCGATCAAGTATATCCAACAAGAACCATAACAAATGTTCAACTTCACATAGCATATAACTAAAAGTACATATTATCATACTTTAGCAATAGAGACCAAACATATATTCATAAGTGAATTCAACATTATATGGTACCATCCACATGTAAAATCATCATATACATTTCATTTAAATTTAAGCATATCCATACTTAATAACAACCTCCTAAGGTTTTCTTCAAGGCAAACTAGTGCAAGGTATAGGTAGAGTCCCGTACCCCTACCTAAGCTAAATCAAACCTCTTAAGTCACACTAGTTGGTCGTACTTACTTAATTTATTTTTGTTTAGGAATAATTTGCCTTAACCGACATAGAACACCAGATCTACATGTGGAATCCGGTGTTGTATAACCTTACCGATGGAAGGTGATACCGGCCAAAGTAGAACCAAACATAAATGTAGCTTTCTAGGTGGATCCACTAGCCAGTCTTCCTATGGAGGCAACATAGTTAAGGAACTAGGAGATAGGTATGAACTCTCTACATTCCATTTGGCACTTGGAGCCTCATATCATGAGAATCCATAGGGTGAGTATACCTCATAGGGGAGTCAACACCTAATGTGAAACTATTGGGTGAATCTTCCTCTATAGGAAGTCAACACCTCCCAATGAAAAGTTCTCTCGATGCTAAGCTAACATATATTTTGAAATGTCTTTAAGTAATCCGATATTATCAAAACTTAGGTTAGGTAATACGGTAGATACCTTTAAATACTCATCATCATCGTAGATGAATTATTGAATTTCATGAGTATTTCCTTTCATACAATCATACATGTGAGGATTTGGCACATGTTAACATAATCCATATCATGATGGGCAACATTGGTAAGTATCACCATCCTGTTATACATTTACATTCTTAGCACCAACTCATAGTCCATAGTTAGACATTTAAAGTTCAAATCCTATCAACCTATCGATTTAATCTAGGTATTACTCAAGACAAATATCATAACTTAATACAGGAAAACATTAAGTTAAGTAATGACTATAGATCACAGACTACCCAATCTCCTCAAAATGCCATCCTCAGGTATAACAATCACCCAGGTTTCAACCCAACAATGGTATAATATCATCACGTTATAGTAACTAACATAATAACAAGGCCAACGGAATCATAGTAAAACAATTCATCACTAGTTCATAGTCTAGCATTAGAGACTTAGATTAAGTTCATAATCTACTTCACAACCTAGGTCAATTACTCAAGAACTAACATAATTGGATTATAATAGATCATAATTTACTCATAATTATTCCCCCCCAAATTAATAACAACCATAGGATGGTAATTTCACTCCCTAACAAGCAAGTGATCAATTACTATACAAATCAATTCAAGATCACCAACCTATGGTTAAGGGGAATAGGTCCTTCTTCTACAAACTATACAATACATCTAATTGAGTCATAATACATATTAATTTACTTATAATAACCAAAAGGAATAATAAACAAAGCGATTAACAAGATCAATTTCGTATTGGATGAAAACTTACTTGAATTTTATACTTGTGAAATCAATTTGATGGAACCCTTTGCGAAAGATATCTCAAAGGTGAAAGGAATCCCATGCCGTTTTTATTTATAAAGTTTGATGGAGAAACTTGATCCTTTGCATCCCTATAACCCACTTCTAGCCTGGTCTTCAATGGGGTTTCTTCGGGAGAGAGAAACAAGAGAGGAGGAGGAGCTATTCGGATTCGGGAAATCTTGAGGGTTAGGTTAGTTTAATTAGGTTAGGGACTTTATATAGGTCATTAAAAAACTTAATTAGACCACTCTTAACCCCTAAATTATTAACTAACCACTTAATTAATTGTTTGACTTACCTTAAAATGTACAGAAAAATAGTGGAACCACAGATGAGACCTCGATAGACGGCCAATTTGTCAAACAACAGCGATGGGACCAACCGTCCTGTTGGTCCGTCGTTTTGGTCAGAGACTGTCCAAAAAAGGACTTACATGGATTCGGATAAGTTACCATCGACGGTGGCCATCAACACCCATTTGATTGGCCCACGATCTGTCGATGGCACTCGTTTGTGCACACTACCTTTTGGCAGCTTTTTGCAAAATAGCAAGGGTCCTCCTCAACGGTTCTTGGATGGTCGTTGGGGAGTCGTACCCATACGTTTTTACTATAGACTAACTCTAATACCTGTTAGACACCCTTCCTAAAAAAAATCATCATTTTCTAACTCCTAAAACTTAGTCAAATCAGTTAAGGCACACTAGCACCTCATTGAAGTAGTTTTCGGACGTAATAGACATTCATTGATGTTTTGATTCCTAAATATCCTAATGACTTATATTTATTATTTTTTACCCAAAAATAGTGATAGAACTTTTAGACACTCATTTTAGTCTCTAGAACACATCTTAGACATTCAGAGTATTACAGACATCATGGTCGTTTGACACTTAGAATCTAATACCTCCTAACCAAGCTAAATACATAAGGTTAGGTCGAGAAACACCATTTAAACCCTTTTTAATTTATCAAACTCCCTTAAAATATCTAGCTTAAGTAATCAGATTACCGAAGTGTAACAATAACTCCTTGGGGAACATTCGTCCTCGAATGACACCTTTAAACATCTTTTGAATTTTACAACTCAAGACTAGAAGCCCAACCAACACATGTATAAATTATAATTCAATAACAAAGGAGAAAACATTAACTCAATTTTCAAACATAACAATCTATCACTGTGGGGTAGAAATTTTATAAACTACAATTATGCACACATTTCATCATTTCCGATTATACAAGGAGGAATTTACATCTCCTTATAATATAGCTCAACATATCTAACAAGGAGCCAATACATCATTTCATTACTTCACACTTGAGCAGTTTCACGACAAGAAATATAACATAATTCAACTATACCTACAATATAATTGAATGTTATCAAGTATGAAGAACATATAATGTATGACATATATGAAACATGAATTTTTCACAAGAATATGCATGCATAAAAGAAAATCATGGAAGTTAACATACCCTAAAGACCCTTTTACAACAAAAACTAGGAGGTATTACTAACCTCAACCTTAACTATAAAAGGAAGGAAAAACATGAGAATATCGGGACATCATATCGGCCTCGACCTCCCAAGTAGCATTTTCCACAAGATTATTCTTCCAAAGAACCTTTGCGCAAGATACTTCCTTATTCCTCAACTTCTTCACTTGACCATCTAAAATCTCAATTGGGATCCATTCATAGAAAAGGTTAGCATCAACTTCTAAACCCTCTAGCAGAATGATAGACACTGGATCACCTATGTACTTTTTGAACATTGATACATGGAACACAGGATGCGACAGAGTCAACTCTATAGGTAACTTCAACTCATAGGCAAGCTTTTGATACGTTTCAAAATCTCATATGTCCTTACATACAGGGGACTAAGTTTCACTTTTTTCACAAACCTCATGACCCCTTCATGGGTGATATCTTCAAATAGACAAAATCACCTACCATGAACTCAATGTCCTCTTTCTATTGTTGGCATAGGACTTTTTCTTACTTTGGCCTGTCTTCAATCTATCCCTTATGAGTCGGACTTTCTCCACAGGCTCATAAATTGCCGCGGGACCTATTTTAGCAAACTCACCTACCTCAAACCACCCAATAAGTGATATACATCTCCTCCCATAAAGAACCTCAAAGGGTGCCATACTTAAGTGGTATCTATTATTGTAGGCAAAATCAATTGATGGTAAACGGTCATCCCAATGACTCTCTAAGTAAATAACACATGCCCTCAACATATATTCTAAGTTTTGAATGGTTCATTCCGCCAAACCATCCATTTGTGGATGAAATGTGGTACTAAGTTTCACCTTTGTACCAAGTCCACTTTGGAAGGTTTCAAAAACTGAGAAGTAAATTGAGTACTCCTATCTGAAATAACAGACAAGGGAACTCCATGCGTTATCACAATCACCTTAAGATACAATTTAGCGAATTCTTCTGCAGAATAAGTAGCCTTGATGGAAAAAAAATGGGCTGATTTTTTCAACCTATCAGCAATAACCCAAATCGAATCATATTGCCGTCGTGTATGAGGCAAACCTACAAAAAATCCATATTGACATCTTCCCACATCCAAGTAGGGATAGCTATATCTTGAGTTGACCCTCCTAGTCTTTGATGTTTGCCCTTGACTTGTTGAAAATTTGGACATTCGGCCATAAACATTTCTATATCCCTTTTCAAACTAATCCACCAATAGATTTGTTGTAGATCACGATACATTTTGGTTGCACTAGAATGAATGGAATATCGGGAACCATGAGCCTCTTCTAAAATTTGTTTTCTTAATTCATCCACATCTGGAATGCACAACCTACCTTGGTACCTAAGTACCCCATACCCTCCTTGGGAGAAGAACTCGTTGGACTTACTAAGAACCGATTCCTTCAAATCCTTCAATAGAGGATCAATATTTTTCTTAGATTTTACCTCAACCACTAAAGATGATTTACAGTTATGATGAAACATGAAATGTTATTTTTGAGAATTTTAATGTTGAGTACCCAACCGGGCCAATCTATGCAAATATTTTACTAATGCTTAATTGCCATTAGAAACATTGTCTAAACTACCCATAGATACCCGACTCAAAGTATCTGCAACCATATTGTCTTTCCCCGGGTGGTAAACGACACTCATATCATTATCTTTCAAAAGCACTATCAACCTTCTTTGTCGGAGATATAACTCTTTTTGGGTGAACACATTGGAGACTCTTATGATCGGTGAACACATTTATATGCATTCCACATAGATAGTGTCTCCATATTTTCAAAGCAAACACTACGGCTGCTAGGTAAAGATCATGGGTTTGATAGTTTTTTTCGTGTAGCTTGAGTTTCCTAGAAGCATATGTTATGACCTTACCATGTTTCATGAGGACAAAACCCAAACCTACTCGAGAGAAAGAGGTTGTGAAACTAAGACTACAAAATTTATGGCCGGTGGGAGCGGGTCGACATGAGGTTCACTTTGAGAGAGTGAACCCGATTCTCATTCCCACACACTCAAATCGAGAGAGTGAGTTAGTTAACGCAGAGGTTGTTCTTCATGCGTCAATTTGGTGTTTGAGAGGAACCCATTCGAAACGGGGTAAGTTACTCAAGAAAGAGCTTATCCCTCTTAAACTATAGACTAGTCCTAACTATTCTATAAATTTTCAATCAAGCATGTACCCAATTATCTTGTTTAACTCATATTCCTATCATATCCCAAGAATTCCACTTCCTTAATTAGTACTCCTTTGTATTTTCGTTGTTTTTGCTTACGTGTGACGAACCCCCATTGATAATTGATGCTTGCATCACCCTTTAGATTCAATATGTTTTTATTCGATAATGTTTCTTGCTATGACTAAAACATAATTTTAATTTTCTATTAATTCTCACAATCAATCTCTGTGTAAACGATACCAATCCTTTGTTGGGTTACTATACTATGGTACAATCATAGACACTTGCATTGGAAGTTGTGTCTTTGATGACGTCACTGATCAATATGGCGTCGCTGCTAGGGAGTGCTGTTACGTGAAAATGGCGTCGCTGCTAGGAAGTTGTGTCAATTGTTTGTGTATTAGAAGCAGGAACATGAGTGTGAAATATCATTATGGGTATTAAATAGATCACCCCTCTTGAAACTATTGAACCTGAGGGATAACCTCCTAAACATGAAACTGGTAGGAGATTAAACCATTTAGGAAATGCAGTTGAAGTTTCAAGCAGTGATAGCACTATTCTCATATCATGGGATGACCGATAAAGTGCTACTGGAAATAGGGGTCTTGGACGTGAAAATAGAAGTATCGCTGATCAAACTTTTCATTGGTGGTATGTTACACCAACTCTATAAAGTCATAGCCCAAATTCCTGATGGCATGGTTGAAACTAACAAGGAATCCCAAAAGAAACACGAGTGGGACTCACTAGTTGCTTATGTAGATTTTCTGTCCAAACAAATCATGGAGTTTGAAGAACAAGCCATGGAAAAGGACGAACACTTCTCCGTACGAGAGTGTAATAATGGGAAGAAGCATTGGGGTGTATAAAATGATGAATCTCTTTCACTCATTCGACAAAAAGTTGAAGCACAAGATAAGATGTTGAATGAGATGAAAGAGAACATCGAAATGCTGAATGAAATGATAACCTCTAACTTCATGACTATTAAGATTTTTGATTCTCAAATAATTCATTTGATATAAGGTTGTTATTAGCGTTCGCTGAGGACTCGACTAACTACACCATGTCCGACTTTGAGGATGAAAAATAGTTATTGAGTTGCGTCGTGCCACGATGTTAACTAAGGTGTTGTTTGAGAGGCAACCCAAAACCCCTTATTATCTTTTATTTTTGTTTTGGTAAAATAATTTTGCATTATTTGTGAATTTTGAAGTGTAACGAGTTCTAGGAAACAAGGTTTTAACAAGCAAAATGGTTCTTTCGACGGATCATAGAAAATGTCGGGGACCCTGATCCAGTTCATTGTTGGACTAAAAGCAACATTAATCGAAGAGTCTATAAAATTTGGCTAGCCTAAAAAACTATTGGTGTATCGCCAACCTATACAGTGATCCTAATCTACACCCCCATATGGATTTCAAACTCGACAAGGTAAGTGACGAATCAGCAGGGCGTTGAATTGTTGGACGACCACAACTAACATTGACAAATGAGCGAGAACTGGATGCTATCTCAATTAAAAGGTTTAAATTTCATAAAGTCGTCAAGGTTCCCTCTTAAAAATCACACCTTCACCTCTACTTTTTATATCTCTTGAACTTTTAAAGTATTTTGGTTGATTGATGTACACTCAGACTTGGATTGCATTTCCACCTAGCATCTTGAATCCATCTTAATCATCACCAAAGGTTGGTTTCCACACCCTAAATTCTTTTGATTTAATTTTTTACTCAAATGTCATGTTGACATGTGTTGGATGTTTCTGGTAGGATTAGAATGTTTGTTTGCATGATAACTTCATGAATCTTCCCCATAATGAGTTAAATGATCAATACCTAAAAGTTGTGATTTAAAATAGATGAAACCATGGGTTGTGCATGATTAAAGTTGGGTCTAAGCCTAATTTGATTGGTGCATGCTTTGATTTTAATTTTAAGGGTTGCGAGGTTGAATTTGGGAAGTTGGGTGTGCAGTTTGGGATGTTTGGTGAGCTGGGTCAAGCTCACCGAACCACTCGGAGATTCACCTTATGTACCCATCTCTCTCTCAATTACATGCTAAATGAACTGTATGTTCTGTAACTTTCGACGAAAAGTCCAAAGTCCCCAAGTGCCTTAGGTGCCTCTCCCAAAGGACAATTTTCGACCCTTGTCAGAACCGTTGTTTCATCTGAGCGCTGCACTCAACAAATAACCTTAGTGGTTGCACATCTTTCCAACTAGTTCGACAAAGTTATTTTGCATTTGAACTTCCATGCTTATGTTTGAATACTTTCTAACTTTTTCTCCAAGCTTTGTAGATATGGATAGACCAAAGGTATCATGGAGAAATGTGTGATACAACACATAAGGGCAAACAATCTTAGGAAGAGTGCAAGTAAAGCAAAGAGTGAGAAGGAGGAAGGAAATTCCAGTAGAAGAATCTCCATTGACCCAATGTCCCCTCATAGGATCAAGGGTTCATTAATGCAATCCACGCCTTTAAGGTGGCTCACAATGTAGACAAGATGATTGAAATACATGGCTGCAGAAGTCGAGGCCGAAGCAGCCAAAGCCGTTGAAACCCAAAAGCAGAATGGTGCAACTCTTAGCACTTGTACCTAGATTAAGATTTATGCCCCAGGGAACTGAGGCCCCGATAGATGGAGAGACTGGGTATACAGGATCCCCTTTTTACCTCCCTCTCTACCTATCTTCAGTTTACATTTTAGATAATTTGATTATTTATATTTGAGGACAAATGATTTTTATTTTGTTGTGGGGTGAGGCTCACCTTTTTGCATGTTATTCATAACTTGTGATTTTGTATATATTTTGGGTTACTCTACTTTACATTGTGTTGTATATTGTTTTGTGGATGTTTGAGCTTGTGCCTCCTTTTTATTTTTAATTGCGAAGATTTTTTACCCGTACAATTTTTCTTTCTTTCTTCCACCTCTTGTATGTACTTAAAATGTGGTTGTTCATAGGAAAATTTGAGTCTCGGTTTGACCAATATCGATGACTTGAATAGTGCTTGCAACTGAACAAACATTAATGTGCGGCTCCAACAAATCCAAATGAAGTTGCATAGAAAATATGTGAGCACTATACATCTCATTATGATTAGCCAATTTTGAAATCGAGTTTCTTGCAATGAACATTTCACGCTTGCAAAAGTGTAGAATATTCTTTGAATTTAGTGTCAATACCTTATGTGCTAAGCTTATAATGAACATGCATGATGATACCTATAGTTTTTCACGTTATTCCGGTCGACTAAGTGACATGCACTCATGATATGATCTTAGGCACCGTTGAAAGAGTGTGAACCAATTTGACATATACCTCTTTTTGTGAATTACCTTGTGAGTGTTCCAACCTCTTTTGAACACCCCTTGAGCCCTACCTTTCATTGGATTAAACTTGACAAAAACATGATCTCTCTTAATCATATACCCATAATCCTCTTGATTTATGGTTGATTGAATATCAAGCTAAGGACAAAATCCTAAGTTGGGGTGTAGTGAAAAGGAGAAGGAAAGTCGATGAGTGCAAAAATAGTCTCCCTAAACCTATGGTGTTGAGAACAATGGAACCCCTTCATATAAAAAAAAAGACAGATAAAAGGATAAGAAAATAACAAGAAAAATATAAAGTCATGGAATAAAGTATCAAAATAAAAAAATTAAATAGGGTTCCCCAACAAGTCATGAAAAGTGAATAAAGGGAAACTTATGAGCACTAGAGAAAAGAATGAAAGAAGGAGAAAGGAAGTGTTATGAGCACCACATCTCATGAGGATAAAAGTGACTGATCCTAAATGACCATACCTGTGCACTCATCCCTGTTGCACGCCTAAAAAGACCTTATTGATCTTCAGTTAGCTGAAACGAAAGTCAATTGCAAAATAAGAGCAAACCTATAGGTCAATTCATTCATAGTGTTCATCTTTGTGAGTGTGAGTGGTGAAATTGATTCATGAATTTTAAATTGTGTAACATTACATGTGAGTATGAAATCATTCTTTATTGTGAGGGAACTTGATCACTTTAGTTGAGCTTGAACTTGCATTTGAAGTAAGTATTGTGAGCTTGAAAATCATTTATAATGGTGTGTCACAACTTGAGTTTTTGAGTGCACATTTGATCCTTGCATGAGTAAGTTGAGCTTTCTTATGTGTTCATGATTGAGTCTTGTGTAGAACTTTTTCATACATCCCTTTTTGAACTGCTAAACTCAAATTTTACTTGAGGACAAGAAAAAATTTATGTTGGTGGTGTTAATAAGTCTACAAATTAGACTCATTTATGGCTTTATTTTTGTTGGTTTAGTGCCCTTAAATGCATATTTTGTCTCAACAACTAACGAATAACCTTGAGTTTTAGGTATTTTGAATTCAAGGAAAAGCATGGACACTAAATGGAAAAAAGGAACACAAAGTCAGAAAAGAATGAAGAAATGAAGGACTGAGAATCACGGAGTTTACTTGGTGAGTTTCCAACAAGTCTTAGGATCTCCTATTGTTCCAGTGTGCTGAGTTCCGAAGAAAAGGATCAAATCAGGAGAGAGAACGAGAAGTCGGTGCATCACCGAGTAGTGCAAAGCAAAACCGTGTCGTCCAATGATCCAAAACAAAAAAAAGATGTTGTTGTCTATCACAAGACAAAGATTAAGGTACTAAAGTGCAAAACACCAAATAGATTGGCTATCTCGACTAGAAGTCGAAGGCATAAAAAAAATTAAAGTCAAATTTCTCAATTATGCCAAAATTTTAGTGAATGTTTACATGTCCTTGAAAATGCTAAAGTTAGCATAAGTCAGTTAGATAAAACTTCTGTAAAACAATATTCAATAAGAAATGACCAAAATAGGTCTCAAAAAATAATATAAGACCTCTGGTATGATATTTTATTTTTACATGGTCAAATTTTTTTAAAAACATATGTGAATTGAATGAGGATTTTTAACTTCAAGCACTACAAAAGGAATCCCAATTATCAACAGAAGAAATTGTTCGTAAATTGATCAAATTGGTTGGCAAATTGAGTTACCAACTAGATGTCAACTTATATTAATTCGTTGCTAAAAAGCTTGTCACTAAATATTACCAACCGATTTTTATTTTTTGGTAAAGTTACCAACCAAAAATCAGTTGGTAAACGCCCAATATTGTTACAAAATTTTAAAATATGGTCCTGAAATTTCCGTTGGTAAATTCGCCAACTAATTTTTAGCTAGTATATTGTTAGTACCTTTACCAACGAATTGAAAAAAAGTTAGTAAATTTTTTTCTTCATTATTCGATTATGTTGTTTAGCAATTTTAGTAACAAAAAAATATTTTGGTAATTTACCAATAAATTTTAAATACTTTTTTTTAGTTTCCCATTAACACCCATACCCGACTATAGTCGGATTCACGCCGGGTTGTCCATTGGAAGTAAAGCAAAGCGCTCCCTAACAAATGCAACTCCATACCAAGGGGGAATCGAACCCGAGATCTCTTTATTACAAATGAAGAGTACTTACCACTCCACCATAACCCTTATTGGTAATAAATTTCAAATACGTTTGTATGATTATTTATTTTTTTACTTGATTGTTAGTTTCTTGGCAATATATCATTAAATTTCAACGTTAGGTTAGTAATCGATTGACAATATGTTCAAATTATTATTAATTAAATGATTATTTAATAGTAAAATATTTATTAATTTATTGCATTTAAAATCCAAGAGCACAAATATAAATCTAAAAATATTAATATCAATTTTAGAAATCATGTTTGAGTGAAACAATGCAAAATCTATGATATTAAGTTAAGTTTATATCAATATGACACATATCATTATATCAAAAATTTACTATAAGCTCGTTTATCAAAAATATTGATCAAAACTAAATTGTTGGAAAAAATATAAAAGTTAAAACACCTAACAACACAAACTGAAAATGGAAGCCTCAAAACTTGAACCAACCATCCTATTAGATATAAAAATGACCTTCTAAAAGTTAATCGCGCTGACAAAATTCTCATCTGAGCACGTTAACAAAAAATGTTAAGCAAAGTTTAATTTTAAACAAAAGATAAAAGTTAAAACGCCTAAGGTATAAACTGAATATGAAAACCTAAAAATCCAAACAGACCTTCCTATAAGACGAAAAATGACCTTTCAGAGCTAAGTGCGCTTACGAAATTCAAATTTGAGCATGTTTCTCAAAAAAATTGACGAAAATTCAAATTTTAGCCAAAAGTTAAAAGTTAAAACACTTAATGACACAACTGAAAATAAAAATCTCAAAACCTGAACCAACCATCTTGTGAGACCAAAATTGAACTTTTACAGCTAAATGCGATGACAAAATTTCAGTTTGAGCACGATTCCCAAAAATATTAACTAAAGAAAAAATTTGGCCAAAACATAAAAGTCAAAATGTCTAACGACACAAACTAAAAACGAAAGCCTCAAAACCTGAATCCCCTTTCTTATTACATCAAAAATGACCTTCCGAATCTAACTACACTTACTCTGAGCACGTTTATAATTATATTGACCGAAATTAAAATTTGGCCAAAATTTATAAGTTAAAACATCTAATGATACACACTAAAAATGAAAGTCTTAATATCTGAAACAATCATCCTATTAATTAAAAATGACCTTTGGAGTTAATTACACTGACGAAATTATCATTTGAGCACGTTCACAAAAATATTGACCAAAGTCAAATTCTGGCCAAAACATAAGACTTACATCACCTAACAGCACAAACAAAAAATAAAAGTCTCAAAACTTGAACCAACCTTTGTATAAGATAAAATATGACCTTCCGAAACCAATGACACTGATATTTTTAATTGGAGCATATTTATTAAAAATACTGATAGAAGTAATGTTTTGACTAAAATTTAAAAGTTAAAACACCTAAGACACAAGCTGAATATGAAAGTTTCAATACTAGACGCGGATTTACTAAAAAATTTACTTCAATTGATAAATATATCAACTATTTAAATATAACTTAGTAACTAATAATTTCTCAATAAATTTTATCACATTTGATAATAATTATAATTCAACTAAACATTCATATATAATATTACCAGCTAATAATTAATATGCTGGTAAATTTTACCAATGAATTAATGATCGGTTGGTATATGACAAACTATTTTAAATATGTTAGTAATTTACTAACTACAATGTTTATTCTTCGGCTAAATTTCTAAATAATTGGATATTGGTTAGCAAGTTTACCAAAATTAAATTTCGTTAATAATTTACCAACATATTTATATTTGGTTGGTAAATTTAGCAACACAATCCAGTCGTTGGTAAATGTTTGGTTTGTAATTCATTGGTAATATGTTAATTTATTATATAAATAACTTTTTGGTCATATTTACCAACTGATATATATATTTTGTTGGTAATATTACCAACAAAAGGTGTACGTTAGTAATAATTAAGTTTCTAAATCCATTGATGAAATGTTGCTAAATTTGGTGCCACTTTTTTCCGCCGTATTTACCAACTTAAATACATAGTTAGTAAGATTCTGGTTGGTAGTCTGTTAGAATTTCGTTGTTATGTTTTAAAATATAAGTCAGTTAGAAATATGTTGATAATTTATTAGAAGAATACCAACTAACTTAAGTTGTTAGTATAATCTGTTGGAAATTTGAGTTTTTTTTTGTAGTTACTAGCGTACGACAGAATTCTGAAGTTGTTCCCCATGCAAATAAACTTGCAAGAAAAATTCGAATTTTCATTTGTTATTATTTTTACTCTTCGTGGAGTGCCATATTTTTTTGTTTTTCTCAAAAAGTATATTAAGGATTATATTTGGTTATACATTTAGCTCAAATTCGTTGAAATTTTAGATTGATTACATTGGCTTTTGCCCAAATTGATCCTGTTACAAATTAAAAAGTAATGAATATTACTTCTTTCTTTTTAAATATCCGTGCATTTAATTATTATTTAGAGAACTATAATGACTAATGAGTAATTTTTTAGGTTTTATTTTAGTTGACAATGATTATGGCCTATCATTATTTTCATATAATTTATAAATATGTAAAAAGTAAATTATTAAAAAAAGATGAAGACATGTAAGGGTTAGGATGTAAGTGTTGCTTTGGCTCGTGTACTAGAGTCAAAGGAACATTTCCTTATTCAACCTCTTTTACATCTTCACTGAGTTCTTCATATTACCTAAGATCATATAAGGAGTTTGTATTTCCATAAAATAGACGATGTGAGACTCCAATGATAATGTTGCGATCTTCGCAAATCATTGATTGCTATATATGTCAAGAAAATTCTGAATGCACTTCCCTCCTACGTCGGTGCTTGCTTCTTTTCAGATCTGCAAGAAAGGTTAAGCATGGAAGAAATACACAAAACAATCCACTAGTATGTTCACGTCCAATATAATATTTTTTGTAACCACTAAGATGTAAATGAAAAGCTAGACTTCTAGGAGTACGTGGAAAGAAAAGAGACAAGATGACCTAGGGACTTTGAGAGGAAGATAAAATAGTACAACGGGATCTCAAGACAATGAAGTGGACAAGAATACAAGGGGAGACAAGGTGTTGGGAGATTCAACTGTGCGGATGAGTGTGATCAATATGGATCTAAGCTCTATAGGAATATCAGTTGAGATAATTAAATGGAACCACCACATTGTCCTATATCATGTGACAACAGAACGAGAACATGAAACATGTAAAAATATCACACTTGATCCTAACAAGCAACCAAAAAGCTAGCTCGTGAAGAATGATTTCTCAAGTCCATATAAGCAGGCCATCAATTCATTCTCCAACAAATGTGGAATCTACTCCACTCTAACAAAACCGCATAAGTATCGTGAAACTCAAAGTAGATTAGGAATTTGGACAGTAAGGTTCCATGTATATATGAAATTCACTTTGTCCAAGATCTCATTTTTCTTCTTTGAATTCTTCTGTTGATCGTTTGATTTTTCTATTTAGTGAGAAATTATAAATTTGGTACCTAAAGATATCATCTAGTATTGTGAACATATTTTGACATAATAGCACAATAATGAACAGAAAATATATTAAATGACCTAATGTTTGCCTTTTGTTAACAATATGCACAATAGTAAATAGAAAATATAATTTGAACTCTTGTCTAATAGCTTAAATAGGAAGCGACATCCTGGTACCTGCAAGCACTTAGTAAAAGTATAAGTAATGAATAAATATAAATAAAATAATAAATTGAAAATAAAAATCTGTCTTACAAACATGTGTGACCCTGAAAATCGAAAATAATTTCTTCATCAACTAGTTTTAACAAACAACATTTTTATATATGAAACTAGTTAATAAGAACACTGTTGCCAAAAAATATATAAAAACTAATACCTGTAACTGACATCAATATATTAAATAATGACATAACAAAATAATGGAGAGAAAAGTAACATTCAACAACAATAAAACGTGATAGCAACAATAACATAGTAACTTTGAAACCAAACTTTTTCATTTCAAAACATTAATAAAATTCCTAATTAAAATAAAATTTAAACAAATTATTCTGGAATAATTATCATCCCAGAATTAGCAAATATGTCTATCTATTTAAAGGTAGATTAAAAAAAAAAGTGATTTGCCACCTCTCAATGGCCAAGGATCCTATTTATCTTTTTTTTTTGTGGTTTTTCTTTTGACATTTTTTCCTATTTTTTCAATATTTTATTTTATGAAATCATCTCTTTAATTATACCTCTTCAACTACATAAAAACTTTTAACTAATTTAATAATATCTATTACTTGTAATCTATCATATTTATAACCTTCAAATTATTTATATAAATTTATAACTCTTCAAAATCACGCTTATAAAAACCTATTTTGAGGCATATGTGATACTTAGTTTACTCTAATTTCTCTTATTTTTTTTATCTTTGTTTCATTGGTTAATTTTCTTTCTTCTTTGATTTGATTTTGTCAGAGAGATATCTATAATGAAGAATATTAGACATTTTTGCATAGTTTGATTTTACGAGGTAAAATAATTTGACATACATAATATAACAATGATTTTTCTGTTTTAATCATTTTTTTGGATTCTTGATTATACAAATCGTGAGCTTTTTTTTTTGAAAAATGATTTTATTTTTTCTCTGCATCTCTTTGTAGTTTCTAGAGAATATTAATGTTAGAAATTCTTGCATAGTTTGATAATGGCTTGATATGTTTAGTATAATTATCACTTTTTTTATTGCAATTATACATTTAATATTATTATTATTGGATTCTTGATGATACAAAAGAAAAAATGATTTGATTTTTTATCTCTTGCTTCTCCTTAGTTTTTGACGATCTTTTTTGTTAGTTATTTTGTAGTTTGTAGAGAATTTGATTAGTTTTATTTGTTTCATTTCTTTGTAGTTTTCGGAGAATCGAATTATGTTTTATTGATAACAGGTTCCTTCGTTTCTCTTGAAACTCATAATGGAATATTCTTTAAAGTTTTTACTTGATTAGGTAACTTAATTTTAATCTTTTTCTTGTTATTTTTGTTGTAAGGTTAACTTACTATATTTTCAGGTTTGAATGTTTTTTAAAATAAAAGTAGAAAAGGCAGTTAACATATCCACGTATGCTGCTCAAGAAAGTATGTAGATACAATTTTATAACTTTTTAAAAAATAATGATGTGAAAAAAATTGAAGATGACGGTGTTCTTTTGCCTCATATACCGAGTCAAAGGAATATTTTCCAACTCAATCTCTTTTACAGCTTCAACTGATTCTTTATATTATTGAAGGCTATATAAAGAGTGTATTTTCCCATCCCATACATGATGTGGGACTCCAACAATAATGTTGCAATCTTCCCAAATCATTGATTACAATATATGTCCACGAAATTCTCGAATACACTTTCCTCCTCAGTCGATGCTTGCTTCTTTCCGGATCTACAGGAAAGGCTAGAGCATGAAAGGAAAGTTTTTATACTGAACATAATAAAATAGAGATAAACTTCCACTGGTATGTTCACGTCAAATGTAATATTTTTTGTTACCACTAACACTTTCAAAATGAGAAGCAAGACTTCTACATGATTCACTCTTCTGATATAATATTTTAGGTAGGAATATATTCTTTAAATTGATCTCATTTCACATTTATTCCCTTGATTTGGGTGTGCACAAGTAAATACTTAGTGAAACTAGTATCAAGTTGCACAAATAGACATACATGTCCTACATGGAAATTTGCATGGTGTGTTGTGTCCTATGTGTATTATGACATGTAGAACTCATGTATCTACTTGTTCAACTTTATACAAGTTAGAGGGTCTACTTGTGCACACCCAAAGTTTGATGGTATCAATGTGAAATGTGGTCAAGTCAAAGAACATGTTTATACAATATGTCTTTATTGTAATTCACTAAACATTAAATCAAATAATGTGAGAAAATGAGGAAATAGCTTTGGTAAATTAAAGATTAGCATGAATAAAGAAATTCATCAAAAAACTAAATTATAAGGAGAAAGAATTGGACAAGGTAATTAATTCACCAAGCGAAGAAATAAGGAGTGGTAAGTACCCCCTTAATCTTTAACCAAGAGCTTTCGGGTATGGAGTCCCCTTTATTGGAAAGCAATTACTCCCGAAACTTTCCGACGCAAATTTGGATTTAGTCGGACTCCAATGTGGGTACTTAACACCAGCTGATAAACCAAAAAAAAAAAGAACAGAAATGACAAAAAGCATTTGGCATTATACTTCTTCTATAAGAAAGAAAATTACTAAGATAAGAATAAATAGCGTTAAACCTAAACATATTTGACAGAATATTCACCTTTGTCCAATCTTCCCCTCTTTGTTGTGTATCATATATTTTAGTATTATGGATGTTGAATCCAAGGTCCATTCATTAGAGTCGGTCCTCGCGGTAAGTGAGTTTCTGGAAGTCTTTCCACATGACTTGCCCGAATTCCCCCGAATGGGAAATAGACTTTTGCATTGCAAATGGTGAGTGGAGTTGACATTCCTAATATGGCCTTTTTAACTATATATGGTAACTATGAGCTCCTTGTGATGTCGTTTGTCCTAACAAATGCCCCGATGACATTAATTGATCTAATGAATTGGGTATTTAGGCAATGTCTTAATTCATTTGCGATTGTTATAATTGACGACATTTTGATCTATTCAGGGAGTGAAGGTGATCATGAAACATTTGAGAATTGTGTTTCAAGTCCTTAATGACCATGAAATATATTCTAAGTTTAGTAAATATGTGTTTTGGCTTAAGTCGGTTGCTTTACTTGGCCATATTATGTCGGGCATGGGTATTGAAGTAGATCCGAAGAAGACGAAGGCATTCATGGGTTGGCCTAGACCTCTAACTCCTACCGATCTTCGAAGCTTTTTGGGATTTCTCATCTCTATAAGAGGTTTGTTGAGGGTTTTTTCCTCGATTTATTCTCCATTGACGACCCTAACTAAAACATAGCTATGTTTGTGTTGTCGGAGGCTTGTGACAAAAGATTCCAAGAATTGAAGGATAGACTTAAAACTGCTTCAGTGTTGACCGTACCAGAGGGTACCGATGGGTTTGTAGTGTATTATGATGCTTCTTGGGTAGGTTTCGGATGTGTCCTTATGCAACATGAGAAGGTGATTGCATATTTTCCCAGGAAACTCAAGGTGAATGAAAATAATTATCCGACCCATGATCATAAAATAGTGGCCATAGTGTTTGCTTTAAAAATATGGAGATATTATCTATATAAGGTCCGTGTTGATCTGTTCCCCGATCAAAAGAGTCTTCAATATTTGTTTACTTAAAAAGACTTAAATCTACGACAAAGAAGGTGGTAAGAGTTCTAAAGGACTTTTGCATTATTGCATTTTACCACCCCAACAAAGCTAATGTAGTTGCGGATGCCCTAAGCAGAATGTCAATGGGTAGTGTGGCCCATGAAGAAGATAAGAAAAAAGAGTTTGTCTGTGATGTGCGTAGGTTGGCCCGGTTGGGTGTCCAAGTAGTAGATTATTTGAAAGGTGGGTTCATGGTGTATCATAGTTTCGAATCATCGTTTCTTGTTGATGAAGTCTAAGAAACACCTTGACCCTATCTTGATGGAGTTGAAAGAATCCGTAATTGGAAATTCATTGAGGCTTTCTCCCTAGGGTGAGACAGGGTTCTTAGGTACCAAGGTAGATTGTGTGTTCTAGATGTAGATGGCTTAAGAGAGAAAATTTTAGAAGAGAATCATGGTTTGTGGTATTCTATTCATCAGGGAGATACTAAGATGTATCGTGACCTACGAGAAGTCCATTGGTGGAATGGCATGAAGAAGGATATATAGAGTTTTGTGCCTAAATGTACAAATTGTCAACAAGTTAAGGCCAAACACTTGAAACCGGGAGGTTTGTTTAAAATTATAGATATTCCCAGTTTGAGGTGGGAGGATGTGAACATGGACTTTCTTTTGAGTTTTCCTCGTACTCGTTGGAAATATGATTCTATTTGGGTCATTATTCGTAGTTTTACTAAATCAGCCCCTTTTATATCCGTCAAGGTTTCCTATTCAGCCAAAGACTATGCCAAGTTGTACATCAAGGAAAAAGTGAGGTTGCATGGGGTTCCTTTGTCTATTATTTCAAAATCGGGTCACTCAATTGACATCAAACTTATGGAAGGCATTCAAAAAAGGGCTTGGTACCAATGTTAAGCTGAGTACCGCTTTTCATCCTCAAATGGATGGTCAAGGGAAATGCACAATTCAAAACCTAGAGTACATGTTGAGAGAATGTGTAATTGATTTCAAAGGTAATTGGGATGACCATATACTGTTGGTAGAGTTTGCTTATAACAATAGTTACCACTCAAGAATTGTCATTGATCCATTTGAGGCACTATATGGTAGAAGGTGTAGATCTCCGGTTGTTTTGTTTGAAATAGGATAATGTGCCCTTATTGGTCCCATGTTAGTCTATGAGGTCATTGAAAGAGTTTTACTCATTAGAGAGAGAGATTTAAAACTTTTCAAAGTCGGGAAAGGTCTTATTCGGATAATAGAAAGAGGGATCTAGAGTTTAAAAGTTGTGATTGAATCTACTTAATATTCTCACCTATGGAAGGTGTGATGATGTTTGGTAAGAAGGGGAAGCTTAGTCGATGGTATGTGGGCCCATATCAATTCATCAAACGTGTTGGGAAGGTTGCATATGAATTAGACATGCCAAGTGAGTTGGCTCTGGTTCATCCGGTGTTTCATGTTTCCATGCTCTAAAAGTGTATTGGATATTATGATATTTATCATTTTTTATAGAAGTCTTAAGAGTTTATGAGAATCTTTCAGAGGTCATGTTAGTGATTTTTGACTGGACAATTTAAGAGGTTGAGAAATAAGAAAGTAGCTTCCATTAATGTTCGTTTGAATCACTTAGTTGAGGATGCTACATGGGAGCCCTAGGCCGATATGAAGTCCTGTTATCCTCATCTTGTCCTTCTACTCCTATTCAAGCTTGAGGTAAGTAACTCCTCTTGAGTTTTAAGTGTGTTGGGAGTCATGTGTATTGTATGAGCTTTTCTATGATTTCCTTTATAATTTGAATGTTCTTGATGAAATTCATGTTTTGTGTGAATGGAATCTTTTATAATTTATTTGTTTCTCATGTTGATTTGCATTTTAGTATCATAATTGAAACTTTGACTTCATGAGTTGAATTGATGAACATGCTTAGTTGTGTTTTGATGAAATGCCATGTTGCCTCTATATTGTGGTGTTGAAATTTTGTTGGTTGGAGAAGGTAGTTCCTCCTATAAAAAATGATATGTGTTGCATTTTATGCATAATGAGTTGGTAGATATAGTTCGTACTCTCTTGTGTTTCCTTCATCACGTCTTGAGATGGAGGTGAAGTTTCAACCTTTTGAATAATGATTGCAATAAATACTGCATTTTTTATGTTTTGCACATTTTTTATGTTTCATGCATGTCGGGATGCTAGTCAAGAGTTTGTAACTTAGTTTGGTGTTTAGATCATCATTCGGTGAGGAATGTTCCAAAGGGGAGATAATGTAACACCATAGAAATCTAATGACCTAAGCTAGAGCCTAACATGTAGTCTAGTAACCAAATGAAGTTAAAACGTGAGGAAATGTCATAAAATAACTTCCCTAGTACTAGGGTTATAGTACCTAAACCTCAAGGCATTACCCCCTAAGACCCCCAAAGGTCCTTGAGGATGACCCAAGGGAAGGTCCAAAAACTGCTAAAAAATAGCGAGATCCACAACTTGGGCACCCACGAGCTCAGGGCGGACCCACACTTCATTGTTGGGAGGCTGATCGGTGATGTTATCAAAGACACTACTTTCAATGAAAGTGTCTATGATCGTACCATAGTTTAGTAACCCAACCAAGGGTTGGGGTCGTTTCCACAGAGAGTGGTTGTTAAAATTGATAGAAAAGTAAAATTACATTCTAACTAGTGATACCTAGACACCTTTATCGAATAACAACATCTTAAATCTAAAGGGTGACGCAAGCGTCAATTATCAATGGAGGTTTGTCACACGTAACAAAAAACAATGGAAATTCAAAGGAGTACTAATTAAGGAAGTGGGATTCTTGCGATGTGATAGAAATACAGGATAAACGAGATTATTGGGTACATCCTTTTGGTAGAAAATTTGAAGAATAATTCTTACTAGACTAGACTTTAAGGGGGATAAGCTCTATCTTGAGCACCTTACTTCATTTCAAATGGATTCCTCTCAAACACCCATTTGACACATAAAGAACAACCTCTACCTTAACCCACTCACTC
Organism: Solanum habrochaites; assembly: GCA_027704765.1. Classification (NCBI taxonomy): domain Eukaryota; kingdom Viridiplantae; phylum Streptophyta; class Magnoliopsida; order Solanales; family Solanaceae; genus Solanum; species Solanum habrochaites. The sequence continues at coordinate 52,320,776 of JAKWJA010002489.1, read as the reverse complement.
TCTTGAGCTGAGTGTGTGGGAATGAGACTAAGGTTCACTCACTCGAGCTGAACCTTATGTCAATCCACTCTCACCGGCCATCAATTTAGTAGTCTAGTTTCACGACCTGTCTCTCGAGCAAAGCAAAAAACACATTGACGAGAATATATTTGCAACGACAACCTCATTACATTCACCCACAACTACTAAATGAAATCACATGAACTACGAATAAACTATCAACAAGCAAGACCCAACAACTAATTTAACCCCTATTTACAAAATCACACCCAAGAATTTGGGTTTTAGCTAGACATGGAAAAGAGATTGAAATTTATACAAAAACGAGTTTGTATTCAAATGATTATGAAGCTTTAAGTCTTGTTACAAGCCAAAAGTTAAGAATCCAAGAGACCCAATCCCAAATTCTTGTAGATGAAATATTTTGAATCTTCAAGCTCTTCAAAACCCTCTTCAAAGTTAGAAATAAAAAGTAAAAACTAAAAATTCTATCTGACGATAAAAACTAGATACTAAGTTAAAAATGTTAATAAGTATTTATAGTTTTCAGGAAGTTGTGCTGCAGCGGATCACTCGAGGTGACTTTTCTTTTCTTGCTTTCATATCTTTAATAATAAATGTAATAAAACAAGATAAAATTAAAAATATTGAATTTAAATTTTTATAAAAATATTTAAACTTAAAAAATGGTAAGAAACTCAAATATAGTAAAAAAGTACGTGTCAACAGACATATTTCTAGATGTTATGTGCTAATGAGATTGTGTAAATAATCGGTATGTCCAAGTAGCTTCGATATGTCAAACAATTGCAACTTTTGGATATATAAGTTTTATAAAAAATTGTTAGTGGATACGTGTGCGACAATAGTTTAGGAAAGTCCAAGCAACATAGATATCTATCCTCTTCTTAGTAATCTAGACTAGATGCACAATATGCTAGATAGGGTCTTTCTTTTCCTTTATGGTGCAACACTTAGATTTCAGTCACATCATCCCCTGAACCGTTTCTGAAACAGGATGGACATGTTTGTTGTTAAAACCTAATTTTTGCTTAACATTTCCAAAATTCATAACTTTTAAGTTTTATTCATTCAATCGTACAAAAATTATTTCTAATTTTAAACAAGTTTATATATTATTATTTATTGGCACACCCGAGCCTACACCCAAGGTAGGATTTTCACTCGAGAATCATTTCTAGCCTCAAGTGAACTCTTGGTCTAGCTTATCACTCAATGGAAGACTTAAATAACAAGAAGATAGTGTTAACACCCTCAAAATGGAATAAGGTATATAGAGCCTCACATGTACCTTAAAGAGTTGATAACTTTTTTATAAGGTGTGTCACAACTTGAAAAAGTTGGTTTGATGATGTTGGAGGTCAAACGTTAAAGGACGACCAAGACATCCAGAAACAAGTCATTTATGTGCTAGTGTGCCTCCGTATGTTTGCCTTGTTTTTAAGTTGTTGTTTGGAGTCTAAAATGATAGGGAGTATCCTAATAGATATAATATATATATATATATATATATATATGATCATGTTAGGGTCAAAAATCCCGGGTAGGACTCCCCAAGGACCACCCTATGGGTCATGAGAGGAACCCAAAGGAGGAAAAAAACACTGCCTAGGCAGTGTCAAAGGACGCCCCTTAGTTTGATTGATGCCCCAACGATTGGGGGTATTGCTCCACACATAGGCATGGGAGCTCAGACAACAAAAGTGGAGTCTTAGTTATATACTATGGAGTGCATGATGGCCTATCACTCCATCAATTCCCCATTACTTGCATTTGTCGATTGGACCGGCAATTGTCTAAAGACACGGCCAAGCTAGGGGTGAATTGGGAAATTCACCCCATGTTCCAATAAGTTGTTGGACGGTTATTTTAGGTTAATTAGGGCATTTTAAATTATTTAAAAACATGAAAACCTATTTTAGAATATTATTCTTCAAAATTTAACCCTTCCCTTTTAAATATGAAACTCCCAAAACCTCCATTAGAGACAAAGCTCAAGAACAATATATGGAGATGGATGTCAAGGTTTTTTCTCCAAATTTCGTGGAGTCTCTTGTATTAAGGTATGGTAAACCTTGATCCTTAGTTAATATTTCATCTAAGGAGTTTTTTCAAAGGCTTTCCAATATGATTCAAAGGTCAAAAGTTCTATCTTTCAATCTAGCCATGGGTTCATTGTCAAACTGATTTCAAAGTTATTCTAATGGTGAATTGATGTTTAAATAATGATTTTGAGCTCAATTTCAATACAATTCTATGAAAGAACGCATCATCCTCTTATTTCTCAATTAAGCCTATAATGTGGATATTGTGATCTTGATTAGATGAGGAATGAATTGTGATTAAATAGCAATTAATTACTTATTTCTACTGCTATCTATATCAATTGAATATGAAGTGTTGAGGATTGATCAATGGTGGTCATGGTTTTGATGTATTGGTGAGTTAAACTAATTCCTAGTATTTAGTAATGAATTTGATGTTGTGTGGTATGGTCCACTTATGGTGTCGGTGTTTACATTCTAGTCTATCTCTATTTTAGTTGTGATCATGGCCTTGAGGTCAATATATGTAAAGTGATTCAATGTTATGATTCTCATGATGACGAAGGAGTTGTGTAGTCTCCAATGCTTGTATCGTGACTAGGAAGTATTGATAATGTTATGTACTTGTGAATGATGTTGTTAGGGTTAGGCATGGTCTATATGTTTGGTCGTGATGAATGACATTATAGAATGACCCCCTAACCATGTAACCCTATATGATTGTGTGATGTTATGAATATAAGGAGTCTTGCATTCTAATGTTAAATATGTGCTTATCTCCTATAATGTAGGTGTAAGGCTTATAGTCCCTAATACTCTATATGTGAGTTGTTCATGACTTAAGGGATATGATATATCTGTTGTGATGCTATAAAGAGTAGTGTCCTAAGTAACTAGGGTGTTTCTCTTAGGTGATCATGATTACCAATATGTGTGCACACACACATTTCATGCATGATTATAAGTGTAATATGTTCATGGTGTCAATTGAATGAATGAAAGTATGAATATGCATCTTAACTAGGATGATTTGAGAGGTGTACTAGTGTAAGTAAGAGTATGGGACTTTACCTATACATTGCACATGTGGACCTTGAGGGAATAGTTCCTAGCGTTCTTTCTTTATGTGCATAAGTTATGAATATATGATTAAGCTATGAACATTCTGTATATGAGATGATGATAAGTGTTTGATTATGAGGGACTAGAAGTGGTCCTCTTATGCATCTTATTACTATGTTATGATGTAATGTACATGAGTAATGAAGTATGATCATGTGGTGTCTAAATATGTTTACATGAAAGTTTTTCTCATGTATGTACACCTACACACACGAATGTACGAATGAAGCATGTTAATGTTAATATAGTAAATGAGAGTCCCTGGGATGGTTTCCTTTATTGTACTCTATGTTAGATCATGTTATGATTACGTGAAATGATTACGTAAAAGGATATTCTCACATGAGTTAGGATTTGATGAAAGGACATTCTCAATATTTATCTGTGAGCTATGTATATGTATATGAGGAGTTAATATCCTTAGGACTATCTTATGAACAAATGTTAATAAAGACTTAAAGGCTTTTCAAAAAGGGAAAGTTAGTTTAGCACCGAGTGAACTTGAAAAATGAGAGGTGTCCCTTCCCAAAATAAAGGTAGGTTCACCAATGTGGTGTCCCTTCCCAAAAGGAAGATAGGTTCACCAATGTTCTCATGAGGTGGAAACTATAATGGTTGGTAGCATAAAGAGTGTTTCTAGTAAAAGCCTTCTAGTTCCTTAACTATGTTGCCCCTAAAGGAACCATAGAAAGTGGATCCACCTAGATGATATATGAAGACCAATGTCTTACCTTGGCAAGTAAGATGTCCTCCTTTCGGTGTGAGGGGATAACACCGGAGTCCATGTTTAGGTCACATGGTCTAATGTCAGTTAAGACGAAGTTTCCCTAATGTAAAATGAACAATGGAAGTAAGAGGATGAACTCTAACTAGGACTACCTAAGGGAGGTTACTTAGTGTACGTGAAGGAATGAGACTTTATCTATATATTCCACAAGTAGTTGTTGAAGGGAATTCTAGGAAAGAGTTTTATATGTATATGATATGTATTATGTCTCTTATGCATGACATTGTAGTATTAACCTACTTTTATAGTGATATGCATGGTGTTGGTCTTATTGACTATATGATGAAGATCTTACTTAATATGCATGCTATTGGGTATACTTGTTATGTTGATGAAATGAACTATCTATATATGCAATGTTATATATTACTTCATTATGATGATATTGGTAGTATTAACTTGCATGTTGTCTTCAGATGTGTATAAAGACTAATTGGTTATAAGCATGATGTACTTAACGAAGAAGTCCTTATTTTCTATTGGTTGTTATGTGAAGGTTATGTTCATGATATGTCATGTCTTAATGTATGCATGTGATTGAATTGATGAAGGTTTCATGAATGTTCACCTTGGTGACCTTAAGGTGATACTTGAGTGTGGATGGTGGAACGGGACACTATTCATGCATTGCACCAAGTATTACTTAAAGAGTTACTTTGGGTAAGTGAGTTAAGGTAAAAGAAAGGTAATGCTTTGAAGATGATGAATGTTCCTTAAATGTGACATATGGCTTTATGTGATTTTATAAGTGGTATTTATGTCTACAAGAAGTATGTGAACTATATTGTACTTATTGTGTCAATTGTTCATGAAGTGTTACTAAAAGACATGATGCATGGTTTATAAACAAATATCCTCTTTAGATGCATGTTTTTGCATGTTTATCATACTTAGTGCATTCCAGTACTAATGACATTCTTCTTTATCTAAGTACAAAAAGTGTAGGTGGTCATGGCTAGAGGATCTCTCTTAAAGTGATGAGCTTGGATAAATGTTCCTCTGTAAGACACCGAAAATGTCTTAGGTGAAGCTAGAGCCTAACATGGGTGTAATGATCATTATAAGTCCTGATTTGGTTTATAAGTTGGTTAGAGGCAAGTAGCTAGGTTTAGTGCATTAGAAGTCAAATGTAAAGGGACGCCAAGACTGTTCGGGATTTTTTTAAGTGACTGATGTGCCTCAGCCTTGTAGTGTAATGTGTTATGTGTGATGCATGAGTCTTGTATGGGTTATTAAATTGAGTTTATATGGTTGTTAAAGTCAGTGTGTCACGTTTTGTGAGTATGGAGTCAAAACGTTCAAGAACGTCCATGACGTTCGAAAGGTTTGCCTTGAAACGACATTATATGTCTATGCATGTTTCGTCCAGTTTTTTGTTTTCGTTCTTGATGAAACACTTGTGGTAGGTCCTTAAATCGTATATGAACATATTTGGGGTGCAAACGTCCGGGTAAGACTCCACATAGGACCCTCAAAAGGGGCCCTAAGGGAGGACCCCAACTTAGAGACCAACACTGCCAGGTAGTGGCCAAACGACGGACCAAACGACGGTCGGTCGACAAGGAGACTAACAGTCAATGGGTCTCATCCTTTGGGACATGTAGCCTGCATTTTGGGGAACCTTTGAAGTGAACCACATGACCTCATCGACGGGACGTGGCAGGACCAACGGTCCGTCGATGGTCACGTTGATGGTGCTAAAAGCTGGAAGTTTTTCTGTTAAGACTTGGGGGTTTTGGGAAATTCACCCGAAGTCTTATAAAACGTGGGGTCGGTTGTTTTAGGGTTTTAGGGGTATTTTAAGAGTATATAAGTGATTTATTAAAAAACATCATTTAAACCATAGCATCTAAATCAAAGCCCCTTCTTCCTAAGTTTCTCCAAAAATTCCAACCTGTGGAGTCAAAGTGAAGATTGAGTTTTGAGATGGGTCTCAATGAAGTTCTTCTAAATTAGATTTGGATTCTTCAAATAGGGGTATGAGATTATCTAAGGCTTTCTTAACCTTAGAGCCAATTTCAATGATGATTCTCAAAATTTCAAAAAGAGAAAAATTCCATTTCCACTTTAGTCTTGGGGTGTTGCATTAAATGGTTTCCAAACGTTATATATGATGAAATTGATTGTTATTTGAGATTTTTCAATGTGAAATATCCATGAACCATGACTTCTCACAAATCTAAATTCACTAAAAAATGGGTGTTGATTGATTAGCTTTGATAATTCATGAATTCCTGTGTAGATTGTTAGGGCTTTTTGATCAATATAGATTATGTATTTATGGTGGGTATAGGCTGTTTTCAATTTGATTAATTTAGTAGTAATGAATACTCTTAAAAAAAAAAAAAAAAAAAATTGGTATTGAATGCAAGGTGTATTGGAATTGATATTGACTTAATGTTACGATTTCTAATATAATTTTCTTTGGGCTATGTAATGATGCAAACTTATATTCAATTGATATCTATGGTGTATTAGAGTGAGGAAGTATGGAATGAATTGACTAGATTCATTGATTTTGATTAATTGATTGAGTGTTTGTTAATGGCCTGGGTGGTAAGGTCTTACGATATTGAATTGGATGATTTATCTTTGGAATTGAAGTGGTATGATGGAGTGGGGGTATGATGTCCTAATTGCTTTACGTTGATGTTAATAAGACATCAGTTATGTTGTGATTGGTATAGTCCACTTATGGTGGCGGTGCTATGTGAATTGATGTGGCCTTGTCGACATTACTTTATGCAATATGATGATCATGGCCTTCTCGGCACTACTTGATGTATTATGATGATTTTCTTAGCTGATGTATGTCAATTGCAAGTATATCTATCTATTTGGAAAGTAATGTGAAAGTATGTGTTCTTTCTATGTATGTTAGGAAATCATGTAGACTATGGTTATGTGCTTCTATGTGTAGTCTTAGGGTTGATGCATGGTTGTTTCAAATTGATTAAATGAGTCTATAATAGTTATATATGATGATATGGTAGTGTATAGGATGACTTACATATCATAATTTTTATTCCTATGTGCTTATAAAATGAATAGTAATATGTGTTAAGGTGAAATATATGGTGTCTTGTCTTGGTTGACTTATGTCCCTTACTTTATTCTTGTATGGGTATGAATATGTGATGTTTTAACTTTCGATGCTTAAGTCTCTTAGTCTTGAATGTGTAATTAATATGTGAGCTTGGAAATGATGTTAAGAGGGGTCTTTTATGTGAAACCTTGAAAACCTAGTGGTCAAGGTGATGCATTTGAAGTCAAAAAGTCGTAAATAGTATCCTTCAAGTAAAGGAATGATGGACCTTAAGGGTTGATGTCTGAACGACATCATATCAGCCTTCAAGAAGTCATTAATGCTCTTTTGTCGCAATGGAGGTATCCTTAAGAGGTCCTCTTTGTAGGTAAATGTGGAATGGGTTATAAACTTGTTATGGAACCCTCTTTATGTGAACCTTTAATGTGATTTACTCGATAAGAACGAGGATAACCCGAGTGGAGTGAGTATGTAGTGAGTATGGTAAGGGAAGGGAAAGTAGTAGTTATTTAGTTAGTATTCTTTCTTGAGACTTAGGAAAACAAAGGCACGCCCTTCATATTCCTTTAACAATGTGCCTAACATGGACTGTGTCCTGGTTATACCTTGGCAAGTAGAACACCATATCGGAGTAGGTTCGAACTCTGGGATTCAATGCTTCGATAACATTGATGTATGACGGTAGTATCTATGCTAATTCATATAAGATACTTACTAGCACTAGAGAAGTTTCTTGACGTTTAGGTGATGGTTATGGGTGGGAACTATCTAGGATATTCCACAATAGGCTTTAAAGGTGTATGAGAGTCCCTAGGTCTTTTTCAAGGACAATTAACTTGAATGTTTTTTATGTTTTGAATGTCTTCTTAATGCACTAGTGAATGTAATGATTAAGTTAAAAAGTATGTTTAAAATGAAGTAGTACTTATCTAAGAAGTAATTAAGGGTTGTCTAGTTAAGGTGTTTTGAAGAGGGCATAGGAATGGTCACTTCTTATCTTGCCTAAAATAAGTCTAAGACAACAAAAATGGACTTTCTAGTTAGGGACGTTGGTTGCTTATGTGGACATGATCTAAGCCTTAGGTAATCTTGAAGAGGTCACTATGGACGTTATCTTCTTCATATACTTAAGTATGTCTTTTGATAGCCTTTAGAAGGAGAATGTCCTATCACCTATATGTTAATATGTAAAGTGAGAATTATTCTATCTTTGGTAGTCTATAGGATCTCTTAAGTGTGTGTGTTAGGGATTGTATGGGCGGTCTCTTCACAACTCACTCAAGTGAGACCTAGAGTCACCTTGGTAGGAAACTCATGTTCTTATGTTAATGTCTCTTAATTGTGTATGTGACTCATTTTAAGTAATCTTGAGGGTCATTTAGGAACATCTAGAGAGGGTGTATGGACGGCCTCTCTTTGTGTGACATCACTAAATCTTCGGATAGCTTTGAGGGAGAAGATTGTATGCTAAAGGGTGTTTAAACTGAAGTGAAGGAACTTTACTGTAATAGTGAATTGAGTTCACAGTACAGTGAAGTCAATTAACTGTAAGGTTTCTAAAAATGTGACTTTTTGCTTAAATGATTTCTTATGTGTTTCTATGTTATTAAATGTTGTTCTTATTCTTATAGTACGATGTTTTAGAAAAAAATCATGAAAAGCACGTTATATATTAAATGTCCCTTTATCATGGTTTTTGCATTGCTTCCATACTTAGTTTATCTGATGTGCTAACCCCTTCTTCTACTTTTTGACTAAAGTGTAGGGAAATGGAATGTGGATGTGTCATGAAGGATGGATAGTTTTCTAAGGGTTGAAGATAAAGTATTGGTGAGTCCTCATCGATTCGAGGACAAAAATTACATGTCCCTTATGTCATAGACTTTATTTTATCATCTTGTATGAGCTTACTCTCAAGTGTTGTGTACTCTAAAGTTCAGATGGTTCAAGTAGATGTTGTAAAGGTTTAATGTTTTGAATGAAAATCTTCCCCTTTTGTAATATTTATGAAAGAGTTCTTCGTCTTTGTAGAAAGTTTTAAATTCTTACCTATTTGAGAATGTTTATTATGCAATGAATGATACGAGATGCTTAGATGAGACTTCTTGAAGTTTCATTTGCCGTGTGACAACACAAGGATGTTCTAACTTCTAGGGTGTACTTGCGGGTCGTGACATTCCCAAGTTCAAAAGGGGTCCTTAAGATTCAAGGATTCCATTTCAAGATATTATTCAAAAAAAATTAATAGTCTAGATTATGTTTTTATGTTGTTAAGGGTCGTGTGACATGGAATTAGAGTATTTGCTAAAGATCTGTGGCACTTGACAACTTAGTCATTAATCTTTCACGATCTTCTAAGCTCAAGTAAGAATTAAAATTAAGATCGCTTAGAGAATTTTGGAAGAAGACTTATATTGCTTGGAAGAAAGCTTTAGAAGTTGTTGGATTGCTTATTTCAAGCTTGGATGCCTTGAAAATGATTGACACCCCCTATTTATACTACCTCCTAAGGACCTAACTGTAAAATTATTTACTTTACATGTCTCTCCTTCTTTACACTTTAGTCCCTTTCAAGAAAAGTCTATATATTCTAGGAATTTCTAAACCTTTCCAAGAAAATATCTAAGTTATTCTAGAGAATTCTCTAGCCTTCTTGATTAATCTACAAGGTTATAAAGTTCTCCACAAACCTCTCCACAACTCTAGACCCTTCCGTCCCCATCCGGACACAAAATTTAATTGTCATGTGGTGGGATGCGACATTTTCCCCCACCTATTGATGCGACGACTGCGTTGGATCGTCACATCATCGACAACCGGGTCTTGTCTTCTTGTACGCGTGAAAAATAGTTCATTGACGTGATCAATCCCCTCGCGCAACTCATTCAATCGCTTAATTATCTCCTCTAACTCGGCCTCATGATCTACCTCCTTCCAAGGAGGAAAGCGCCTCAGCGGCTTCTTTGGCATCACGACATTGTTCCCTCTTAGAATCTTCTTCGTGATAGCAAGGACTTTTTAGCACCATTGTCTTATTTAAAAAATGTAACGGTGGCTATAAATGTCTAATTCTCCTTCTTACATTTTTTCTTGAGTTGCATGGTCTTTAGTCGAACCATCCCTTCTGTCTTTGGTGCCTTAACCATGGGAACCATGCATGTTCCTCCTTGCTCCATGAACATAAGTTGTTGGAGGTAATGATCGATCACCGTGTGGCACTGCTGGAAGAACTCTTGCACAAGAATAATGTAAAAGATATCTAAAGGAGGGACAACGAAGTTGGTCTTACCTTGCCACTCGCCTACCGTGCTGTTTACTCCATGTGCGACTCCACTGACGGGAGTTGGTGGTGCATTGAACGTCCTGATTTGGGCATTACAAGGATTTTAACACAGATCCAACCTTTTCGCTACTGTCTTGGTCATGATATTAAAATCTGCACCTGTGTCGACCATAGCACGAGTGGGTCTTCCATTTAGTGTGATAGCTCCACATAGTCCTATCAAGCCCAATTGCATCATTTATGCGCCTTGTTCTTGCTCATGTGCTTCCTTCTCTTTCCGCCCTCGCAGGATATCACCAAGGCTCTCAATTAAGGGCACCTCTCATAGCCATGTGGCCCACCGCATATGTATCAACCACGTCTTTTGGAAACCTCTGTTGTTCTCTCTGTGTCTCCATGACGTATAGAATTCTTAAAATCAAACTTATATGTGTCATGATTCTTACGATATGGTCGTTGCTCCTCGCCTTCTCCACACTCTCCCACACCATTGCCATGACTACCTCTCATCTCCTCTCCTTTGGTTTTGTTGGGTTTCACGAGTGGAATCTAGAACCAGACGAGACCAGCGTCGTTGAACTCTCAGAGGTTGCAGACAAGCCTACATACGTCATACTTTCTTCATCTAGGTTAATTTTAGCAGAAAAATTGAACTTTTTATTTTCTTATTTCATGCGAAACATATTATACTTAATATCATAGGCGTTCACAAATCAACTATCTTATATAGAGATAATCAAATGAAAGAAGTAGTTCGTAATTGAATTAAACGTCTTCTTGCCAAAACGGCACCAATACAAAGTCTGAAATGAAATGGGAAATGAAACACTAGTGTAACATGCTCCAATAGCTAAAGCCTACACTAAGCTAGATAATAACGGTAGATATCCTCGAAAGCATGAGGGCCTACCAAGTCCGGATGTAAGCTCCACGTCAAGATAGCTGCAACATCGTACCGTAATCTCTCACGTCCACCTGTGCCTGCACCTAAAAGTAGATATTGTATGGGTTAAGTACACACTTGTACTAAGTATGGGTATATGCAAGCACACACCAAGGACATGCATGAGTAAGAATAGCTCGTTCCTAAGAACATAATTTGTGAAAGGTCAAGTCAGTGGACTTTCCAAATTGGATCAGGAAAGTCATTCCATGAGAGTAACATGCATCATCATATGTATCATATTGTACACAACACATAACATCTTACACATAGCACATATCATATTGCCTATAGCACATAACATGTTTCATATCATTCGTTCATATTCCATGAAACTTTGGAATCATGGACTTGACATCAAGACTTCCCAATAATGAGGGCTCAACATATGGGACCTCAACTAGGGAGCCTTCTTTAGCAAACACAGAGTCTGCTTCATTTATTCATACGTACTTCACTTCATACATTCATAAGCTAGTGTAAAAACCAACTATACCTAGGATATAGTTTAAGACTTTCATCGGGTCCGCTATGCCGTTATCAAGAATGACCTAGTGTCAATACTTAATTCTAGCTCACCTCTTGATTACCCTATCCTAACACCTTTGGTATCATTCATTTCATTATGTACATCATTTAAGGCTAGCCTAATTCATTCATGGGTAACTTTAACTTTAATCGACATAGATCATGTGAGCATCATGAAATCCAGTGTCTCCCCCACACCGAAAAGAGGTGGAATCATCGGCCAAAGTTACCCAAAACATGCTAGATTACATGTGAATTTAACCCCGCCAGATCCCTATATTGGCATTATAGGTTCTAAGACTAGGAGCTATAAGGAGACCCATACCCGACATGCAGGACTGTTTCATCTCATGAGAGTTACGTGAACCTCCGCCCTTCCCAAAAGAAGGCATCACCGCTTATAGCTAGTCTATAGGTGCTCCGTATAAAGTTCCATTACATTCAACTCATACGTCATGGAACCTGGCTTCTAGTATGAGGACATCATAGCTCAATAGATGATTTCTCATCTCATCATTAGTATTAAGTGTACATTAATCTCAATACTTTCATTGGAGTGTTCATAGAGACTGGTCTCTTCATTAACTTTACACTCTCATAGGTGAGTACGTTTTTGTAACATTTACTCAGGCTCATTTGAGATTGCTCTGATCATTTACATTAGCCTTTTATCATGTTGTCACCATATTCATTAACTTTAGCATAATTTATATTCATAATTACTCACCCCTTATTACGTGAATGTTTATTTCATCATATGGCAATGCACTTGACCATTTAGTGTTTTTCACACTCTTACTTAACCCTCCTAGGGTTTCATCATTTCATTGCATACATCTTAGGTTTAATTACTTTTAAATGTATGCTAGACTTATGGGTCTATACATACAAGCCATGAGGCTTCATTCATAGTTCGTTTAAATGATACATATCTTTCCAAGATTATGTGGTACAAGACTTATGCATCTTGTATGTATGCCAAGATCTCGATTTTTGATCTATGTGGGCAGCATTACTTTGAATATTTATTCACGTATGGCTTATGTATCAATACAGAGTTTGGGCAAGGGAACCCGGTTTCGAATCCCTTGGTTAACAGTTGTTATTTAAATTTTTTTGACTTATGCTCACTTCGGCTTGGGGACCCGAGATCGATCCCCAACGCCCACATTTACTTTTCCTTATTTTTTTTCTTTCTGTTTCCTTTTCTTTCATTTGGGACCGAGAGGTTGTGGGATCGATCCCCCATAGCCTCATTTCTTTTATTTTCTTTTCCTTGACTTTTCGGAGTTGACCGTGAGGGTGTGGGATGGAATCCCCACGGCCTAACTTTATTTTTTTTTCTCTTTAATTCCCTTAATCAGCCTAGAGGTCCTTGGTTGATTCCCACACAGTATATCCCTCACCTTTATTTTCTTTAATTCCTTAAGTCTGGCTGAGAGGTGTGGGTTAAATCCCTCCTCTCATTTCTTATTTTTAGAATTATATTTTTCGGTCAAGGTCACGGATTCTATCCCCCTTACCACATTCCCTTCACGTACATTATATTGTAATTTTAACAATGAGTGAGGTCACGGGTGTCGTCCTCAGTAACCTCACCTATTTTTCTTCATTTTTTTCATACAGTTAATTGCCTTGACTTGATTCGAACTTAACATCAAAGTGCCTTGAATTTGATCACATTTTTGCAGCCTATTTTCGCACCCTTTCACGTTACAATTTGTCCTACGTTGGAGTAGTTTTAGTGATTTCTTTAGGTTGTATTCTCATATCAATTCTATAACAAGTTTGTTCTCAAATTCACCATTGTTACAATCACTTACTTTTGCCGAACTCATCAACGATCTATGCTGGAAAGTTTTGGTACGTTTTCATTCATTTTCATCAACGTTTACCTGTTAGTTTTTTTTGGGTAATTCATGGATCATTTAGTCATCTTTAGTGGCATTTTCATGGATTCATTTAGCTAATAATTTCCAGTTTTTTTGTTTTTATCAAATCAACACATTGTCCTCATTGAAGAATCAACGATTTATCAGTTTGGATGCATGTAAGAATACAAATCATAACATGTCATTTTCTCGAACTTCAACCTACGAGTATATGTCACGGCTAACCTTTGCCACACACATCCCACATAATTTCGACAACATGCTTAACATTCACATCAGTCTGAACATAGAAACATACATACACATATCAACATGAAACACATTACAAACAGCCCTAATTTCTACAGCAAACATAACCAACCTATAAATCGATGAGGAGCTAGTGACAGGGAACCTGTAGAGGGAACAACCCTAGTTTTTTCGGAGTAGATTCATCTGAGTCCTAAAGGTCTCATGGGAAAGGGACCACAATAAGAAAATCCATACCTTTATGTAAAGTTCAAAAACCTTGCTTGCTTCCCAAAACCTGTCTCAAAAATCACGTCCAAATCCCTCCACTCAACAACAGATCACACACCAAAAAAACTACGAAATATCCTTCATTTTGCCTACCTTTTTTTATTAGCTTTATTTTTCTTAATTTTTCCGTGTTAGTCTTCCAATGTGAAACATTAAAATTTTTGTTTGAGTTGTTTAGGCAGAGAGAACGTGACAAAAGAAACGAGAATGAGAGATACGTGATAGATAGATTACTCTTGATATTTTAAGTGGTTTCATGTCTACTCCCGGATTAGTCCACCCTCAGGACTCTTCCAAACCTTTAAAAATCGAATTTTTCTGTTTCTTAAATCAGCTAATAATTATTAATTAAATAAATTAATTTACCATTTAATTAAAATAATTTGAATCATTTGCTTCCACCTAGGTCAATCAACCCGGTTAGAGCAAGATTACTCAAGGCCAATATGTTGGTCCTCTCTCTCCAAACTTACCCCTCGCCTATTAGTTCATTATTACATCTTTAAGGTAAATTACGTACTCTCCGAATCCCTTATCCTAGAAAAATACCATTTACCCCCTATACCCTCCAAACTTATGATTTCCCTTCCCCTTTAAGTCCTGTAAAGACTCAAGCCCGGGAAAATCTTCATTTCGCGAGCCCTACACATGGCTTACCATCATTTCCTATCTAACTAACCCCCCAAAAGTTTAGTTAGCTTGGCTTTTTCGTCAAGGGTTCAGAGTCCTTGTTTTACGCGCTCCAATCCGTGTGAACTATCATCTAAATCCGGTGAATTGACATCCGTATTCTTTCGACGAGGCTTTGACCGTCTGACCTGTACAGCCATGCCTTGCCTCGTTGGTGTAACTGATCTCACTGGCGTGTGGAATACAGAGGCGCTCGGCTGGATTTGTTTCCTTCTTGATTGAGACTCTTTGATGTGACACATATTAGGTGGATGTGTCCAGAGTTGTGGGATTCGGTGGGGGGCGAGTGGAGGGGATAGGAAGCATTAGTTGGGCCTCGGGGGAGGTTGGGGGTTGTGAGAAGAAATCGGTTAGGGTTGGGGCTCATTGGGGGGGTGGCGTCTGTTTAGAGGGAGGAGTTGTGTGTTCGGTGAGCTGCTGTGTGCGGAGTGGTGGCTAGGGGGTTGGTGGTGGGAGTCGTTCTGAGAGGAGGTTGGGGTCGGGGGGGGACCATGTGAAGTCCTCAAGGATCTTGAACCTTGTCTCTGCCCACGTTCATGGCAGGGAAGGTGCTGTCTCAATGATCATCCAGACTTCCATATGGCCAGGGGCGTCGTCTTTTTTCCGACTACCCGTATTTGATCCCTCCTCCCCACTATCTAGCCAGACGGTTGTTGGTGCTACGACATTTTTCGTCTCCTCCTCCTTTTTATTCCATTCCCTTCGTCAACCTCAACTTTTTCCGTCTATTACCCGATCGTTGTCGAGGACTTGAGGATTTGCTCAAGATCTGTGAGGCACTTGACAACTTACTCATGAATCTTTCACGATCTTGTAAGCTCAAGTAAGCCTTTAAAACTAAGATTGCCAAGAGAATGAAAGGAAGACTGAGAGAATTCTTGAAGAAAGCTTATATTGCTTGGAAAAAAGGTTTACACGTTCACTACAAGAAAAAGAGCCCCTAAGGAAGGAAATATATTCCCTAAATGTCCAAATCCGGTCCAAAATTGTCTAGGGGGACGGGAAAAGGCTGGTTGCCACCGGTCTTAATAGCTATCTTCGCTAAAAATAATTGCAACGGGCTTTTTAAATTGGTCGTTAAATGGAATTATGGATGGACACATGATCGTCGCTATACCCTTTTAGAGACTACATTTGTCATCTCAAGTAGATTATTTTCATCTTCAAAAAATATTGTTTTTTTGGTCGGTAAATCTCTGAAAAGTAAATTAACCTGTAGAGACGAGTAATAATTTTGGTCTCTAATTGACTATTAGTGCTTCAAGAGTTTCATACATTTATTCAAATAAATTGGATTCAAAAAAAAAAACTAAGTAATTATTCACTGGTTTCATAAATATAATTCTGTTGAAATATGGTTATCATCTCAATTGTGTGTCATGATGAATAAGATACAAGTCCTAAGTTTGTTTACACAGGCCGCTTAGTTAAAGTGTGTACATCCATAACAAAAAATACATTTGTTATCTAGTAAGCTCAGTAAGCCTTTAAAACTACTATTGCTAAGGATACATGGAAGACTGAGAATTCTTGGAATCCAGCTTTATATTTGCTTGGAAAAAAGGTTTACCGTTCACTACATAAGAAAAAGATCCCCTAAGGAAGGAAATATATTCCACTAAATGTCCAAAATCCAGTCCGAAATTGCTAGGGGCTGGAGAAAGGCTGGTTTCCACCGTCCTAACTAGCTATCTCGATGCTATCTTCGCTAAAAATAATTGGCACGGGCTTGTTTCAAAATCGGTCGTTATGGAATTAATGGATGGGACACATGGACCGTCGCTCTAGCCCTTTTAGAGACTACATTTTGTCATCTCACATGATTATTTTGTCTTCAAAAAATATTGTTTTTTTGGTCAGTAAATCTCTGAAAAGTAAATTAACATGTAGAGACGAGTATTAATTTTGGTCTCTAATTGACTATTAGTGCTTCAAGAGTTTCATACATTTATTCAAATAAATTGGATTCAAAAAAAAAAACTAAGTAATTATATCATGGTTTCATAAATATAATTATGTTTGAAATATGGATTATCATCTCAATTGTGTCATAGATGAATAAGATACAAGTCACTATATTGTTTACACAGCCTCTTAGTTAAAGTGTGTACATCCATAACAAAAATACAATTTTTGATCTAGTAAGCTCAAGTAAGCCTTTAAAACTAAGATTGTTAAGAAATGACGAGACTGAGAGAATTCTGAATAAAAGCTATTTGCTTGAAAAAAGGTTTTAGCACTTCACTACAAGAAAAAGAGCCCCTTAAGGAAGGAATTATTCCCTAAATGTCCAAATCCGGATTCCGAAATTGTCTAGGGGGACGGGAAAAGGCTGGTTGCCACCGGTCTTAATAGCTATCTTCGCTAAAAATAATTGCAACGGGCTTTTTCGAATCGGCAATCTTAACTGGAATTATGGATGGATCACATGACCGGCGCTATACCCTTTTAGAGACTACATTTGTCATCGGTCAATAGATTATTTCATCCTTCAAAAAATATTGTTTTTTTTGGTCGTTACATTCTGAAAAGTCAATTAACCTGTAGAACCTAGTAATAATTTTGGTCTCTAATTGACTATTAGTGCTTCAAGAGTTTCTACATGTATGTCAATAATGGCTTCAAAAAAAAACGAAATAATTATATCATGGTTTCAGAAATATAATTATTTTTGAAATATTGATTATCATCATCAATTTGTCATAGAATGAATAAGATACAAGTCACTATTGTTTACACACATCTAGTAAAGGGGGTGTACATCCTACCAAAATAACAAGTTTTTGATCTACCTATGTCCTTGAAAATGATCAGGAACTTATCAGCTTTCTTTATGATTTCAAAAGCTATATTTACTTGACTTCTAAACTCAAATCTCTGAAACCTGAAATAGACACAATTTACACAATAAAAGAACTACTATTATGAACTATTAGAAAATAGTTAAATAATGAATTACATTTGTCTAATAGTAACTAAACCATTGGAGTGTCAGATCTATCAAATTTAATTAGATGCATCTTCAAAGTTTAAAACAACAACGAAAAGGGAGGGCTGGCAAGAATCTATTCAAATAATAAATCAAATGTATCTCACCACTGTTAAAAGTAAAAAAAAACAAACAGTAAGCATTTTACAACCAAACACCTTTAGAATTGAGAAAAAAATTAAGAAACTAGTCCTTAACACTAAAAAAGATAAACTTAAATTTAACATAATTTTGTCAAAATAAACCCAAGTTAGGTCTATGTGATCAAGCAATTACACTTATGTTATAAATTTTAGTTTTAAAATAGTAATCAGATGTGCACTACTGGAAATCTCTTATAATACTGCCTCAATCTAAAATCCAACCATAAAACTAATAATTTTCTATGAGAGCATCGACTAAAACTCAAAAGACAAACTAGATACATATTCAACAACATGTTGATTTTCATTGCGTGAATCTTCATAGAAAACTATAAATATGGAACAAAATAGTTTGCTAAGATATT